>OY720642.1:103001367-103332023 GCA_963169105.1 Ceriagrion tenellum | reverse complement strand
ATCCTAAACACCCGAGCACATGTTACCCCCAGCGTGTACCAAAATATCGGGAGAAATCCCTGTGGAGGATTCCTATGCTGAGACCAGAAGCCATGCTGCCAATGAACTGTTCTTCAATTGACGTTTCTGTCAATAGCTCCAGCTGGGAGGGGATATTATATTTCTCTCACCACAACTGCCATATTCCTTGACAGCAGTCTTTTCAGTTGCGTATTTGTTCAATGGCCTCACCATTCTGGGTACAATTTCTCTTGCCTATGAGATGTCACCCCGCTATGCTTTATTTTTCCTCTATTTCATGGTGTTCATAATTCTTAGTGAATTAGGATGGATACACATTCCATTTAGGGTATCTTGGGGTCACATATTATGTGTGGATTGTGTGATGATTGATTCCCTAGTTTACTCAAATACATGGGTGAAATGATTCATTGTTCCTAATAATATCCTTTTTCTCAAATTATATAGTCCTTCAACTGAGGAAAGACAAAAATTTTGCCATTTAAGAATTTATTTTGCATCACTGGAAGAGAAGAAAAACTGCCTGATAACTTTTTGGTGAAGATTTTCTTTCCACTGTAGTGCCAACCTGTGGGAGAATAATTAAAAAATGGCAGAAATTTAGTCTGGAAAAGTGTGAAATACCTCTCATCTGGTCAACCTTTTATAGTGATCCATGGCCCAGTGGCTCATTACGGAAGTGGTACACTGAGGAGATGTCAAGTCACTGAAGAGGTTAAAAGGAAAAACAATTGGCCATACTTTGTGTGTGTTTGTGTGTCATAAAATGGTTTCCCTGTTGGTGGTTATGGTGAAGTTGCAACTTAACTCGACAGAACTGAAAGTTAGTATTGTGTTTTTAATAAAAGGTCCTGTGTATGCAATGAGTGAAAGTTTTCTTATGAGGAAACAAAATTAGCAAGTGTGGCTGAGGGACAAAATGGAATAGTTAGCATTTCAATTCTGTGAAATGCTTAAAAATGTTTTTATGAGAGAATCAGATAAAATATGAGGACAACTTTTTTATTTCTCTACCAATTAAAATGGATATAGTTGAAAATTTTAATGAAGTCTTCAGAAAAAAAAACACTATGCAGGTAGAAAGAGATAATATAAAACTAGAGTTGAGAATTAATATGAGAAAATTATTCACAGTTAGTTTTAAATGACTTTAGAATGATATGTATGTTGATAGTGTATTAAGTAAAATATTAATGCAATTAATTACACTACAGAGATATTGGTGGTATTGACAACAGCAAAGTCATTATATTTTCTGCACATGAAATAACCAAACGCACTTCATTTTTTAAAAGTTTCTCATATGTGGTAAAAAAAAATCAACATAAAGATTAGCTAAGGATTTAGGGATGAAAATCAATTTAGTTTCTAACATGTTTCTTAACCGATGTTTAATAAATCTTAGAGTTTGAATCCAAAAGAAGTGAGGGAGATTTAGCTCAAATGCGTTGCTAAAATGCTTTATACAGATTTCCACTGACTTTAGTCCTGCTCAATTTGAAGGCAATTCTTTATATCCTGTCATTTTCCTAGTTGATCCAAAATTTGTGTGCCAGCTGTTGCGACTGAATGAATGAAAAGTTTTGTTTGAACTATACTTTTGGTCTTTTAGGGACACATAATGAATTGAGAAGAATATGTGAAATAACAATGCCCTAACCTATCAATAAAAGCCAAATTATTACAAGTGTGATTCCAAAATGGATAGAATATATTTATCCCAAAGAGTTGAGAAGAACTATATTAAATGAAAAATGTTGATTCTGGTTAAGTATTTATAACTGATGGGCTGATTCATTGTTTCAATCACTGTTTCAAATTACAGTTCCATTGTTAATGGTGCCAAATAGTTTAGTTTGTAATGATTGAAAATGGTTACACTCATGGTGAAAATATTGTGAGAGAGTCAAGAGCATAAGATTCTTAATTATGATCTAAATAATGTATACTTTCAACAATATTTTTATCCTTTTGAATGAACCAACAAGACCAATTTGAAATTAATGAGCTTTGTGTAGAAAAATTGAAACCGTTTTCTGTTATACCAGATTAATGTTGTCTTTATTTTAATTAGATTGCATTGACAGAAGTTAAAGAAACGTGTTAATGATGTTACATCATAACAAAATATGCTTCCATCAGCTTACTCATTGAAAATACTCTTCCAATGAAATTCCTAATAGTTTTATGGATGCAATTCATAAAATTTTAGTGACCTATCATTTTGTTACAAAATTTGTTGAAAGGTATTTTTACATTTCATCTTAATTATTTGAATGAGATACTTCATTGTGCATTTATTAATGTGTATATTTTTCAAAATATTTGTTAAAATAATGTGCATTTCAATTACCTGTTAACATTTAACCCATTGTAATTGTCGTGTTTAGCAAGCTTTGTAGTTTTGATTGCTGATGTGTCAATGAGAAATAGAAAGATATTTCTTTCATGACCAATATCTCCAGTATTATTTAAATTGTGATGTTTTTGTAATCAAACATTGCATCCAGGGTTACTGTCCATTTTCTATATTATATTGAAAGAGTTTCACTATCGATTAAATATTATTCACCTATGAGCATGTCATAATTGATGTACTGTTAAAGTGGTCTTGGGAGGGCCAAAATCACAAATCACACAAGAGAGGGTGTCATACAACATGATGATTCATACATAACATGTCCAAATCTATGACTTGTGCATATTGTATCTTGAATCAATTGATCAATGAAAAACTTTAGGGAGGAAAATTATGAAAATACCAGTTTTTGGGATAGATTTCACCATAGTAGTAATCCTGGTTGCAATGTGAAAAACTTTTATTTTGGTGAAATGAAGAATGTTCACAAAATAGCCGCAGTTTCTTCCCAAACTGGTGCCAAGTTTCGAAGCTGTCACTCATTAGTATATAGAGATGCATGTCAATACCTGATTGCAAAGGCAAAGAGCTTTAGTTGACCATGTTTTTTGAGATTGTATATGAAAAACTTTGTGTGAGTGGAGGAAAATTGAAAGTCACATGTCTACAACAACAAAATCCAACCTGGGCCAGTTTAAGTGTTCTTTGTGATTGCAATCAGCAAGAAATACTCTACATTGATTTAGTTTCCACAAAGGAGTGGAATGTGATGGACTAAACTAGGAAGACTGTTAAAATCTTCTTCAGGTCTGCATATAATTTAGGACTGGAAATACTATGATTCCCAAGTGGAAGTTTCAAACTTTAAATGTTTTAAACCTCTGGATCTTACTCACACAATATTGCACTTAGTGAACTTGAAAATTATCATGCAAGTCAAGCATTAAAATTCAACTCTTTTATAATGGTAATTGGTGCCATTTCATTTGGCAATTTTTCCAGATTACGAGCATAATGACATACATATACTTTCTCTAGACCCTTGGTAGCCTGAGTATTTGCATTCCTAAACAGTGAAGAACAGTTATTGAGACCAGCAAGAGGATTGTGTTTGGTGTAAGTTTAAAATCTCAATGCTCAACGGAGGACTATCAAAATTAATAGGTGGTCCTCTCCTCTAGGTTCAAGTCAAATGGGAAATATGAAACTGTGAGTGACATTATGTTTTAATGTTCATAGACTTTAAAAGAGCGTTTTGTGTGGTTGAAAATGAGAATGCTTGTGGAAATGAAGACTCTCATCAGGCTGTATTAACAATAGATCAAAATGAAATAGAAGACATAGTGTACAAAAACATTGATATGCCAAAGTGAATACCCACATCACACACTGCCATTTTCTGTTACTAGTCTGTCCACAGCACTTGTAAAATATTATGAAATTAATATATTAATTATTACAGATAACTAGTGTTTTATTTTAAGTACCAACTACCTTCATAAAATACCCTATAAAAGTATCCTAGTGTTTAAACTGGTGTTTTCTTCAGTAGTGTATGTTTCAATTTTTACTCACACCTTCATTTGAAACTGCAAATATGCCTACACTAGGGAAAAATACCATAAAAATTTGTTATTCAGAACCTTTGATAATTAATTAATATTTAAAATCCTAGTATCTAAAAAATCCTATTGTTGAAAGCAGGTTAGTGGGTATTTGGACATCTAATAGTTACAGCCCACATAGCAAAAATACCTCTCAGATACATCTCTGAGATATCTCGAATATGACATGTGATGTCTCAGAGACATACATGTAACCTTCTGAGCCTTTTCTGAGATGTCACCATGTCCAAAATAATGGTATATACTTCTATTAATGGAACCAACACGGGTACCTAGGCACCGCTATTTCGCATAGACCTATGGGAACGAATGGTAATGGCGGGTCTGTTGACCACTATATAGTCTTCCTCATTGCCAAGAATCAATTTTGGTTGAATATTGAAATTTTTAATATAGTAATTCCATGGTAGATATATGTAGCGGTGGCAATAATCCCAACTTCAGCGAGTACCCTTGTACATCATCAGTATCACCTGTAATAAGATGTCAAAGTTGGGACCCCTCATCGAAATATCTTCCGAAATTAATTTTCTGAATATCTCACGAATACCTCTCTGAGGCATCTCTGAGACATTCGTGATGTTTGAGATATTCGAGACTATGGTGAGACATCTCTGAGACATTCATTGCTATGTGGGAGTTAGGAATTTTTAGTGATAACTCTTTACAATTTAGTAGTTTTTTGGAATGCCTAATGGTTAGCTATTATATTCTGATTCGTTTACTATCGAAAAATAATGTATTCTTTGTAGGAAATGTTAAAAAACTATTAATTTTTAATGTCTTGCTCTCTAAAAATAGTAGGTAAAGTACAAGTTTCTATTAAGATATTTCCTCATTGCATTTTGAAGAGCATATGTTTCCAAAGATATGAGAGGTCACGTAAAACAAGGAATGCAGTTTCGGATAATTTTTTGAACTCACATAAATTTTATATCAACGTAATAAGTGGCAATAAGTATTAATAGAATTACCCATATGGCAAGTTCATATTTTAATAAAAATTACTATTGACTATTGGGTAAATCTTGCTACATTCGAAAAAGGTAATTTGATTTGTTTTTAGCGTAATCTTTTTCGATTATCGTAAATAAATACTAGATTCAGTTGAGAAGTTTTTGTTTATTTTATATTTATTCACAGGCAAATCGTCACTTTTTTGTTTTTATATTCACATTTTTTTTTCCTAAAAAAATAAATGTTCATTTCATACTTTTTTGCTGCTTCATATTTACCTTACCTAATTTCCGGAATCATGATTTTCAAAGACATATTTTATTGTGTCTGTCATACGGTTCGTTTGTGTATCCCGCTGATAGCGCCTGACGATTCTCATTTTTTGTCGTGGGGCGGAAGCTACACCAAATTCAACAAGGACGTGTGAACGATGGTCTCGTCTACAACCGTGGCTATTAGGCGTCATTCGGCCCATTTTCCTGGATTTATGTTCAATATAAGTCGCCGAGGAGATGAATGGTTCACTGGCCTTCATGTTCATGCAGGTAGGTGGTATAGGAGATTTGCCGAGAAAAATGGAACCGTGTTGCTTCTGTCTTTCCATCTTCAGCTGCAGCTAGTACAGTTTGAAGTTCAGTGCCGGTCGTAATCGCTGGTTTCCTTGATTCTGCAGGGATTCAACTACCCTTGGAACACTTTTCTCGTAACTGTTGGAAGCTAACTCTCCGTTACTCAATAATGTACCTAAGTACCAAGCAGGTGAGCGTGGAATGCGTGGTTTGCAAGTGTGTCCCAAAGGTGAAGCATTCCTTCTGTTTGTGGAAACTATTAACTCTCTCGTATGTTATTCAGCGAACAAAAATGCCGGCGATGTGTCTCTCCAATTATACTTCCTTCACCGTAGACTCCACTTAAAATATAACCCTCCTATCCTTGTTGGGACAAGTGCCTGTGTTTTTGGTCGTCTTCCATAATAATTGACCAACTAGGTACCTTACTTGAGTAACCCTAAATAGATTTCAATCATTTCAACATTACCATATCTACTCGATTTCATTATCAATCATATCTTCAACAAGTGAGAATTGGGGCCACCGACTTGAAATTTTTTTATCGATTAGAGTCTCCTTGGAGAGTAAACAACTTCTAAGATTGATCCGAGCAGCTAGAATATTTCAACTTTTGCTCCAGTAATAATTGATTGACGATTTTCTGTGCTGGTTTTCAACTTAAGTCTTTCAACTTTCAGGGAATTTGACATGGATATACCTCTAGGGTTTTAAATCTGGTGATGGACAATTGTCTGGTCATCCATTTAATGCAAATTCTTTTACATCACTCAGTGATAGGTCTTTGGTTGTTTTATCAACTATGGTCACAGCACG
This sequence comes from Ceriagrion tenellum, assembly GCA_963169105.1. Taxonomy (NCBI): domain Eukaryota; kingdom Metazoa; phylum Arthropoda; class Insecta; order Odonata; family Coenagrionidae; genus Ceriagrion; species Ceriagrion tenellum. The sequence goes on along the minus strand of OY720642.1, from coordinate 103,325,676 downwards.
TATAGGTACATCTGGCATGTCATTTACCTGACAACTAATATCAAACTCAAACTCTGAAGCTGGTTATGTAGACAGAACATCAACAGCATACATTTTCTTTGTTTTCCTTTTCTCAATGGTAAAGCAGGATTGTCCAAGAATAGCAGACCGCCTTTGCAGCTTCAAAGCTGCCTCTTTCATATAGCCTCACCTGGAGCAAATTAACATAAAAGCAGGATGTTATTCGTTACATAGACAAATTTCCTCCCTCATAAATATTTGTAAAATTTATTTAGTGCCAAAATTATTCAAAGAGCTTCAACCTTTAACTGGGAACAAGCTTGTGGCACTGTGATAAGAGAAAATGAAGAAATGGAAATAAACTTTGTTGATTCATGAAGCTAAGATAGCACTCACTCTGTCTTGTGATGCATTTTATCAAAACTAACGGATACTTATGATTATAAACAATATGGGGAGGACTCTTTTAATTAATGTATCTTTATCTTAACCCTTTTGTGCCTAGCGTCGGCCATAGCTGACGTGAATTTTCTTGTGATAACAAACAAATGTTGGCCCTGGCCGATGGAGAAAAACCAATGCAAAAGACCTAATGTCGGGTATAACCGACGCTTGGGAAGGGAAGTGACCGATACGGGAGCAATAGTCCCAGGTATTCAGTAAACCCTTGCGACCCAGCTTAGGGACAGCCCAGACCCTGTCCTGTGCAAGTGAGCTTGACCCTCCCCATCATTAGTAGCCCTCCTTGCTGCATGAATCCGTGGTTAATTAATTGTATTAGCAATGGTTTTTCGAGGCAATTATTTTTGACCACAAAATTTTTAACTTTATGAAGTGAATTATTAGTTTTTTTGTTGAGCCTTAGCAAATTTCAAACAAAATTCTAGCGTTGATAGTAACGGAGTTCTTGTAAAGAACACTCAATAGTTTGAGCTCTAAATAGAATTCTAAGTTTGTTAATATTCACACTAGAATTTCGTTTAAAATTGTAAAATGCTCAGAATAACATTATAAATTCATTTAAAGGTATAAGTTTTTGAAGTATTCAGCAAAGAATTATTAAAAAATAAAAACAATGTTAATGCAACAAATTTGCAGCGGCCTCTTGCAGAGTGAGGGGCTGCTAAGGGTTGGGGGGGGTCAAGCTGAGTGCCAAAAGGCATACCTGAGCGATTCGTCGCCACGAGAGAGCTCTGTAGAGAGGAGTACAGAAAATTCTCATGCTACTCGTAGCAAGGAAAGCATTTCCCTTCGAGAGACTTCGGCACAAAAGGATTAACATGAATGCTTAAGCAGCAATTAAGTCCCAATGCCATTCTACTCCACCGCTAGCTAATAGATGTAAAGGCCTTAGATCAGTGCTGTGATATCCTGGGGAAAGATGGAGTCTGAGATGCAATCACATGGCTAGTATAGATGAAACGGACTCCAACATGGGATTGTCCCCTTTATTTATGCAACAAGTGAATTATGCATAGCATCTACAAAAGTTAATAGCATTCAGCATCTACACTTCATTCCTCCCTATGCAGGGGAATAAAGGGAAAGAGAACAACAAAAGAGAAAAAGAGTTTAAGATAATGAAATGGAGAAAGTGAAAATAAAAAATTAAATTAATACACAGAAATTTACTAAGGAAAACTTTCCTCATCAGTCTGGTTCTCAAAGGATATCACCTATCAGCTGATTCTACTTCACTCCGAGTCTGTACACCACTAGGCTCCCAGTACCCAACTTAGCTATCCATTTCCGATGGCTTGTTTTCTCATATTTCTTTTCAACACAGTTTCCATACCCCTCACAGCAACTGAGTTAGTATTCTTGCTCTCCACGATGGTGACTTCTTGTAGATGGTTGATATGACTGTTCCAAATGAGCCCATCACTAGTCTTAACTTGATAATTTCGGGACCCGTACACCGCCGTGATAGGGCTTTCCACCCACCCATCTTGCCCCACCCCCTCCCTTGTGTAGGCTCAAGCCAACATTAGGTCACCCTTAATAAAGTTTCTCAAAACTGATCCCTTGTGACCCTTCTGGTGAGGTATTTGTTGGGAATTCACTCTATCCCCGACACTCTGCTTCACACAAACCAGTCTAGACCATAAGAGTTGCCCAAACATGAGTTGGCATGGAGGCACTCCAGTTGTTCCATGAGGATTAATCCGACATGTACATACTCCCTTGCGAGCCGATGTATGGGCATGTGGCAGGGGGTGTTAGGTCGCCAGCCCTGTAAATATGTAAGAGATAAGGTTTTAGGAGGTGAAATGGTGGCATGTATCATGGGAGTGTATTGAGTGGAGCTCAGTTATAATTGTGGTCGCTTATTGTGTGTGGAAAGAATGAGTTTTTGTACCTATCTGTTCGGCAGAGTATCTCTCTTATTTTATCACTTCTGTCAGATCTATAAATGTAGTGAGGTGTTGATAATATTCTCTGTGTCGCTCTGAAACACACCAGTTCTGAATTGCTCAAGCAGCCTAATCCTAGCGTGTAGCCTTTGAGTCTCTAAGGGCTCCCAGCTTAATCCCTCTACAAGTTGTGAGACACTATATGTTCACTCGTAGCAGTTTTGAACGAAGCGTGCTGCTTTTCTTTGTATTCTATTAATTTTTTTGGCTAAAGCTTTATAACCAGGGTCCCAAATGCTTGTGGCATATTTGAGGTGTGGCCTAACCATAGCAAAGTAGCATCTCTCTTTGACTTTCTCATCCGAGGACCTTCCTATTATACGCTTAACCCTAGCCTAGGTTCTTTAATGCTGTGCCACATATGTTCTATATGTGTGTTCCCCACTATACAGCAGAAGTTTAGGTAATTCCAAGATATTTTACTGTATCTGAAGATTTTATGTTTACTCCACCCACAGTATAGGTATGCCATTTAGGGGAAAATGTGGCAGAGCTAGGCGCAAAGGCACTTGGGAACACAATAACATTTTAATGTTGTTTTTAAAACATTTAACCAAATTCTCTGCTACCCCATTTGTGGCAGGATGATATGGTGAAGAAAAGACATGACAAATATTGTTCATCCTACAAAAGTCATAAAATGAAGATGAGACAAAAGGAGGGCCATTATCAGAAACAATTACTTCTGGCAACCCAACTGCTGCAGTGACCTCAATTGAAATAATATCTCTTCCACTCCCCCATTCTTAAATCTCTCTTACTTCATGCCATTTAGTTGAACTGTCCATAATAATTTAAAATACTTCCCCAAAAATGGGCCATTGAGATTCACATGAAGACTAAACCGAGACTTCTCCGGCCAATCCCAAGATTTTAGTGGTACTTTATTTAGCATGGGTTTGTTCATTAAACAAGCTGAGCAAGGCTTTGTTAATGCCTCTAAATCTTGATCCAAATTGGGCCAGCACACTTATGTTCTTGCAACTGATTTCATTTTTAACTATCCCTTAATGGCTTGACTGAAGCTCCTCTAAAATGTTTTTCGTCAACCGTTCCAGTATCACCACCTGTTTCCCCATATTGCACAACCCTGCTCCACTGTTAACTCATGCCTGTTATGAAAAAAGATTTTTAATTCAAGCTTCACATCCCTTGGCTACTCAACATACAATAGTCAAAATTTCTGCTAATCTCACGATCCCTTCTAGTTTCTGAACTAATATGCTTATCCGCCGTGATCATAAGGAATATGTAAAGGGTCTATGCTCATCCATTTCTTCCTATGCAAATAAATTCTGGTCCTTCGTAAACAGTCGCTGAAACCGCCCTCGCATCCCTGATGAAGTGTCCTATGAAAAATTCAAAGCTGTGGGTCAAGATGGGCCAAACTTATTTAACAAATTCTTCACTGATTGCCTGGTCCCCTTATCTAATCTCCCCATTAACTGCGATCAGTCTCTCACTCCAGTCCGTGATCATTGTTTATCTAATTTGCTGACTAATCCCCCGAGAGGTATTTGAGTTCCTTTGTAAAATCCCTCTTCATCGTGCCCCTGGCCCTGACGGCCTCAGTCCCATCCTCATAAGAAACTGTGCCTCCTCCCTTTCTCTCCCCTTGAGCCTCCATTTAAACCATTGCTTTTCCCTCGGCACTTTTCCTACTCAATGGTAAGTGGCTAACATCATTCCTGTACATAAAAACGGTCCAAAAGACGAAGTTTCTAACTACTGCCTGATTTCTTTACTACCAATACTATCATCTGTTTGTGAAAGGGTTATTATCAATAGGCTCTACTACTTTACATCTCCTTTTCTGTCTCAGAATCAATATGGTTTCCTTCCAGGCCGCTCCTGCCTCACCAACTTAGCTGTTTTTCATCACCTTGCAGTCAATTCCATTACCGACAAAAGTCAACTTGATGCTGTCTTCCTAGATTTCTCTAAAGCCTTCAACTCTCTTGATCATACTCTCCTTCTGCACAAACTCTCTCTTCGATTTAACCTGCACGGTAATTTTCTAAACCTAATTAACTCCTTCCTCAGTGATAGAGCCCAATGAGTCATACTTTCTGGCTCCTCATCCCATTGGTCACCTGTAACTTCTGGGATTCCTCAGGGAAGTGTCCTCGGACCATATCTTTTTAATCTTTTCATCGATGATTTAGCCTCCCTTTTGCCTTCCTCACAAGCTCAAGCCCTTCTTTACGCAGATGATCGTAAGATATTTAAGCAAATCAACAATGTCTCGGACTGTTGTGACCTCCAGGATGCCTTATAGATGATTGCTGAATGGTGCAAAGTCTGGAAACTCAAATAAAACTCAAGCAAATGCAATACCATGTCAATTTCCCTTAAAAAATTCCCCCAGAACTTCAATTACAGCGTAAACTCCCAGATTATCAATCGTGTCTCATCTGTGAAAGATATAGGTGTTTTGATAAACCAAAAACTCAACTACTGCGACCATATTCTGGCAGTTAAAAATAAAGCTATGTCTCTCCTTGGCCTCCTCTACCGCTACACAGAAATTACAGATCCACTTGCTTTACACTCATACTTTTCAACTATTGTCCTTCCACTCATCAATTATTGCTCCCCCATATGGTCCATCTCGGCTCCATCAAATATCTTAACTCTTAGGAGTGTTACTAATTTTTTCTGCAAGATAGTAAAATACAGAGAGCCCCATTTTCACAATATGGCAACTGATACTATTTTGTCTACAGTCTCATTACCTGATCTCCCGAAACTAATGCTCAAAACTGACCTTAAGCTCATTCATAGCACTCAACTCAACTCAACTATAGACTGCCCTGAACTGATCTCTAGCATCAGTTTTCGAATCCCATCTAGACCCACCCGCACGCACTCTCTACTCCACCGGCCCATTCCCAGGTTATCCTTGACCAAACGCTCCCTCCACTTCCGCCTCTCCTCCCTGATAAATTCTCTTCCTACCAACATTGATCCGTTTTTGCTTTCATCCAACACTTTTACACAACGTGCTCTTTCTCAGTTCGCTAGCAATACTTAATCGCTTCTCTCCGCTGGGCCCTTAAAAAAAAAAAAAAAAATTTTAATAAATTGTTATTGATCTTAGTTTTGTTTGAATTGTATGTGTCTATCTTCTGTGTTTGTTATATTGGGCCACTGTAAATTGGCAAGTATGCTGTATGTGGACAAATTAAGTAAATAAATAAATAAATTATCAGTAATTGGCAGAAACTCCATTTCCCCTATTCCTATGTATGATACCTTCTCTAATATTTGCCCCTCATTATGCAGTGGCAATCTTGGTAACCCATCAGCAATTTTTTCCTCTGCTTTCACATATTTTATATTTATAATCCTGAAAGATAATTATCCACCTTTATCTATCTATTGGCTGCCACTTGGGTAACCCTTCTGGTCCCTGAATATATCAGTGGTTTGTAAACCGTTCCCAAAATGAACTCTCGCCCATACAAGTACTGCGTAAAACGTTTGACCCCAAATATGAGAGCTAACACTTCCCTGTCTCTCTGGGCATGATTGCATTCTGCCCTGCTCAAAGACAGAGAGACAAAGGCAATTGGTCTTTCCTCTCCATTGGAGTAGGAGTGTTGAATTACTGCCCCCAACCCATATGGGGAAGCATCACTCTGCAAAATGACAGTTGGAGACATCATAATAATCCAAAGCTTTGGTAAATGTGATTAGCTGTTTAATTTTATTAAATGGTGACTCACAATCAGTTTTCCAATTCCATATAGTCTCCTTCTTCACCAACTGATGCAAAGGTGCCAACACTGAGGCTAAATCTGCTAAAAACTTAGAATAGTATTCAACTTACTCCAAAAATGACCTCAACTGACATGTCTTTTCCTGTCTTGAAGAATTTGCAATTGCTTCAACTTTGCAAGAAGTAGCATGTAAACCCTCGATCATTCCTGTGGCCCAAAAATTCAACTGCATCCAACATTAATTTGCAATTATCTTTATCGACTTTAATCCCCGGCTTGTTTATTTTGTTTAAAACCTTGTTCAAATTTTCCAAATTACTTCTATCTTTTTCCCCTGTGATGGTTTTATCATCCTGGAAACATGCAATTCCCTCCAACCCCTGTAGCACCTGTTTCATTGTTCTCTGAAAAATTAAATGGGCTGAAGCAATGCCAAAGAGTAGTCTGCAATATCTAAAAAGGCACTTGTGTGCATTTAAATTTAAGTGCAAAGTGGTTGAGAATCCCTATCCAGTAAGAGCTGTAGAAAGGCATTGGATAAATCTATACCTGAAAAATTTTCCCCCATGCAACTTTGAAAACCACTCCTCTACCCTAGGTAGTGGATAATGCTCCACTTCTGATTGTGGGTTTACAGTAACCTTGAAATCTCCACAAATTCTGATTGTTCCATTACTCTTTTCCACTAGTACAATTGCAGTTGCCTATTAACTAAACTTTACAGCATACAATACACCTAAATCCACCAACCTCTCAATTTCCTTGTCTAAAGTATTCCTTGAAGTAAAAGGTAAAGCTTGTGAATGACAAAATTTAGGTTTGGCATCCCTTTTTTGATACAACTTCACAGTTTCCCCTATCAATAGCCCTCAACTACCATTCCATAAGTCCTTGTTTGCATTCCAAATCTCATTCACCCTAGCAACCGTATCAATCTTTACTCTATTTACAGGCTCGCAAAACTTATAAGGTAGAAACCATTCCCTGACCAACAATGGTGGCCCACCATTTTCTACCACAAATTACAATTGTTGTTCAATCCTCAATAATTTACCCGAACTGCAATAATGCCCTCAGGCTCTATTACCACGTATGAATATGATTACTGTCTAACATTAGTACTCTGTAAGGGAAGTGTACTAAAATTTATCCTGTAATACTCTGGCACTGTGGAAATAGCAGACCCTGTATCTCATCATTGGTCGTTCAATCCTCAGATTGGTTGACTGCAGCCCTTTACAATTTCTTATCTAAAGCTAGTTCACTTACTTCCTGGTATATGTACTTTACTTCATATGTACTTTACTCTTTATTTGATCCATGAACTTATTCCTGGGTCTTCCTCTGGGGACCTTTCCCTCTATTTTACCTTCCATTTTGTTCCTCACACACCCATTGTGTCTCAGAGTGTGTTCCAACTTGTTCTTCTTTTCTGTATGGTGTTCCATATGGTCCTTTCCTCTTCTTTTTCTGTACACTTCATCATTTATTATTTTGTCTGTTCATTTTATCCTTAGCATCCTCCTCCAGCACCAGGTTTCGAAGGGCTACAGTCTTTTCTAGTCAGCTTTTCCTATGGTCCATGCTTCTGATCCATAGAGTGCTATGCTCCACACGAAGGTTTTCACATACTGTTTCTTGGTTTGTAGTGCTATCTTTTTTGTGCCCAGCAGTAGTCTTTTTCCAATGAACACCTTCTTAGCTTGGGCTATTCTCCGCTTGATGTCTGTTGTGTTTCTTCTGTCCCACGTGATGGTACTTCCGAGATAGGTGAAGGAATCCACTTGATCTAATTTCTCTCCTCTCAGGGTGACTTCTGGATTCAGCTTCTGTCTTCCCTGTATCTATCTCCATCAAAATATCCCTTCCTTCTACATTAACCTTAACCATAGTGGGGCGTTTGTGTCAATATCCTTAATATTCAGCACGGGTAAATCCTCATCCTTTCCAGAGTTAAAGTTTCCCCCTCCCGCATGCTCCATCTTGCTTGCTACATAGATATTTCCACAAATATTTTGATGGAAAACAGACTTTTTCACCTCCATACCTGTGTTTCAGTGCATAGCTTTCAGGCGCCCTACCCTTTTACATTGGTCGTATCTGGATCCTCTAAATCTGGAACTACTGCTCCAATGACCCTCCTGCCCACAGCAATAGCACACTCCATTCTCATTTTTCTTTAGCGGTCCCCGATTTATTTTTCCACCTCCCACCATGACCCTATGGATCTCGGCATCAGCATAGCTCTCTCTGTCGTCACACTGCCTGTCTCCCGCCACAAAATGGCTGTCTGCACTGCTCACAAAATGGACGTCAGCACTGCCACTCTCCACCATTGTTGACAACTCTGCCACATTTTGGGAAGTCTTTTCTCTAGCTCTGGCCAGCTCCACTTTTTCGAAGAAAAGGGACTCATCCTCTAGGTATAGGGCATGTACAATATTGCTATCTCTCCAATACCAATTGGTTCCACACAACCTGGTCTAAAAAGGCTCCAAAGTTGCAGTGGTAGGATACTTTCCTTAACCCTCTTAGTGCTGACCCCTGCCAGCGGTTCTAGTGAGAAATGCAGAGGGTAACTAGAATGAAATGTATCACTCTAGGAAAATAAATATTATAAAGTTATTGTTTAAAATATCCATATGCGGTTTTTCTTATTGCGTATGCATTGAATTAGGTAATAAAAAAAACACTTATACTTCATACAAAAAATAATTGTAATTATATTGGTGTGCAAAAGTTAAACAATATTTTGCCTATGAGCCGATATATCGGCCCTCCGCACTATTTGCCTGAGATGCCAAAGCCGATATATCGGCACGCCGCACTAAAAGGGTTAACATTGCTGCAAATTCTCTCTTTGTCCATTTGCACACATTCTAGAAATTTGTCTCTCTTGGTGATCACAGATCTTTTAGGAAAATAGTAAGTATGCAATTTTTCAGATATTTGCTCCAACTCTAAGGCACTAGGCCTATTTGTCTCGCACAAGTTTCATGACACTTATAATGTCTCTTTGCCCATTGAAGACAGAAGTATAACCTTTCTTTTCTCCTCTTGTTCCTTTTTTAAATATTGTGCACAATGAAATACTGCATCAGCCTTTCTTCATGCGACTTCCAACTATCCTCCCCAGCAACAAAATGCTCCATAAAATTCAGCATCCTCATCGCCACTGTGATGTACTGGAGAAAGATGGAGTCAGAGATGTGATCACGTGGCCAATTTAGATGAGACTGACTCCAACATGGAGTCGTCCCTTAAATTTTTACAACAAGTGAATAATGTATAGCATCTGCAAAAGTGAATAACACTCAGCATCTGCAAGTACTTTTGTGAGGTTTACTTGAAGGAGGTGAATACTTTCTGTAAATGAGCATACCAAGGTAAATTTGGAGCTCGGCAGGATTCAGGTTCTCTATACTCTGCAATGGCTTTTACATTTTTAGGAGGTTTCACTTTGGTCTTACCTAATGCATTCCCCAAAAAACTCCAACTCATGATATTTCATTTCTTTACCTTCAACTTATCTTCTCTCTACCATGACTTTTGATTATTGTCTCGATCTGTTATGGTCGCACCTCTCGCAGTAATATCATCAAGGTAAGCCTTGCTTTTCTTACAACCAATTAAGGGTCTATCTATTGCAGACTGAAAACAAGCGCTGGTGCTTGCAAGTCAATATGGATACCTAGTTGATCTCAGCAACTCAATATGTACATGTGTTTAAAATCAAATTTTCGTGAAAAGCCTTATCTAGCTTTAATGGCATGTAGGATTCAACGCAATCAATAATGCAATAAATTGCATAACCGTTCAGTGCATTAAAATTATCCTCAGAGACTGCAAGGTTCAGATGATCCACCTCCATGTTTGGGTTCAATGTCTTTTTATAATCTTGGGAAATCGTAATCTCAGTGTTGGCTGTAGGTACTGTCTTTACAGTTGAGCCTATGCATACTGCTCTCTCCACAAAAACATATTTACCTTAATCCACCTTTGCTCTCAACGTATATGCTACAAGATCTCTCATTTTATATGGCAAAACATACTCTATGGAAAATTGGCCCAGTATCAAGTGCCAACAAATGGAGGCAGTAAAGTCTTCATCAATTTCCTTTTAGTATTCACTTCCTCTCACTTCAGCAACAATTTTCACTAACTAAAATCCCTAGACCAGCCGCCAACCAAGCAATAATGCATATAGCTACTCTCTATCAACCAAAGACATAAACTGTCTCTCACTAGCACATATAACTCACCTCAACTTACCATATTTTTTATATTCTTTAGCCTTAGGAAAGAATTCGCCTATTGCATACAAACCAATAAGATTGATTCTTTCATTTTCCAGGGTTTCCACCGCGTTGTTTCATTTTGAGCATGATATTTCCCCAGGTATGCTGCAGGCTTCCTCAGGTCCCTTCCAGTCAATACAGGTGGTGCCGCTACATATAGCATGGTTTTTCACGCCTTTGTTGGCTCCTCTTTGCTGATTGGTCCGCTGAGGGTCTTCTAGGAACAGTGCTTTCCTGACAGCGGAGAGTGGGTATCCATTGTCTCTAGTGTTGTTGTTGGTGTGTTTTGTAATTTCCACCACTTCTCTAATGAGGCGGGGGAAATATCTGTCATCTTTCTTCTGTCATCTTTTTTGCATGGTTAAATGTTTATGCTGTAATCATGACATTTTAAGGGAACTCAGTATGAGATCACTCCTGTTATGGTCATTTATAAAAGTTATATCATTTATAAAGTAATGGGTCATTCCATGTGAGATTGCTAAGTACCACATTGCCTCATGGAACTGATTTCCTTAATCTGTTCACCTTTTTCAGGTATGTATGAGTTATGTACATTTTTTTTAGATTCCATTGCCATATCTGACCTGTGCATTTCATTTTGAACAAAGTCCTGTCGCAAAATGGATTCATTCAATTACAACAGTAATTTAATGATATCAGTGCTTGCTTTTTATGCACTCATTGTCTTAAATTAAGTATCAAATTGCTACATAAGTTGCACTTTCACTGTAAACATGAGAAACATGCTAAATAATATGGCAAATATTGTACTTTCTTACTTGAAATATTTTCCATTTTTTTTTCTTCTACTGTTGAATGTGTCACAAATTTTAAGTAACGACTGTTATTGCTTCTGTAATTTTACTCTAGATCACGGTCATTCTTCACTTAGCTTTAAGGGATTAACTGTGAGGTTCAATTAGTGTATAACTCAGTTATGACTGCAGAGGTTGAACATTCAAGGGAAATGTGAGTTGTGAGGGCATGTTTATATTTGGAAATTTGGTGGTTGCTCATGGAAATAGCTTAATTGTATTTTAATCCATTAAGGATTAAGTAAGCTATGGTAGAATTGTAAACTTGAGTACGGATTATGACTAACCATCTGTTATTTTATAGGCACAAATAACACAAAGATGTTTTACCACATACTTTAATATGGCGGCTTCCACACGCGACAACGACACATACAGTAGCACGGAATAGAAAAACAAAAGCATCACACAACTCGAAACAATTGACTATGATATGGCACAATGTGACCAACACTTGAATATATATAATGACACTTCCCCTTGTTGAGCACACCGTAAACAAAAAAACATTCACCTTAGCTTCAAAATGTATGCATGACACAAACAAAAAAAAAATCTAAGACACCACATTTCACCCACAAAAAAATGCAAAAGAAAATCAAAATGATTCATCTTGAACAGCATACATGTTAGAGTAATTCTTTGTGACACAATGAGCAAACAAAACAAAAAAAAATAAAAATTTTCAGCTTCAGGACAATACCAGCCAAAAGGTATCATTATCACATGTTGTAGACATAACCAAAAGAAACTAATGAACAATCCCTAGTAGCCCTAGTAATACATTTGAGGCATTTCATGGCATTTCTGTGCAAATACGAAGATTACAGAATTGCAATATTGAAATGTGATATTGCAAAAACGTATGACTGTCCTATAAGTAGGACACTGGGCAAATTAAGAGGAAGGAAAAAATAGGGAAGAAGTTTCAGGTACAAATTTATTTCATCATTTTACAAAAGAAATTATATTCAGTCCAATTATGTGAACCCACAACAAGGAATCATTTATGGATCTAAGTGTTAGTTTGAAGAGTGCTGATTATGAACAAGTCTGCTACTAATATTTAAATGCTTGACCATATCACTTAAAGCCGAGCAAGGAAATAGAAGTAGAATCCCTAAGAAGAGCTTTGTCGTAAAGCAGCCAGAAGCTTTGTCATAAAAACCCATCCCTATACTTAAGCATTAGGATAAAAGCACGTGTGGGCTTTTATCACGTCTACAAATAGATCTTTCTCTGTAGAAAACTTACTCCTCTACACATATTCCGTTAAGTGCATCTCAAAATTTTGCACGCAATATCTTCCCACCCTCCTCCACACGTCCCTCTTTGTTACTTACCACACATTCTTAATATTTTGGATGTGCGTCAGCTCATCCCCAGGCTTGACGAAATTCTTGGTTTTTAAGTTAAATTCTTGAAACAAGTCAGTTTTTATCGTTGTCCCAGTCTTCACAAATGTTGTTATGGTCTTATTCAACGTTGCTACGTCACGTTGTGGCATGACGCAGAGAAAAGTCTCTCTGGTGTCCCTGTTGATACTACCGAGGACCCACTTGGTCCGGCAAAGGCGACTGTGGTTGTACCTTAGGCCGACCAAACACGCTCTCGTCTATTTCAACGATGTGGCCGGGGCTGCTGATCTGAGAGCTTGTCTCCTGAAGCCAGGTCAGTATTAGCTCTCTGAAGCCATTCACTATCTTCACCACTGTGTCAGCATGGATTCCAACCTCCTTGGAAATAATATTTGCTGGGTAATGATTTATCCAGTCTATCACAACAGCGAGGACGACTTCTGGACAGGTGTGGGACCAAGAAAAAATAGTCCCTTCTGTGAATGAGGTTGGCTACCTACATTTCCTCGCTGGACACCGGTAAACAGGAATCCTCCCGTTCCCCTTTAAGTTGATGTGATGCATTAACTATCACTGCAAAGATAAACAAATAAATAATAAATCTCCAATGGCCGTAATAATTGGCACCGCTCATCTAAAGAAAGAAAGAAAAGTTTACTGTGTTGGATTAACGTAAACTTCAGTGACCAGCCCCAGCCTCTCAACCAGAATACCCTCCTGTGATGGTTTACCGGAAAATGACTTCCTTGTCAGAGACCAATACAGACACACACACACCCCAAAAAAGGGATCCTTCGCAAGGGCTAATGGGACCCCGCTAAGGGCGCTTGGGGTTATAATCTGGGATCCTTCAAAGGGCTAATGAGACCCCACTAAGAATGCGAGGTTATTCACACATTCACTCTCAAAAACACTCAAAAACACTCACTCACACACACAAATGGGCCCAACTTCTGGGAGAATCTTGCTCAAGAAGAGCGTGGTCCAAATACACACACAGACATGGACGAGGGTGAGCATCGGATACCCGTATTTCGGCGACAAGGTGGCCCTCTTTAGTGAACTGAAGGGAAAAAACACTAGTAACACAAGGTTGACAAATGTCATCACAAGACACTCCACCTGATGGATATACAAGTCTAACCACACATGATCGCTTGACAGGAGTTGAAGTATAGATACCTAATATGGGCGATACCCTTGGTGGCATTTCCTCTGCACATGATGCAGCTGCCAGTTCTGGGGGTACAAATTTCCAACTCCCTCTCAGTAATTGTTGGAAATAGCATCTACATAGAGAGAATGCCTTTGTTTTATCCCCAATACTGAATAGGGTCCCAGGAATATCCAATCACTGCTTAAACCTGTAAAGTAATTGAACATTGATTAAGATCTCCATGCAATCCAGCAGAGATTGATGGTGTCATTATATATATTCAAGTGTTGGTCACATTGTGCCATATCATAGTCAATTGTTTCGAGTTGTGTGATGCTTTTGTTTTTCTATTCCGTGCTACTGTGTGTGTCGTTGTCTCGTGTGGAAGCCGCTTTAAAGTAATTTAAAACTCAAAGGCAATTCCTATGCTATTCCCAGAAACTGACTGTGAAGGCGAAGATGAAGGAAAAAGCCACCATTTTGATTCGCCTTCACCAATGAGTGTTCTCGACCATGCCTCCTCCATTTTTTAATCTCAATGAGAACTGCCGATTAACTCGATACCTTGATGCCAACTCGAAATCTCAATCGCGTTTCCTCCTTTCAATTGCAACTTTCACCATCTCCCAATGTTGGCCTATTGGATAAGAAACAACTGTGAAAATGGCACCATTGGCCCAACGGATAAGAAATAACAGTGCGAATGGCACAGTTTCCCAACGTTGGCCCAACGGCCAAAATGTAACCGAACCATTCGCCAACCATGGCACTGTTTTCCAACGTTGGCCCAACCGTCTGTGCTACATGGGCAGTGAGCGCTGCTTCCCCTATTTTCTGAGTTGGACTAGGTCCACCTGTGCAGTATACTACTGAGTGTCAGCCAAGTTATGGCGAATTTACTGTACCAGGTGTTCACAGTAGAGTGTTGTAATTAAGTATAGGGTTAGCGATAATAACAACACTTCAGAGAAACTTCTTCTTTATAGTTTAATACAAACTTCCTCTCTCCTCTAGTACAGCCAATTGATTACACACTGCTGAGCACATGTGTGCCTGTCACTTCTTAAGAGAAGGAATTCTCATACTTCCAAACATCACCACCAGAGCACAGTAGAATACATCCTTACCTAAGCATAGGTATGAGAAATTGCTCGTAGTTACACTCCTCCTCAATTTCTTAATTCCTTATGGATTGATTTGGTTGGGTTCTGCAGTCCAAGCCTATTTCTGTGTCTAAAACATATTTCTGGTGCTGTAGGCTTAGTCATAATGTCAGCTGACTGATTTGCTTATGGAGTATAATTTACAGATATAATTCTATTTAAATACAAGTCTTATATGAAATTATACTTTACATCTGTGTGTTTCATTCTTTTCTGATCCCAATACTCAAGTGCTCTTATGCAGGATTGATTATCCTCGTAAATAGTAATTGGCTCAGGGAGTATTACATTTATTTCAGAAAAAAGTTGCTTGAGCCACATAACCTCAGTTTAGCTGTTGCTAATGCTAACTATTCCACTTCTGTAGTTGACAGAGCACCTTTGTTTTCTTGTTCCCCACAGTACTGTGTTTCCAAATATCTGTATAACAAAACCCAATTTTGATTTCCTATCAAAGGTATTTGCAAAGTCTGAGTCTGCATAGCATATTACAGGTTCCTGTGAATTTCCTCCCATACAAAATTCTAGATTTAAGGTTCCTTGAATGCATTTTAAATTCTTTTCAGTCCTTTCCACTGTTCCTCAGTTGAACTCTTTTAAAACTGGCTGTAGAAATTAACTGCCATACAGAGATATGGCCTTGTTACCATACAAACATACATTAAACTACCGATTAGTTCTCGATAGGGCTTTTCACCTATAATCAACAGTTTTTGATTATCCTCTTCATAGGTCAAATTCAAAGCTAGAGGAGTTTTAACAGATGTGCATCTCTCCATACTGTTCTTCCTGAGGGCCCTTTTTTAGTATTCAGCCTGACTCAGAAACATCTGGTTCCCCGTTCGAATAATTTTGATTCCCAAGAAATATTGAATTTCACCAAGGTCTCTCATTTTAAATTCACTTGCAAAATTCTTCTTCAATTTGCTGATTAACATCCTATTACTTCCTACCTTAAAAAATCATCTACTTACAGGAGTAGATTAGATTGGATTGCGGTGGAGTTCCCCCGAGGAGGACATGGGGCACCTAGACCGATTGGTCCTTTGTGCTGGCCACCTTATTTGTATCACCCAAAGAGACTGATGGCCTTGCTGAAGGCCAGCATGTCCTCTATGGAGATACCCCTAACTTCAGCTGGTTCCAGAAAGGGAGATCCCAGGTGCCTAATTCTAGTCCTCATCTGAGCAGGACAGTCACAGAGAACGTGAGTTGTTGTCTTGTCCTCATCTTTGCACCATCTGCATCTGGCAGTCCACAAGCTTCTGAAGATGGAGGTGCTTCATGACATGATAGTGTCCAGGTAGGAGTCCCACTATCGTAACTAGTTGGCTTCTGTTTAGCAAAACGAGTCTTCTTGCAAGTCCCGGTTTGGGTCCTCCAATCAAGAGCTTGGCTTGTCTGAGCCCCTGTTTGTTCTGCCAGATCTCAGAATAATGGGCAAGTCCACACCCAAGTTGATCGGCTATCTGATTTCCAGTTATGCCCATGTGTCCGGGGACCAAGAAGAGTTCTACCTTGCCTACATACAGGAGTAAATAGGTGGTGTCATTACCACTGGTCAATAAATATAGACACTTATCAGCTGTACATTGCTTGAATCCCACTCCCTTTACAAATGTATCACATCTCTTGTTCCACTCAAGAGGAGCCTGTTTCAGACCATAGAGAGTACTATTCAATTTACAAACCAAATTTGAGTAAATATTCATACCATCACGATGATGCATATACATATGCTCTTTGAGAAGACCATTTAGAAATGCATTCTTTACATCTAGTTGGTCCACATAAAGATTCCTTTTATTTATGACACTGAGAAGAGCTTTGAGAGTTGGCAAGCGTGCAACAGGTACATAGAGTCTAAACCTTTCCTTTGGGAGCATCCTTTTATTACTCACCTTGCTTTGTACCATTCTACGTTACATTTTGCATCATGTTTGACAGTGATTACCCAATTATATTTGATAGGAACACTATTTTCCATTTTAATTTCTACATCAGTTCCATCCTGAACATGTTTTTTGCTTTCCTCAGCCACTGTTCCATCATTTGGGAAACCTTCCTCAATTTCAGACTGAGGGAAACCTTCCTGTTCATTATTTTCAGGGAAATCTTCTACTTTTTTCTTTGAGAGCCCTCAGAAACTTTCCTTTGAGAGCTCCTCAAAAATCACATTTCCGCTGCTAATCACCCACCTTTTTTCAACTAGCCACAACCGGTAACCATTGTTACAATATCCCAGCATGATACACCTCGAACTTCGATTATCAAACTTACTTACCAGTTGTTCCTTAAGGACATGCAGGTAAGCAATACGTCCAAAAATACTCAGATTTTAGAGGTTCGGCTTTTTTCAATACTACTTTTCAGCCAGGACCTTACCTTCAACCATACCTTTTGTGGGACTCCTATTAATAAGGTATGCTACTGTTAAAACAGCATCTATCCAAAATGACCATTTGAGTGGACTATCAAGTAGCTTACAACTACTTTTATCTAACAGAGTACGATTCATTCTTCTTTCTGCAACCCCGTTGTTTTCAGGCGTTCCAAGGATAGTGAGCTCGTATTGGATACCTTTATCCTTAAAGAAATCCTTAGCTTCATTATTTACAAACTCTGAACCATTATCACATCCGAATATGGAAATCTTTAGATTTAAACGACTGGTGACTTGGGCTTCATAAATTTTAATATAATCAAAGACCTCTGATTTGGCTTTTTATCTAAATACTACACTAAATGACTCCAGTCATCAATAAAAGTTAGAATGTATTTGACATCATTATAAGCTGTAGGATTTATTGGTCCACACTGCTCACTATGGATTCTCTCAAGTAGTCTAGTACTGGGGCGTCTGGGATTGTTTAAGGGCTTCTTGTGTTGCTTGCCTCAAATACAAACTTCTCATGATTCCGTGACATTTCTAACATCCCTTTTATCAATTCCTTCAACAAAATCACACAGTTTTATCAAACTTGGTGAGCTGATATGCCCCAGCTATTTGAGCCATAGGTTGTTATTTATTATGGCTACTGTGGCTCTTCCTTCCGGTTGAGCTTTAACCTGTGATGTGGTAATAACAGACATCTGGTTTATCTTACTACGTCTCCAGCCTTGGGCAACTACTGCCCAATTTTGTCCCATTACAGAACATTTTTCTTGGCTGAAGAGAATGCTAAATCCTTTAATTTCCCACCTTGAAACAGACATGAGATTAAACTTGAAATCCTTGATAATGAGACAATCTTTTGATACTATCTTATGAACCACATTTTGAACTTAAGAGTAAATAATAACATCTCCTTTTTCATAGGCATACATCGTCATTGATTTCTTGGCAATATTGATTGATACAGGACTTTGGAGCTTCCTTTTATTTACAACCAGCACTGTGGGTTGAATTAAATGATCAGATGCCCCAGAGTCCAAGTACCATGAAGTTCTGATGAAGGCTTCCGCGGGGCTTAGATGGAGGTTGATTCCTTTTTTTTGGGTTTTCCCATGTCAGTTCATGTTGAGGACAATATTTGGACCTGAGGAAGCCAGCAGGACAGCCGGCGAAATATTGTCCTCAACATGAACCGACATGGCGGAAAACCCGAAAAAAGGAATCAACCTCCAAGTACCATATTTTCTCATTTGTATTTATACTTGAAAGCTCCAGTTTATTTACTTCCCTGAGGCAATGAGCAACTTGCACACAATTACTAGAATCCGGTGAGTCATCACCCGCTTCCAAGACGCAGTAATCAATGGGCTCAGTGACGTTGTCTGCTACCACAAGCAAAACTCTAGCTGCTCCCTTTGTGGCTCCAAACTACCCAGGATCTCCTCTGCCTCCTTGATGATTTCTGCATTCAAGTGTTCCACTGCCACCACAGCTTCCGGGAATGGTGTAGTAGGCAGCCTGACCGTGACTGGTGGATGGTGCAATGGTTGCGGTCCATTGCCGGCGTCCACAGCCTCCTCAACCACAGACTCCTTGACTATGGCTCCTCCAAACACCATGGCTTCGGCTGCGGTATGCACCTCCTCCTGGTCTCCAACATTGGATTCGGCAATGCCCCTTCACCACACAGGTATTGCAAGTGAAGGGAAAGGCTTGGTAATCACTTGGGGCCACGAAAGCAGTCCCTGGTGTCAACGAAGTTGAGGCTTGATTAGCAGATTTCTTTCTGCCAACCTGCCAACCAACTGCCAACCAAAAACAAAAAAAACTCATAATCTTCTATTCGTACCCAAACCAACTATATTGTCAAATCATTTGACACAAGTGTATGGAGAGCAGAGATAACAGATTCATATTTTTCTGGAATCGCCAGAAGAAAGCGAATAACTACTCACTCTTCATCCTTCAAGTCTCCTACTTGCCTCAGACTTCTGACATTTTATTGATTTTTAAGCAAAAATCTCCAAACGGCTCTTTCTTTGGGTTTTACGTGAGATAATGTAATTCTCGTGAGAGAGTTATTCGTGTTGTTGCCATCTTCGATTCATGCCTGTCCTTGAGAGCTTTCCAGATGTTATACCCTGTCTCTTTGTCTTTCATAACCTCCAGTAATCCGTCTTGGATTCTCTGGACAATGAAGTTCTTACGCCTTTCTCCATTTTTGGAGTCTCTTTCTCTCCCCCTCTTCCAACTCTTCTGTGCAGCTGGTCATCTAAGGCAGGCTTTTGAGCTTCCAGCAGACTCTCTAGCCTCTCTTCAATGTGGAGTAACAAATCATTCTCGTCGAGTTGAAGTTTCACACGAAAACTCCAATCAGAGAAATTGCTCCCATCAAAGAGAGGAACCTCGAGTCCATCCTCTTCCATATCTTGATCCAGAATATATCTCACCATGAGAAACGAACTCATGAAAATATTAACGGATTTGACACAACAATGCCTTTCATGTAATTTTTTTCTTTTTTTTTTCTTTTTAATTTTATTTCACATGCACTTTGAGCCCATAATTGTAATTAGGAATAGTTGTTGTTGTTGTTGTTGTAGCAATAGAATAGTTGTTGAATAGTGATAATGTTGTAATTAGGAATAGGGTTAGCGAAAATTATATCACTTCAGAGAAACTTCTTAATATTTTAATACACACTTCCTCTCTCCATTTGTACAGCCAATTGATTACACAATACCGAGCAGATGTGTGCCTGTCAGTTCTTAAGAGAAGGAATTCTCATAGTTCCAAACATCACCACCAGAGCCCACTAGAATACATCCTTACCCAAGTATAGGTATGAGAAATGCTCATACTTACATAGAGTATTCAGTGCACTTGCTAAAAATGTGTGCAAGTTGGACAATCTGGATCATACATGTGTATTGATGGTGGATGAACTGTCAATCCAGGAACACTTGCTGTACGATCCTAAATCTGATGAGATTGTTGGATTTTAGGATCTAGGCAGTTTGGGACAAACCAGTAATGTAGCTTAATCATGCCCTTGTTCTCACATTGAGAGGCCTGAAGTACCCATGGAAGCAGCCACTTGCTTTCTTTTTCAACCATGGGGGCCTGTGCTTGGAGAAGATGGTGATCCTCCTGCAAGATTTTCTGCCTGCCTACTCTGAATGTGGTCTTAATGTTGTTGCAGTAGTCAGTGACATGGGAACCAATAATGTGCACACATTTAAATTGATGAATTCATTCCATGATGATCCTTATTTTTTCTTTGGAGAAAAGAAAATTTTCGCCTTTTTTGATCCACCTCACCTGCTGAAGTGCCTTTGAAACAATTTAATAAAGCACAATGTGGGCTGATCTATGTCTTCTGATGGCAAGAAAAGGAAGGGATGTGCAAATTGGTTATACATTCAAGAGAGTAATGACATTGACCAGATGCAGCCTCTATTCAACACTCTCGATAAATTGACCAATCGCCACTTGAATCCCAGGGGTTGTATGTCAATGAGGGTATCCATTGCTGCCCAAACCCTCAGCCATTGCTGGCACAATTAGTTGCTTGGTGACCATTGGTGAGTTGCTTAATAAATTTTTATCCACTGCATGGGGAATTAATTGCAAAATGTATTACACCTGTGCTATTGCATAATTTCTTTCATATAATTTTAGTTAATTAATAACCCAAATTTATGCCTTTACTTGCAGGAGCTCTTCCAGATGGTGGTTGCACACTGCTCAATTTGTTGTTCATTATGTGCACTTTGCTATGTGCTACTTTGAATAGTGTGGAGTCTCTTAAAGCCCAGATAGGGATACAACTAAAGGAACCTGTCAATAATTACTTGGTGTACACATGGGGAGAAGAGATGTAACAAGAAAGATGGTCATTGGAACAGTAGGAGCTGAGTAGTGAACCATCTGTTGAGTAGTTTTTATCCTAAAAACTCAACTGGAGAGTAGCCAAAAAATTATATACTTTGCTTGCAGCCATCGTTAAAAAATTTTTCTTCCATCAGTATTTGCATAATAGGGATCAGTGATTCAGAATGAACTTCAGATTTTGATGAAAACATGTACATTGGTTGATACTGGAGATAAAATTTCCTCCTGCATTTTTTTGGTACCACAAGAGTACATCAGCCTTAGGTGAGAACAGTAATCATGGGGGAAAATAAGCACATCTGAGTGACTGATTCCTCCTATTCCTTGGGTACAGTTCTCATGTGCCTCTTAATTTACCCTTATTTAAGACTCACCAGGAACTGCTCGAAGTGGATGTAATGCATTTGAAAAGTGCAAGTGCTAGGTCCAAGTGTAGGAGAGTAAAGAAATTGAGAGGCATTTCATCATTGGAGGAGTCATAGGCATCTACTTCTGAGAAATATCCTTCCAAAGTTAGAAAGGCCTTCTCCTTTAAAAATGAGCCTTCTTATGTTGACTTTATTTGAATTGACTGAGGGTAAACTTTTTATTTATCATGTAGTGATAGTAGAGATTGTAGAGAAACTGGATATTCTTTGCCATGGTAATCAAATACTGAAAGTGTGCGTCTTTCATTAGTAGTCCCCTCACAGGTTTGTGGTCAGCCTCCCTTTTTAGACCAGGAATCTTCTGTTATTGAGTTTTCAAATGATCAATCTTAATCCAAAGTTTCTCTTACCAATGGAGCACTTTATTCCTACATAATTCTTCCTTTTTGATATCCTGCATAATTTTTCTGATTCATATTTTCTTCGGCTTCCTCGGTAATTCTTCTCATGCACAAGGGTTGCCCAAAACATAATGCCCCATATTTTTTCTCTAGAGCTATACTCTTCAAAAATGTAATTTACACTTAATGAATGAATGATATTTACCTACTCACTTTATGTTTCCACATAATCTCCTTAGATTTCTTTTGCCACCCTCCAGCAATTTACCAGGGCATATGTGGCTTGTCAGTACCAGTCCTCATTCTGGTTTAGGAGCCAGGTTTTCACTGTGCCAATCTCCTCTTCCTTGCTCGAAGTAGTAGTGTGAAAAAGTACTTAGTTTCATTATTCAGACTGGATTAGACAAGATGAGAAATTAAGAAGTGATTTACATTCTTTCACATCACACCGCCAACTCCAACTCACCGAGTTATTAGCTTCAGATTCAGAAAATCCCTTGAAATCACCTTTGATGTCCACCAAAAGTTTCCTTCAAGAACAAACCATTGTTACATATTTGACTGAGGAACAGGCCAGTGATACACTATGAATTGCATCCAATATTGTCATTTTTTCTAAAATTTCAATAAATTGGCATCTTCATTGGCTAGCATTCTGAGAAGATAAACTTGATAATACCTTTTTATTGAAGCAGTGACTCCTTGATACAAAGGTTTATGGAAGTGACATTTTGATGTGAAAACTTAGTGACAATCAAACATGATCAGATGTTACAGTTTTCTCATTGCATAAAAGCAGCACTGCCTTCTGAGATAATCCCTTGTCCTTCATAAAAGAACGAACTTGGGGAACAAACTTACAATAGAACCAATTTTCAAAAATCTCTCAGTCTAAGCTCCTTTTGATTGTAGTATTCCACAGGAAGAGTACTTGATTCTGTTCCCTTAAGTGATCTAGGTCTTTTTGATTTCCCAATGACCAGTAGTTTCTTTTTATATTGCCCAAATGCAATTCCACTGCAAAGCACTGTCAATCGTCCTTTCAAGGATTTGTGATCAGGAGCATTCATTTCTCACATAAATGCAAGGGTTCTCAATGGCACATATTTTTATTATAACCTCGTCTTTACGGCCTTGTAATCTGGTTATATTCATAATGTTCTTCTATCAAAAATATTTTAAATTTCTTCCAAAATGGATTATCAATGGCAGTGTTGGCACTGAGTTGTTCTCTTTGAATACTAAATTCATGAATGCCATTTCTCTCTTTGAATCTCATCAGCCACCCATATGAAGCATTAAACTCACCTTCTAATTCCAACTCCTTAAGAGAAACCTTCGCCTTCTCTGTTACAACAGCCCATGAAAGAGGTGTGCCTCCAGCACATCTCTGGGTAAACCATTGAAGAAAGGTGGAGTCTCACCTATACCATGCAAGTATTTTGATGGATTTGCACTTGGAATATCCTGAAGCACTATCACAACTCCTAGAATATTCCATGTGTTAGGTTTTACTTTTTTATGTCCCTTTTGAATTTGAATGGCAATGCCATAATTTCTGGATAGTTTTATCAATGGATCATCTTTTTGAGTTTGTCAATAAATTTAAGTTTTTGTTTCACCCTCAGCACACTTTTCTTGCATTAGCTATGGGTTGGCAACTTATTCACTGGCCAAATTAAATAACAATAGCACATGACTATTGTTATTTAATTTGGCCAGCACACGTCATATTTAATATGGCTAGCATACCTCAAGGGATATGATGTGACTAAGTGAAGCTGGGTTCACATGATGAAAAATAGTGTAGAAGACAGAAAGGCAATCACAGAACGGCAGGGAGAAGCTGAGGAAGTTTGCTTTCTGGAAGCAAAATGTGATGTCAAAACACTGCAGAATGAAGAAACAAAATAAATAAAGAGGGAAACAAATAATGTGCCAAAATTTAATTTCATTCCTTATATGGAAGACATGAAAGCTGGCTCTAAGACGCCTTCTTTGCTGCTACTTCACTATTTTGACATCACTTTTTTGAAATTGCTCTCTCTGGCTTAAAATTTGATCAGTTTCCTGTGGTATGTATATTTGACCCTGCTCTTCATTTGACATTAAAATCATCCGGAGGTTATTAGAAACCTCATCCGTTTCATCAGAATGAAGTTTGCTTTTTGTCAGGTAGGAGGAAGGCTATAATTGAAGCATCTTCCACATAGCAGGCTGGCAGCTCTGCTCCTTTACTGGCCAGTCAACTTGTGATCAGCTGGATGCTTTTCTGTTCTCTGTGCTCTTTTTCCATCATTTGAACCCAGCTTGAGACCCAGTCATTACATCTGAGCAGCAATTGAGACATTTTGCTTATGTCTGCTCAATGCTGTTGACCAAAAGTACCCACAAAGTTGCAAAGATTGCAGTCTAAGACTGGACCTCTCATATTTGATTGTGGGTGAGGAAAATCTGCAATTTCCTCAGGCTACATCTTGGTACACTTGAGGCTACAGCATTAATAGCATCGCACTCATTATAGTTCATGTAGAGTGGTAGGATTGTATTTTTTTGGTCTATTAGCCTTGTTAAGCCCCTAAATTAATCATGAAGTTCTTTCCATTGCTCATCCCATTCTGCAATACCATTCAGGAGATGATGGTTTGATAAAAACTCTTTTCATGTGAGCAAGTTAAGTAAACAATTACATTTTATGAGGTGAATTTGAATGGCAAAAAAGATCCTACATCATTCCTGCTTGCATTAGAATGCAAAAATGCTCATGTTTTTTGTGCTTCCATATAATGACCACGGAAAATATCACCAAAGAGCAGTAAATCATGCACAGATAATCCGTATCACAGATAATCTGTTCATGGATAATCATGAGTTAACTGTACTTAGCACATAATTCCTCAGAAAGGTTAATTTCCCACAATGTTGTGTTCACAACATAGTCTCATCAGATTTCAGTTGTTTATTTGAGTATTCTACCAGCTGATTGATGGTTTTTGTCCAGTCCTGTTAATTACATTCCAATTTCAGGTTCGTGGTCGCTCTTCCCTGCCAATAGACGTACTGCCATTAGATCTCTCCTTGCAGAAATGGGAGCCTAACTTCTCATAAGAAGCACATAGAGACTTCAATTACTTTTGTTTGGCTCTGCAGTCACACTTGATTTATTTATTCATTTCTTTTGCTTCTTCAAATGCTCCATGGAAAACCTCTGACTCAACGCAACCAATATTTGAGCAAATATTCACAAGTAAATAATTTATTACTTTTATATTTTTGAGTTAACCTATGTTCATTATTATTAATGAGATTTTGTAAATTTATGATAAAATACATAACCCTAGTAGCAAATAATATCTATGCAACATCTGTACAATATCCGCAATATCCAACCATAACATCCATACAATATCCAAATTTCATCCAAAGACATTGTATGGATATCTATATATCCGAAGTTGCCGCCAGTTGCCATCCACACAATATCCAAGTCGGATATTTGCTGAAAAAAGGGTCCTTGTCAGCTCTTTCATATCTTTTTGCTATTAATCTACTTTTGTGATTACATTTCCTCTTTGAAGATAAGTCACCAGTTTGAAAAAGTATTTCATTCCCTTGGGAAAGGAATTAATTGAAGTAAAAACATTTATCTAAGTACAGCGTTTTGCATTGCAGTTTAAATTACTAAAAGGTTGATACTGATTGATGATTTACTATAGTAGTCACCAATGATCAGGTAGAATAACTCTTATTGGCAAAAGTATTGTTAGATTAACTATACCTACATCATTTTTATTAACTTAAATTGAAAAGTTTTTGAATGACAGTAAAATTAATACTAAAATGAATCGGACCCATTATAATTGGCAGCATTTCTACCTTATAAGGGAACAAACTGAATAATTGGAATGTTAGACGATCTCGAAACGTGCATCTTAGAAACACATTTCCTTGGGTATTTTCTAACTCGCCACTCAGGAATCGATTATTGAAATATTAAGTCCAGAAACCGGCTTAGTGTCTAAAAAACACTTTCCGTAGAAAGGTGTTCAATCGCTTCAGATGACCACGAAACGCGTTTATAAAGTATATTTTCCTATGGTTTTTTCACCCTTCAACATTATTGCAACTTTCTGTGGTTACTGGGTTAATATCCATGTAATATCTATACAACATTAAATGTGGACATAATGCTTTTTGGATATTGGTAAACCTTTATGGATATTGTATAGATATTACTTGCTACTAGGGAAAATTATATTGCAAAATATCAATGTCCATATTATTCTAAAGTAAACAATATACATTGTTTCCTGAGCAAAACTCCTTCCCCAGTACTGTTGACTTAATGGAAAATCCTCATATCCATCCCTAAATTTATTTTTATTACTTTGCCGATGATTCCAGCTATTAAAAATAAATATAGATTGTTAGAAAATTGGATATAGTTATCAAAGTTTTTTGCTGAAGTTATTCATGAATAGGGTTTTAAACCTTTTCCTACATGTATGTATTCTAATGTTGCTTGATGGCTGATCTAAAGAAATCATATTTTCAGAACTCTGTGGTGTTATAAAATATTTAAGCCCCAAAAATGTCAATTTGAATGGAAGCGTTAATTATCTTTTTTGAGTAAAACAGCTGAAATATATGTAGTCCAAGAAAGTTGGGGACCTGATATCACCCATCGATTCCAGTTCAGAGTTCTTGAAAGAGGCTGAAGATGATCAAGTGGAGAGCGATGCGGAGTGCTGTTGGTGCCCTGGTAATGGAAATCAGTTATTAACTTTTAGGTAGTTAAAGGTTCACTCTATACTTGGCCAAAGGAGGAAGAAGCCTATGTGGAATTCTTCGAAAGAAGATCCAAAGGGAAAAAGTATAGCCATTGTTGACCCCTCAGAGAGTTCCAGTCTCCCTTCGTTTGGCCCAAATGTCTGCTGTAGTTGATGCAGGGAAGTGTTCTTGCCCAAAAACTCGTTGATAGTGATATATGACAAGTTCAACTGGAACTCTTGTGATGGCTAATGAGGAAAATGGAATGTGCAAAATTCCACAGAGGAAAAATCATCCAACTTGACCACGACTCAAACCAAGATTCCTCAATTTTTGGCCGAGTGCTTTAACCAATTAAGCTTCCAGAGCTTCCTATATAGGAAGCTCTGGAAGGAATATTCCTTGTTGGACGTTTGTTGTTAAAGCACCTGGCCTGTAATCAAGGGATCCAGGTTCAAGTCCCAGTCATGGGAGATGATTTTTCCTCTTTATAATTTGGCACATTTGTGCATTGCGAGTGATCTCATAAAGTTATCCATGGCTAGTCCTGGCATACTTAAAATCAGAGGAAAATTGAATTCAATCAATCCCAACCCAATTTTTGATGGAGGGAAGCTGTGATTTGAGAACTTTTAGATTTTTTCAAGTATTCTACCAGTAACGGTAGGTTTTAATGAAAGTCAGAGTATCTCCTCCTGGTTTTCTACACTTTCAGGGCCCTAAATATCTCTCGCATTTCTTTTTTTACCTCTGCATATGATCAACCCTACTTCATACCCTTCTTGAGAAATTACATCTTCTTAGCTTCCTTAGCTAATGCTATTCTCCTCCTTATGTCTTTGCTACTATGCCAATTTTCTTCTAGCATACTGGATGAGTAGTTAAAATGATCTACTTGGTCGATTCTGTGCCCTCATAACTATCGCCGGCCCCGGTGGCGGTGGGGTAAATTTCTCGCCTGCTAAACCGAGGGTCTCAGGTTCGAGTCCCGCCTAGGTGGGTTTTTCACCACCCAGGGCATGGATGTATGTCAAGTTCTGTTGGTCCGGTCCCTGGAAAACCTGATGACAGGCTCAGCAGCCTATCGGGATTCCGGGGACAGACGAGCCAACAGAATCGTCCGGCAAACAAAAAAAATTCTCTGCTGCCTTTGCGTCGGAGCTTGCTGCTTCATCGTGCCTCACAGCACTTTGGATGCCGGGTCTTCCCATAAACTTCTCTGACGACCCACGACTTCCCATAAATATTTCTTCTTCGGCCGTTAATGACCCTTGAGTCTTCTTAACGAGGTCGGCGAAAATCACATTCGCCTTCTCACAAATGATGTTCTCATTAAGAGTGTCGCCTTACAGTTTCTTTTCGTTGATCCATATGAGAAGAAACCGCTCAACATCGTCTAGAATAAGTTACCGTTGCATAGATAGTCTTGTCACTCCCTTTGAAGCCTATATCTTCCTAATCTTGTTCTTGAGGAAGGTGCAAATTGTTTATGTAGACCGATTGCATGTGCGACGCTCACACCTCGTTCTTGCTTTTCAATGATTTAACATTTCATTTCTACGGTTATTTTTATTCTCTTACAGCTGTTTCTTCGGGGACATTTCTGCAAGGGTTATTAAACTTTGCACAAAAAATAACGAGTTGTATGTCTGAACACAAGTTTGGAAAAATATGTGATCACAAGCGACACTAAGATCCTATCGGAACGAGTGATTACACTGACTGATATAACATGCATGAACGGTTGGCTAAGAGGGATGGGGAACGGACAGAGCGGAAATCTAAGTACGCTGTCAGCAGCAGGCTTACAGCTAACGCATCTGTTCCTCGGATTGGCTGATTTAGAGACTGCAGCGCTCTGCTGGACCTATTTAGAGCCCCCTTCACCGCTCTGATTGCCCCCCCTTGCCCTCGCTGTTGCAGGCGCACAATCCAGGACTTCCCCTCCCCTCATCACTCGTTATGCGAAAAGTCCCTCGTTCAACGAATCATTTTTTTACAATTTATATTGCTCGTTATGCGAATTACTCGTTATGAGAGGTGCTAGTTGAGCGAGGTTCCACTGTATATATTTTCCTTAACCACGCGGGCACGACACCCAAAACACTCGCGGCCTTCTCTATGAACAAATAAAAACTTTGTCATAAGGTATAAAGTCCATATGGACTTTTCGAGTGGACACCATATTCTTCTTCCAATTCACACAACGTTGACCTATCACGAATTTCCACACTGTCATTATACAACCCTTTTTTTTGGGCCCTTTCTGCCCGAGAAGCGATTCTAGAGGGATGCTACCTACTTAGTCGGCTGCCAACAGCTGGTTCACGAATTTCTCTGACATTTAGTGCGCATTACTGACAAAACCCATAGGTACATACCTTAAAAGATGGCCAAAACATTATAGAGGCGTAGAATTTGGCTGAAAAGGTTAGAGTTTGGTCCTGTATACTTTAAAGAAACAGGTATAAATGGCAACACTTTTCGCGAATGTAGACAGAATTTTCCACGGAAGTCCCGTTTTAACATTATCTATATGCTTTTAAATAGATTTATAAGTCCAAGTCGCCTATACAACTTCCATATATCAGAAGTGTATCAACGTGACAATTAGCGTCATAGCGATGCCCTGCCCCGGCGGGCAAGGCCGAATCGTACGATTCATTGAAAATTCTATTTCGCTTTCGGGGACGCAAACGGACGCAATAATTATCCCATTTTTAACATGTTGAAAGCTTTGGAGAATATCATGTACGAATATCTCAGTTTATATCCTTATGTAAGTAAACTTTTTTAATGCTATAACTTAAAAAATGGTCGAAAACAATGTCTGCCAATTTTTTCGTAGTCTAAAGTTAGTCGTTCGTGAGTCTAATATTACATGAAACTTATTTTTTGCAAAAGAGAATTAGTTATCAAATACAATTAAGAGGATTTTATTCAATGTGGTCATTCTTAGTGGTACAATGACAGTTTAGAGTTCGGAGGTATTCAGAGAAAATAGAAGATTGGCGTTTTTCATGAACATTAATGAAGTTGGAGTCGCTTCTAATAGTTTACAAGGTAAAAGTATGGAAAATGAAATGTGACACCACATGCAGCATTTAATCAGGACTGATCATGCAAAGTTTCAACTTCCGGATTGAAAGTAGGGTCATTTTGAGTGTCGGCCAACTTTCTTTTACTTTCTTCCCACTATGCGTTACCGCAAATTGGGAAGAAAGTTGAAGAAACCAATTGGTCGCTCTATGAAATTACCTCTCACGCCAAAGTTAAAGTGAAGTTGCTTTCTTGAAATGAATTAAAATATATTTCGTTTCATTACAGCTGAGATTTTATCCCTTATTAATGACATGCCGTCCCACAAAACATTAAGGAAGCTACCGTGGCTATTTCATGATTTTTCTGATAATATTGTGTACAAAGTGCGAGGCTTTTCCTCAGCGCGAGACCATTAACGTAAATGTTTTGTTTCAATCACCTGGGTTTGACTCCCTTAGCGTTCGATAGCGGTTGGATTTATTACGTTGAGAGGTGAGATTGAAATAAAGATACAAAGACATTTATTGGAAAAAATGACCCGAGGGAAGTATATAGCTGGTTGAATAAACACAGGAAGCAGATGTACTGGTTTCATCAGTTACTTCATGAGATACTTTAAATATCAGCTTCCTCACTGATATGAGTAATATATATAGGAAGATAACGTGAATTTATAAGTAAATTTATATAGTAACATCATTGTTTCTAAGGAATATGGAGTACCACATAATACAAAGATAAGGCATTGGCACGCATATTACTTCACTTTTTTATAGATGGTGTCCTGACAGCCCATGGGATGCAAACCGTACCCTACACAAAGCAGTTGCTTCTAAATGAGAATATCGGTGAATGCGAGCATAAAGGAACTCATAGCTTCAAAAACATTTATTCCCTTATTATGTTCATAATGTATCAGGGACATAGTCGTAAGAAACATGAACAACTTCTGATCGTATTAGCTCTAGATCACATCTGACTTTTAGTAAGTAAGGGTCAATGAATTGTACAATTTAGCTCATATTATCCAATTATTTTGTAATTAACTAAATAGTCGATGCTATTCACGCAAGTTATCCCTCATAACGGTTGTCTTATACAATCTCGTCACGCAAATCAATGGCTTTAACGAGCAACAATGGATAAGCACTGGAAGGGGCTCATTACAATCGTTTCTAAGGAAACTCGAACTTAGAGCTTGAAATGTTCAGGACAAAGCCGAGTGCGATACTTTTGCGAGTGCAAGAAGAATAAGTGTTCTCTTAGAAATGATTTTGCCGAGCAGACCACGACAAAACAACAGGACCCACAACTACAAGACCACGGACCAAAGAAAATCCGAGTACAGCACAGGACATTGCTGACCTCTAACGAAGAGATTACAATAGCATCATGGGGGCATTTTGTAAGTATTATCTTGTGTTTTATTAACTTTAAAACGATGTGAAAAACGTAATCTTTTATTTAATATTGTTGTGCATTTGTATGTAATTGATAGTACCTTAGGAATTGAAATTCTCATCGTAAATAATTTTGGGGGTGCCAATTGTGCAAATCGCCAGAGAAAAAATTCATGCACATCCAGGATAAAGAATCACGGAGCTATTTCTTGATGGTCTAATTTTCAGATCACTGTGCTACCCAGAACTGCTATCTCTTGCGGCGAATTAAGGTGAAATCGGGGAAAATATATGCTTGAGGTTTTGTGACAAAAGTAAGCGTTTTGATGCTTGGTCCGGGTTGATTGGCGGAATTAAGTGATAAAGGATGCATGGTTACGAGAAATTGGAATAATCCTTGGCATTTAGAGAAACATGAAATTTTGAGGGCATAGAGCTTGGCGCAAGACGGTACGAATAGATAAAAATACGGCTTTTGATGGTATAGAAGTGTAGGGAGAGAATAAAAGTGTGAAGGGACGGAAGAAACGTAAGACGCCAGGAAGACACCTACAGAGGAGAGAGGATATCTCTTCATCGTGTGTAAGCAAGTACAACTCCTGAGAATTACTGGAATGGCACATTAAGATGGTGAATGGTATTACAAATACGTGGTATATTGTGTTTTATCGTGCGATATTTCATGGTGCGTCAGGGACTATGTATTTCTTTATCATCGCGATGGCTTGGATGTTTCAGGTCTCTTATTTCATCAGGAACGAACGATGTTTAAATCTATATAGGGCTTAAATATTTACTAGTCATTAAGGACATGAAACTATTTACAGATCATTTTTTGTTGCTGCTTGGCGTTAAGTTAAAGCTTACGTCTTAATAGAAAAGCTAGTGTTTGTATTTGATATGGTCTGTAAATCAATTTCCTTAAGTCCTCCCTCCCGTACCGACGCCTGAAGCCAAGCTATTAGGCTCTAGGGTAATTTTAGACCGATCTTAGGTTTTCCGAAAGGTAATATAAGGCACCAGATGATCTAATCCATCATCTCACGTTGCAGGCTCTTGCTTCAAGGGAGCAAATGATGAGCCAGGAAGTGCTCCAAAGGGGAACAAGAAGGCAGTCCAAAAACGTGGAAACAAGAAAACGAGCGAAGATGTGGAGCTGAAGAAAGTAGGAGAGGAAATTCGCGAAGTCTCCCCCATCTCCTGCCCCTCCCCCTCCTCCTCCCCATCATTACCATCCCCTTCCATTTCCTCTCCTCCCACCCCCAAAATCTCCGTCTCATCATTCTCAACCCCCCACACTCCTCCCCGTTCCCCTTCTCCCCAGTTCTACCCACCTCCCCCCTCTACTCGCTCCCTACCCCCACCCCTTTCAACCTCCCCTCCAACCCCCACTCCACTCCAAATCTCCAGTCACCTAACTCCTGTACCCCCACTTACCCCTCCTCCTTCACCAAGGGGCGAAATCCTAGTTTTCGACCACGGTGCCAACAAAATGTTCTCCATCTGGATTTTATTTCTCGAATAAGAAAATTAAAAGGTAGGTACCCTTGAAAATGAGATAAGAACTTTCTCAAGGTCACCGCACACCTATTACGAGGAGTATCCAGAAACTAATTGTTCTAAATTTTTGTAGGCTAAAAAAATTAATTAATAAAATTTTTAATAGGATTACATCAGTATATAAGTCAACTATTTTTCCACGTAGTCTCCATCTCTCTCGATGCGCGTAGTGTGACAAGAGATCAATTTTTTGATGCCTTGGTCATAGATCTCTTCCCGCCACCTCTTTCATCCACTTCTCACTTCCTGGTCGGTTGTTAATCTTTTTCCGCCCATGTGCATCTTCAGGGAGGTAAAGAAATGATAATATGACGGCGCCAATTCGGTGGGATGCGGGGGGTGGTTCAAAACATCCCATCCAAACGAGTCGAGAAGTTCCTTCGCGACGTTGGCCGTGTTGGACGTGGCCTGGCGTTGCCGTGCAGTAGGCAAACTCCCTTCTGCAGCATTCCCCTCCTTTTGTTCTGAATCGCCCTCCGCGATATTTTTATGGTCTCACAATACCGTGCATCAGTAATGGTTTAACCCTGAGGTAAAGCATTGATCAAAATGATGCATTTGTGGTCCCAAAACACGGATACCATGATTTTTTTGGCTGAAATTGTGGTATTGAATGTTTTCGGGGAGGGTGATGAGGTGCTGAACGTCAGTACAGCCGTTTTTAAATTCACGACACCATTTAAACACACTCATACGATTCATAACTCCTTCACTATAAACCGTTGTTATCTCATTAAAACTTTACACGGACGGCGATTTTCCCTTCACTACGAGATAGTGGATGACGCTTCAAAATTCGCACATGGTGGAAGAAAGCAATGACATTGTTTACGCAAGATAAGGTCATCAGAAAAAACTCAAACAAAACCTGCAAACATGCGCAGTAAATGAATAAAATAAGTTAATTAGATACAGGACTTTCTCAGTTATCGCAAAAATACGTAGTAAACAATGGAGTTCGCTTTCATACAGTAAGAGTCACATTCGGAGTTCCACGAGAAAGCGTGATATGCCCTCATCAGGGCCCGATTTTTTAATCCTTATTAACATAAATGATCTTAGTTTTCGTCTTAGCTGTAATCAGTTATTATTCGAATACCATACGGACATCAACCTGGAAATTAGCGGAGACTTGAACTTAGAAGTTCATCATTGACCCAAAACAACGTTCATACGACGTGCCAAGAGTGGGGGCTTGATCAAAATCTTAGTTAATGCACCACAGTACACTTCTTACGGATGTCATCACACCAACTTCATGTCTACACACTGAGGGGAAGAAATCAGACATATGGTGAAGAACACACAAATAATACATAGGAGGCACAGCATTAGAGGAACTAGGATTTATCAAGCATTTAATAAGAAGGTGCTCGGGTGAGAAAGTAAATGAGAGGTGATATTTCGCTTTGGGTAGGCCATGCCTCGAATACGCAGCGTGCATTAGGGATTCTGGACAGAAAGATTCAACCAAAAATGATAAATTAAATATAAATGAAATCTAGCACTGGTTTAATAAGTGCTGCGATCGAACACAGGGTGTTTCTCAGCTGTTTAATGGGATACAAGTTTTACCCACTGGAGACTCGAGGGCTGCATGCTAGGCTTCGTTAGCTAGAGAAATTCCGAGTATGTGCGTTTCAAAGAAACACAGAATATCATTTTGAAGCCTCTCTGCACATAATGCTCCGGCAGATGTGATAAAATAAGCGATATTTTACCGGACAGATGTGTACTCAATTTCGTTCCTACCAAGCATCATAGGTGATAATAATAATAATAAGAGAGCTCCTCTCAAAGCACACCCCTAATACATTCCATCGATTATGCTCCCAAAACCTCACCCCTTACGATCTAACACGGCTTGTGTCCCAGCCCTCCTCACGCACACACAAGCAGCGGCTTGCAATGTGGTATGGAGATGTAGAATACCGTTACTATCTCAACGCACCCAGTATTAGTTTCGCTACACAATTGAATGCATTATTAAAAACATTAATTTTAAACATTCATTTGAAAAACATACATTTTTCTAGATAGTTAAATTCCAAAAGTGCTTAATAACAATTTTTATCTCGAGTTTAGATCAGAAGTATATTGATTTTTAAAAATAAATTTTGTGTCATTTTATGTTCTTTGTTGAAGGATTTAAAAAATATTTGCTTTGCATTATTTGAAAAAAAAAGTTTGAAATTACAATAGTATTTGTGTAATTAATCGGATTCATTTTTTAATGAAACCAATTTTTTAAATAATTAGGGAAATTTGCACCCTTAAATCTGTATCTGACCCTAAAATGCGTGAGTTATTGGTCAATATGTTTGGCATATTTATTCTGGCCTAATATTTTAACGCTGGTTCATTAATATTTGCACCTTTTTACAAAAATTTTGCTAATACTTTAGCTAAACATATAAAAGTAGATATGCATTGTCATCTAAACCAGGCATTCTTCTTTCGGTCCAAATCAAACGACCCCAGATGAAGCTTGCAGTTCTGGCTCTGAGTCAGGCGACTAGTCTAAGCTTTCGTGTTACATGACATCCAATTTCATTTATCAGAGAGCCGAGTGCCATCCATTTTTAGTTTACTAGATGAATATCCATAAAGACTGGTATTTTATACTATAGACCTTAATTATTAATTATATTAGTCATTCAGACTCGTGGATGTACTCATAATGACTGAGACTACGTGCATGGAAAACAGATATTTTAAACGTATTTCACTACATGCGATTGCAATGAACTCCAATACGAGAAATGAGTAGTAATACGATCATAACGTTCATATAACGTAAATTGATTACAATTTAATTTTGATAATACATCTTTGGCCTTATCCTTTATATTTTCTTAAATCACGAAACCGTTCGTTCTTCTTCTATTGTCAAAGAGATATATGTAGAATTAATAAACATTTTAAAACAGAAGTCACATAGCAGCCGATAAAGGTTAAATTAGAAGAATGTTAAATACCATACGATTTTAAAAATTGCATTAATTCACAATTTTCTCCCTAACACACAATACCATACGACTTTCATGTGTTCGATGAGCAGTGTTTCGAAGAGTGATTTTCCATGGGCTTTTTTTTTATTCTTTCTACGTGACTAATTCATTGCCTTTATCTAACTCGGACAGTGATCCGTCTTTCTTTTCTGGACTCGTTTATTTTGATATCGTTAACGAAGAACATTTAACTTCTCTAGCCGATCCATATACAATGGATGCCGAAGTCTTACTACAGTAAGTAAGGTCTGTTCTAACTTTTTAAGCATAATAGTATAATAATAACCAAAATTAAAATAAAAGGGGTATATTATTTAATGTATATTGAGTCTGACTAGTGCAACATAACTGCAAACGACTAATGTAATATTATTTGCGTCTACATACTCTTGCAGCGGCCAAATATGTGAATATAGCGACATTATCACGGCAAAGTATAATCTTTCATAATAATTTTATTTTCGGGTTTCGCATTCATACATAGTATAACATTGTTTGTGTTATCAAACTCATGGAAAGCTTTGTTACGTCTACATCGCAATTTAATGCATAAACTCTCCCTTTCAGAGCTTTATATAGTGATAATCCAGTAAGATTTACTTTCCTTCCATCATTTAAATCGACGTAACGCAATAAACAAAAGTTTTTTCATTAATTTGCAGGTTGTATTCCCAACTTCGTTTTCGTGTTGGTATTGTTAAAATTCTTGTTGGTTTTGAATGTGAATTCAGGCATATCCGAAAAAGTGATCAATGCCAAAAAGAAAAATATTTAGATCAAAAGGTCTGGAGTGTGACGACCTAGAGAGTTTCCTATCTCTTCCTCAACTTAAAATCTCCTGGATTCACCTCTTCGCCAATCCTGGGCTCACGTCAGCCTCTTACGTCTTCTCTCTGCTCCGGGTGTCTCGTAAGAAGAAGGGTTGGACGCGTGGACTGGTCATGGTGGAACTTTATAGGACACCGTCTGAAGTGTGACGGCCTAGATAGCTTCCTCCTCTCTTCCTCAACCCTGCACCTCCTGGATTCACCACTACGCAAACCCTGGGTTCATATCAGCCTCCTACGTCTCCTCTCTGCTCCGGACGTGTCATAAGAAGGAGGGCTGGACGCGTGGACTGGTCATGGTGGAACTTTATAGGACACCGTCTGAAGTGTGACGGCCTAGATAGCTTCCTCCTCTCTTCCTCAACCCTGCACCTCCTGGATTCACCACTACGCAAACCCTGGGTTCATATCAGCCTCCTACGTCTCCTCTCTGCTCCGGACGTGTCATAAGAAGGAGGGCTGGACGCGTGGACTGGTCATGGTGGACCTTTATATGACACCGTCTGAAGTGTGACGGCCTAGATAGCTTCCTCCTCTCTTCTTCAACCCTGCACCTCCTGGATTCACCACTACTCAAACCCTGGGTTCACATCAGCCTCCTACGTCTCCTCTCTGCTCCGGATGTCTCATAAGAAGGAGGGCTGGACGCGTGGACTGGTCATGGTGGACCTTTATATGACACCGTCTGAAGTGTGACGGCCTAGAGAGCTTCCTCCTCTCTTCCTCCACCCTGTACCTCATGGATTCACCACTACGCAAACCCTGGGTTCACATCAGCCTCCTACGTCTCCTCTCTGCTCCGGATGTCTCATAAGAAGGAGGGCTGGACGCGTGGACTGGTCATGGTGGACCTTTATATCACACCGTCTGAAGTGTGACGGCCTAGAGAGCTTCCTCCTCTCTTCCTCAACCCTGCACCTCCTGGATGCACCACTACGCAAACCCTGGGTTCACATCAGCCTCCTACGTCTCCTCTCTGCTCCGGATGTCTCATAAGAAGGAGGGCTGGACGCGTGGACTGGTCATGGTGGACCTTTATATGACACCGGCTGAAGTGTGACGGCCTAGAGAGCTTCCCCCTCTCTTCTTCAACCCTGCACCTCCTGGATTCACCACTACGCAAACCCTGGGTTAACATCAGCCTCCTATGTCTCCTCTCTGCTCCGGTTGTCTCATAAGAAGGAGGGCTGGACGCGTGGACTGGTCATGGTGGACCTTTATATGACACCGTCTGAAGTGTGACGGCCTAGAGAGCTTCCTCCTCTCTTCCTCAACCCTGCACCTCCTGGATTCACCACTACGCAAACCCTGGGTTCATATCAGCCTCCTACGTCTCCTCCCTGCTCCGGATGTCTCATAAGGAGGGCTGGACGCGTGGACTGGTCATGGTGGACCTTTATATGACACCGTCTGAAGTGTGACGGCCTAGAGAGCTTCCTCCTCTCTTCCTCCACCCTGTACCTCATGGATTCACCACTACGCAAACCCTGGGTTCACATCAGCCTCCTACGTCTCCTCTCTGCTCCGGATGTCTCATAAGAAGGAGGGCTGGACGCGTGGACTGGTCATGGTGGACCTTTATATGACACCGTCTGAAGTGTGACGGCCTAGAGAGCTTCCTCCTCTCTTCCTCAACCATGCACCTCCTGGATTCACCACTACGCAAACCCTGGGTTCACATCAGCCTCCTACGTCTCCTCTCTGCTGAGGTGTTTCGTAAAAGGGAGGGTTGGACACATGGACTGGTCATGGTGGACCTTTCTTATCTTCCAATCAATTTGATTTAAGAAATATTGAACGTCATCCATGCTTTGCTCTTTTCTAAGAGAGTTAAAACTTTTTTGTCAGTTGAAGTTCGGCAATTGTCTGTTAGATTCCACGAGGGAACTCTTTCCGGTCATACTTACTTGCATTGCTGCCTGCCAAACATAGGTTCTAAAATTGTTATTTCAATTTTTCTGAGCATAAAAATGGATGTTAATTTTTTCCAAAAATTAAGCGCAATTGATAGAGATGCATTATATTAAATTGCTTAATGTAATTCACAACTGATGTGTTTTCAATTATGTGTATTTAAAAGGTTACGGATACTGGATACAGAGTTATTTTATTGGAGTCTTATTCAAATATTTTTGAACGCAGTCATTGTTCTAAATACGTATCACTTTCATACCACCTCTTCTTCTCTGAAATGGAATTTGGCATGAAACCTAGATTAAGGTATATTTTATTTGGCCCATGTTAATTAATAGTTAATAATATTAAGTGGCATGGACTAATGCTCTTGGGCCATCAATATCGCCCGTTTTAATGAGGGTTCTTGCATATGCGTTTGTATATATGAAGCTCAAGAATAAATTTCCAGTGTAGTCCCGATTATAGCAAAAGAAACATCGGTCAAATTCAAAAGACTTGCCGCTTGACGGTGTTTTGGTGAATGACAGGTATCGCGATAAAGATCAAACCTTGGTGAGGAATGGAAAACCTAGCCTGTGATATATCTGATGTAAGGTGCAAGGCCCAAGCCAAGTTTAAACAGCTGCAGCCTTCTCATATCCGTCGCTGACGTTGGATATGGCCATTTTTTCAAAATACTAATGAAAACAAATTTCGTGAAACGTATTTAATAAAATAGACATACTTAGACCTTTTCCACGCGTTAATTTTCAACACGTTCGTGTCATTATCAAGGGTCTGACGATGTATAGCATTGGAGAATCTTAAATATTGCACCAGAGGTATGGGGAAGTAGGTTTTGACCGTTACAGAAGAGGCAGAAGGTTGGAGGGAAGTATGAGTAAACTGGTTAATACTAGAGGAAGACAAATTTTACTTGTCAATGAAAAAGGTTTTAAACTTGATTTTTTTAGAAAAAATTGAAATTTTCAAACGACGATGTTCTCCGGATTTTGTTCTCTTAAATGATTTGACAAATTTCAAATGTTCACCACTGACCTCCTTTTCCCTACCAATGACGTTCACCACATCCCAAGATTGACCTTCCCTTTCCTTCACCCCCTACTCTTCACAATAAGTATTAACCAGTTAACTCATACTTTCCTCCAAGCTTCTGCTCTTCCGTAACGGCCCAAACCCTTTTTCCCCCACCCTCGCCCTTTGGTGCACCTTTTAAGGAAGGATTCCCCAATGCTATGCATACGTAGTCAGTCCCTTGAAAATGACTCGAACGTGTTGAAACCGGTTGTGAAATAAATAACGAGTGGAAAAGTACTACGTATATCTATTTTACCAAGTGTGGACAAATTCCACCAAGCCTGGTGTCGTTACTGTGACGCGTATTGTAAACGAATTACTCAACTCGAGCCTCTTCCAAAATTTTTAATATTTTCATTAACAATGAAATATCTTTATTTTATTTCAACATAATAATTAGTCAGAGCAAACACTTTCAAACTATCGATATGAATATGGTAATGTTTTATTTGAGTTCTTCTAAGATTTTTGAATTTCATTCCACGTTTAGCTATATACCGTTTCAGAAAATATTTTCAGGAGCCATAAAACTTGTTTTCATGCTGTTTTCTTTCAGGTGGAGTTTCCAATCGTTATGGAAAAACAAAAAGTACTCGCATTATTTTCAGTCAATTGTCTTTTACTTTAGAACTCCTAAATTTATCCCATCGATTTGTAACATTATGAAATGTTAATGGAATGTGCAAGAAGGTAAAAATATATAAATTATGAATTTAGGTGGATAAGAGGAGGGAATATATAAAATACCAATGGTCAGCCAAAAAGGTAAGCACTTGTTCAGGAGTGAGAAAAATCGCTACCATGTATAAGCAAGTACAATTCCTGAGAATTACTAAAATGGCACATTTCAGATGGTGAATGTTTATACAAAGACGTGGTATATTGCTGTTCCTCATTCGGTATTTCACGGCGCGTCATTGGGTTGTGTCTCTTTATCATCGCTATGGCTTAGATCTTTCAGATCTCTGTTATTTCATCAGAGACGAACGATATTTAAATTTGTATCGGACTCAAAACGTTTTGAAGTCACTTAGAGCATGAAATGAAATTAATTACAGATAATATTTTGTTATAACTTGACGTTATGTAAAATCTTACAACTTAATTGAAAGTTTTTGGGACATAAGCTGTTGAAAGGCTGGTACTATCAATCGAAAAGTCTATACATTAAATTTACTTCGAGGTGCATTCACTCGGAGGTGGCTGAAGTCCGGCATACTAATACATTTTATATGGTCTGTAAATTAATTTCCCCAAGTCTCTCGTCCCGTAGCGACGTGTAAAGTCAATTATTCAGGCTTCGGAGTAAATTTACAATAATTGATCGTTCTCTGAAATGAAATATAGGGAACTAGATGGCTCAATCCATCAAACATCTTACGTTGCAGTCTTTTGTATCTGTGGCGAGTAGTATTAGCGATTAAGAAAGAGGGCAGAGGACAAGAAGGGAGTCGGAGACGTGGCTGACTGGAATGTGGCGAAAGTGCGGACGTTGAGAAAGGAGGAGAGGCGAGGGCCTAAGAAATCTCCACCTTCGCCTGCCCCTCCCCCGCCTCCAACCCTCAACCTGGTCCCCCTCCCCCGCCAAACTGCCTTTCTTCCTCTTCCCCTCCCCTTCCCGCCCATCCTCCCTCACAATCACCGTCCCATCATCCACCACCGCCAATACTCCTACCCTTTCCCCTCGCCGCCCCCAGTGCTCCCCTCCACCCCCCGCTTCAATATCCCTACCTCCGCCCACCACACCCTCCCCTCCTAACCCCACTCCACTCCAAATCCCCAGTCACCTTACCGTACCCCCACTTACCCCTCCTCTTTCCCCAAAATCCTAATATTCCACCATGGACCGAGAAATATATATTTCATTAGGATTTCATTTCACGAATGACAAAATTCAAAGTGTAGGTAACCTTGGAAATAAAGAAGAGTTTTCTTTGGAAATTGCATTCAATCTCGTAAGTACTTTCATATTTTAGTGCTTCGATTGCTGAGTTAAGGTTCCAGCCTCTGCTCAACAGCTTTCCCTCAGATAGAAGTAGTGATTTCTAACTCATTTTACTCATGTTTCGTTATATTAAGTTTTTACTGATTTATTGTCAGAAAGGAACATTCTTTTCTTTCAACAAAAATCATATATATCATATTATTTTCCCAAAGCAAGGTACCCCAAGGGTTGAAAATAGCCAGCATCACAACAAAACTTAAAATCGTTTACATTACTTTTTTGCATGATTCTCGAACACATTGCCGTCAGCAATATTATGGCTTTCCTGCACGATAGACACTTTTAATGAGGTAGCCGCCACAGATTCTGGAGGGATAAATCCTGCGAAACGTAACTTCGCTCTTCCTAAATTACGTGCTAAAATCAGATAATACATATGTTGACGTGATATGCCTTCATTTCAATCATGTATTCTGCAAGATCCACGCAAGAAACTAATACATGAATTGCATAAATGTAGACTAAATGAAGTATTAGTGAATTGGATACGGGACTTTCTTAGAGATGGCAAACTAAAAGTAGTTAATGATGGCTACAGGTCTGATATGGTTAGAGTCACATCCGGTGTTCCACAAGAAAGCAAGATATGCCCCCATCGCGGACTGATCTTTTATTCAGTTTTATTATGAATGTCCTAAGATTTTGAGTTCCCCGAAAACGACGGTTAGACCATACGGTTATCTACTTGGAAAGCTGTGACGCACACTCAGAAGTTCCATCATTGGACCTAAACAACGTTCATTCGTAGTGCCAGGAGTGGGTGCTTGAAATAAATCCTTGTGTATACACCACAGTACACTCCTTACGGAAGTCATCACACCCAGGCTAGGTCTACTCTGTTGGGAATGAACGTCAAGTACTCTAAGATAAAGTCAAATACCATGCAATTGTCTTAACATTAGATATATCGTAGAGAACACAAATCAAAAACATACGAGGCACAGCATTAGGGGAACTAGGATTTATCAAGCGTATATCAGGAAGGTATTCTGATAATAAAGAGGTGCTACTTCGCTCTTGATTGGCCATACGTCGATTATGACGTGAATGATTGGTACCGTTGACAGCAAAAATTAACCGAAGAAATAATACAATGGAAAGCTGCGCACTTCGTAAAAAACTGTTACCAGCGAACATACAGTATTTCTCTGCTTTGGAGAGATACATGCGGTAGCCGCTGGAGACTCGGAGGATATAGGTTAGGGCTCGCTAGCTAGAGAAATTCCGAGCTATTGCATTGCAAAT
Source organism: Ceriagrion tenellum (assembly GCA_963169105.1). Lineage (NCBI taxonomy): Eukaryota > Metazoa > Arthropoda > Insecta > Odonata > Coenagrionidae > Ceriagrion > Ceriagrion tenellum. The sequence goes on along the minus strand of OY720642.1, from coordinate 103,282,835 downwards.
GGAAACGGAATATATGGGAGCCTCAATGCACTTCTTCGTCTTATCAGATTCGATAAATGGCTGAGATATGTTTCCGAAAGGAAAGTACAACCTCAGTTGTCATTTGTCAATACTTTAGATATGCACGTTTTATGTTAATTCTTAACATATGCGAGAAAACATTTACCCTATCTTACACCTTCTCTTCCGCAACAGCACCGACCACCGCAGCTGTCGATGGAAGAAGAAAAAAAGAATGACAGCGGGCGCACTAGCGCGAAAGCAAACGAACGTCTCATCTTGAAAGAAGTGTATCAGCTTAGATTGGCGGCCAGTGTGCCGTGGTTTCCAATTCCGATGGGATCTGCTACGAATCCTTGGATCCGGGTAGCGATTTGAGAAAAAGTGGAAGAAAACTGTCTTTGAGCTCCGTGCAGATGCGACGTTTATAGATAGTTGTATGCGCGAGTTTCCGGGTGACCGGAGGATGATAATTTAACCCCGTCTTGTATCACAAATGTAAGAGCTTATGGAAGAGATAAAGTAATTTGGCTGAAGTTATGTGGACAAATAGTAAATCAACCATTCCTCCATAAGTAAATGCAAAACATTAAAAATCAAAAAGCTACGGCGCTCCATTAACATAAATTTTCTTACGTCCATTCTCTCTTCTATTTCCATTATCCTGTTCCCATATTTTTTCCTGGTCGGTCAGTCCTAACACCACCTCCCCCGTGTATAAGTAGCAATTGGTCGGGTGAACGGGAGTTGGATATTTCACGTTCGTGTTGGTTTCATCCTGCATATTTTCTGATGCGACATTGGTATCGGGGAATGGGGTAACTTTCGCTCTTTATTTTCAAATTTCAGCCGGACCGTGGCTATCTCTCGGCACTTGGCAGCGTAGAAACTTCGTCAAACTTTCCAAAATAATACGGGGCCAAAGCCATAGGCATATGACTTGTGATATGATATGACTCAGTATGCCGAGAGATAGTGCTGTGGTCGGCCCAGGAGAGTGACGTAAGATAACCTGAGCATATTCAAGGGTATTAGATCATTCTAGAGTCGCGCGAAGTTCGTCGATCGATAAGAGTCCAGTCGTGCAATAACCTGGTGATGAGAGGATTTACTTGTGCTAATAATGGTGTATTTGAGATGTGCAGAAAGAGTGTTGCTTTCTGGTTTCCGAAGCTACAAGTGCGCGTGTTCTGATTTAGTATGTGCACGGTGAAGGATTGCATTATGCGTATCGATGTCAGCAAAATATGCGTGTGGAACCTCAAACCACTTACAAATAACCGAGGCAGTCCATTAGAAAAAAGTTTACGCAGCTCCTCGTCCTTTACTCTGCCTTGTTATGTGTTTGCATGGGTGTTTGCGAAACGAAGTGTCTTTTAAGTTAAGTGTACACGTGTAATATTCCGAGTGCGCCCAACAGTTACGAATGATGTGTAATCTTCCAAGGGATCCGGCAACATGGAATGCCTCTGGGCTTCTTGCATGTCACGTTTGTCTTCATACATCTACATAATTTCCTACAAGCAACATCAAGGATGTGTGGCAGTTTAGTCGGCAGTGATTTAAAATCAACATATTACGGATACCACATCATATAAATTTCAGGCAAGTATTGATAGTAATTAGAAGTTGCCATGCGTAATGGCAGTGTCTTGTATTATCTAGCTTTATTGCTTTTGGTCGGCATGATGTCAGTAATCGAAATAAGTCATAAAATTACGTACATGAGTACATTCGACTCTAGAACTAGATGGACAAAAAATTTGATCCGAAGATCCCTCACAATTCGGTTTTTTCACCACGCTGAATTCCCTCCGCCAACATCACTTTCACCCTCCACATTGATCTGTGTGCCGTATGGAACGCGATAGAATCTGTTGTCAGAAGAAACAACCGACGTGGTGAACAATAAAAACAAGGCAGAAAACTTTATCAAGCAGTGATTTTTTTTGGATAACCCGCGTCAAGATTTAAAAAGCCAACGTTTCTTCTCCTTTGCCGGAGACCTCTGTAGAGTCAGTGCTGAATGACCTAATTGCCTTTATTTTGCATCAATTTATATTGTCACGGTGGTGCAAGAGGGGAGAGAGTGGGTGTTGGTGGAGAGTCTTCTGGGCGTCGCTCTTCTTTCTAGAATTTTTCTGGAAGCCACGATTCACTTATTTTTGTCCCTGGTCTCTATTGAAATTCTTGTTATGCTTTTTAATTTCTAATGCTTCCCGGAAGATTCTCGTCTTGAAATGTTTTTCTCTGGCGAGAATTTATGGGTTCGTGACGTCAATGGTGTGCCCTAGGGCGGCATGTTCTGCAACTGCTGATTTATCGGCGTAGCCCAGTCGAATTGCCGCACTCTGCTCTTTGAATCTTGTCTTTATTGTCCGACCAGTTTCACCGACGTACACTTGATCACATGTGCTGCAGTTCAATTGGTATACTCCCTCTGTTTCCATTTTATCTTTTTCTTTCACATTTCTGATAATAACCCTTATTTGTGTGCGTTGCTTAAAGATGGTGCTTATTTGATGCCTTCGTAATATTCTGGATGTTTTGTCCGTGATTCCTCTGATATATGGCAGGAAGGCTTTTTTCCGCTCCTCGGTCTTCTCTTCGTCAAGTTGTCTCGATTCTCGTCGTCTTAGTTTATGGGGGATGGTCATCCTGATTTCTCTTCTTCCATATCCATTCTTCATTAGAATTTCCGTCAATATGTTTAACTCTTCGTTCCTATGGTCTTCGTCAGTGAGAATGATGGATCGGTGGATCATTGTGGTAATCATTTCTTTGATTTGTGCTGGATGGTAGTGTGATCCGGCAAGGAGATACCTGTTGGTGCTGGTTGGCTTTCTATATACCGAATGTCCCAAGGTTCTGTCTTCTTTTCTTGTAATGAGGACATCCAAGTAGGGTAACTTCCCGCCGCTTTCTTCTTCCTTCTTAAATGTGTTGTCCTCGTCAATACTGTTTAGGTAATGATGGAACTCTTCCAGCTTTTCTCTACCGTGTCTCCATATCACGAAGGTATCGTCCACATACCGCAGCCACATTGACGGTTTGTAGGGGGCGTTCTCCAGAGCTATCGTCTCAAAGTCCTCCATGTATATGTAGTCAAAAACTTTGCCTGAAAACCCCGGAAAGCTTCGATTGAAAAAGTGAGCAATGTTTTGTTGGAGTACTCTTTCACACTGTGTTTGTCGAGAATTTTATGAAAATTAGGAAAGGAATGAATTCACGTACCTTTCTTCATCTTGTTATATCAAAATGTGATGTTCTTCTTCAGTATATTACTGTGTCCCTCAGTTTAAATTGTGACCATTGACTATGCGTGTTAAGAAGGTATTAAGAATACCGACTTGCACTTGGGAATTTCTCACTGATTCTCTGAGTTTACATACTTAGCAATGGAGTCAAATAAAAGCGTCCGAGTAAACCCCCAACTCGTGTGATTTCAAATTTTCGGCTAAATGCAATCTTGCAAAACCTGTAAGTTTCTGGCGTGTTCAAATTCAGTCTTGCAAACAGCTATGCTTACGTTGTTTATTTGATCGATTCTATAAAATCGCCCGTCTATCATGCACATACGTACAGTCTAATTCGCGATCCAAAACTTTTTTACTCTTATATACTTAATGAATGTTCGAAATACGGCTAAATAAAGAATATTGTTAATTCCATACCATCTGCAAAATGCCATGCAAGCCACAACTAGGGTGTGTGGCACGGAGTAATTCCAAATATACATCTAGATCTACATACTACCCCACGAGCCACCACATGGGCGTGTGGCAGGGGGTGGTAGGTCACCACCCGTGTAAAGATGTTAAATTTTTGGAGGTGAAATGGTGACCTGTACTATGGGAGTGAATTTACAGGAGGTCAGTTTTTATTGTAGTCGCTTATTGTGCGCGGATAGAACGAGTTTTTGTACCTATCTGTTCGGCAGAGTATCTCTCTAATTTTTTTCGCATATGTTAGACCTAGGAATGTAGTGAGGCGTCATAATAATAATATCCGTGTCGCTGTGAAACACACCAGTTCTGAATATCTCAAGTAGCCTAAGCCTAGCGTGTAGCCTCCGAGTCTCTAGGGGCTCCCACCTTAATCCCTCTAACAGTTGTGTAACACTGTATGTTTGTTCGTAGCAGTTTTTAACGAAGTGTGCTGCTTTTATTTGTAATTTATTAATTTTTTTGGTTCAGTCTTTATGACCAGGGTCCCAAATGCTCGCGGCGTATTCGAGGTGTGGCCTAACCAGAGCGAAGTATCATCTCTCTTTTACTTTTTCATCCGAGGACCTTCCTATTATACGCTTAACAAAACCTAGTTTCTTTATTGCTGTGTCGCATATATTTTGAATGTGTGTTCCCTATGATAGATCTGAAGTTAAGGTAATTCCAAGATATTTAACTGTAATTGAAGATTTTTATGTTTACTCCACCCACGGTGTATATGTGACTTTTGTGTGACGACTTTCGCAGGAAGTGAAATGAGGTGCATTTACTGATAATAAATTCTAACCCCACTCCTGGCACCACGAATGAACGTTGTTAATGTCATATGACAGAAATTCAAAGTCCGCGCCTTCGCTTATTTCACGGTAGATAACTGTATCGTCTGCAAATATTCTTAATTTGCTGCTAATTAGTGAACTTCGGTCATTAATATAAATAATGAATAAAAGAGGGCTAATCACGATTCCTTGTCGAGGACCGGATGTGACTTCAGCCATATCAGAGCTAAAACCGTCAATAACTACTTTTTTTCGATCACTGAGAAAGTCCCTTATCCAGTTCACTATTTTTTTATTAACTCCGCATGAATGCAATTTATAAATGAGTTTTTTGTGAGGAACCTTGTGGAATGTCTTCTTGAAATCAAGGAATATCGCGTCGATTTGCTGATTTGATTCACCTGATTTTAGGATATCATGAAGGAAGAGCGCAAACTGTTTCACAGGATCTGCCCTTCCGGAAGTCATGCTAACTGCTGTGTAAGTGGTTACGATTTTGCAAATATGCCATAATATTGCTGACGACAATGTGTTCGAGGATCTTGCATAATAGTGATATTAACGATATAGGCCTATAATTCCCTGGGTCACATCTATTTCCTCTTTTAAATATCGATGTGACATTGGCCAATTTGCAGTCTTGGGGCAAATTGCCTTCGGATATTGATTTGCTAAATATAATTTCTAGGAATGGTACAATCTGTGGCGTTAACTCCTTGAGCACGCGTGCAGGTATTCCTTCTGGACCTGGGGACTTGTCACTTTTAACCGAACGCAGTTGTTTAATTATTCCATCTCGCTGAATTGTTATGTCCGCCATCGGCTCGTTAACGATAAAATCAAGGACGCAGCACTAATCCCAGATGAAATCAGAACCGCGCACCTTACCCTGGCCACTAGGCGTATGCCAAAACCAGTCACGACAACAATGGGCGGTCAGAACCGTAACTAGGAGAGTGGTACGCAGACGTAAATGTAGTACACTATTTAGGATTCGACTACTGGTTGGTATTATTAATGCAACTGAAAAATTGTACTAGTAGGTACTAAATCATTCTAAAACTACACATGCCGGAAATTTCATACGGGGTTAGTTGCGAATAATAATGTTGATATTATTAGCACAGTGCGTTACCTGTTTTACCTATGGAGGATAAAAGTTCCATAGAATTGATATTTGAATTGAATTTTATTTGTAGAGAATATGACATTCTATGGGCTCTGCGTTCAATATCCGTAATTTTATGTCTGTGATCGTTTTAACTATAATTGTTTGAATCTAACACAATATGTTGAACTTCCGACAAATAGGTCTATATCAAACTATCGTAAAAGATATAATCTATAGTTTTCCCTTACATCAGGCAGTTTATCTCATATTGAATCCCTTGTCACTTTAGTATCACTACTACGTTTACTATAAGAATTTTTAACGAACTTCTGCTGCTATCCGTCAAATTCGATCTGTATCTGAAAGTAATCCTACATCGTAAGAGTCCGATATGTTTGCGGCGTACTCTAAATCAGATCTCATGAGAGAAAAATGGCTTCGCTCTTTTACTTTATTTTTAAATTTTCCCAGTATTATTTAATGTATGCCAATTTACGATTTGCCTGTCCGCGAATTTACCTCACGGCAAATCCTGTGCTAGAGTCGTAGGTGGAAAATATCATGAAGAATGAGGGCTAAGTTTGGGTTAAGCAAGACCTATTGTTTTGGAAATAATTCTCGTTTTGAATTCACACGTTTTACTATATATATAGCCCTCAAATGAACTGACGGTTGTCCAATATTTTGCACGAATTAGACTTGAGAGAGACAGGTTCCTATAAGTTAGCTTAGTTACTGGGTTCTGCATTATAACGGCTCTTAATCATAAGTGAAACATGTGCGATTATTCAATCGTAAAGGACACGAGGATTTGAAAGTAATTTTACAAATTTCATTTTTAATAACTCTGCCATTTCTGACTCTATTCTTGTATGAACTCGGAAATGGGGGATTTCTCCATCTACATACTACTCTGCGAGCCGCCGCAGAGGCGTGTGGCAGGGGGTTTTAGGTCACCAGCCGTTTAAGATATAAGGGATAAGGTTTAGGGAGGAGAAATGGTGAAGTGTATTATGGGAGTGTATTTTGAGGAGCTGAGTTTTTATTATGGTCGTTTCTTTTGCGCGGAAAGAACGATTTTTTGTGCGTATCTGTTCGGAAATGTATTTCTCTTATTTTATCGCTTCTGTCAGACCTAGAAATGTAGTGAGGCGTCATGATAATAGTCTCTATGTGGCTCTGAAACACTAGGTAATGAATTTCTCAAGCAAGCTTAGCCTAGCTTGTAGCCTCCGAGTCTCGAGGTCAGGGGTGGCCAACCAAAATGATCTTGCGGGCCACTTTGGAAATGCATCATAACTCCGCGGGCTGTATATAAAATTATGTATCCTCATATTAGATCTTGACCCTCTATAGACATTATTTTAGGGTGAAAATTGAAACATAACGAGTTATTATTATTGTGTTAAAGTTATTGTATTCAAGTGTGATGAATCTTGCGGGCAGGAAAAATGTTCAAGGCACCCGTGCTCTAGGTGCTCACACCTTAATCCTTCTAAAAGCTGTGAGACACTCTGTTCGTAGCAGTTTTAACGAAGCGTGAGCTTTTCTCTGTGTTTTTTCGATTTTTTTGTTAAATGTTTATAACCAGGGTACCTAATACTCGCGGCGTATTAGAGGTGTGACTTAACTAGTAGTTTTAAGTAGCATCTCTCTTTTACTTTTTTATCCGAGGACCTTCCTATTATACGCTTAATAAATCCTAGTTTCTTTAATGCTGTGCCGCATATGTTTTTTATGTGTGTTCTCCACAATATACCTGAAGTTAATGTAAATCCAAGATATTTTACTGAATTTGAAGATTTTATGTTTACTGCACCCACAGTATAGGTATGGTAATTGTGTGATGACTTTCGCAGGAAATGAACTATGGTGCATTTACTAATATTTACTTCTAACCCCCACTCATGGCACTACGAATGAACGTTGTTAAGGTCAGATGACAGAACTTCGCCTCTTCGCTTATTTTACAGTAGATAACTGTGTCGGCTGAAAATAGTCTTAATTCACTGCTAAGTCGAGAAATATATGAGGTCATTAACATAAATAATAAAAAAGAGGACCTGTCGCGCTTCCTTGACGAACACCGGACGTGACTTCGACCATGTCAGAGCTAAAACCGTCAATAACCACTTTTCGTTTTCGATCACTGAGAAGGTTCCTTATCAAATGTGAATAATTTTTATCAACTCCGCATGAATGAGTTTTTTGTTTATTTTTATTTATGAGTTATTTGTGAGTAACCTTGTTGAATGCGTTCTAGAAATCAAGGTAACCGTGTCAGCTCGCTTTTTAGATTCAACTGATTTTATGATATGAAGGAAGAGCGCAAGCTATGTTTCGCAGGACCTGCCCTTACAGAAGCCAAGCTGACTGCTGTATAAGAAGTTACCGTTATCCATGAATGTCACAACATTGCTAACGACTATGTGTTCGAGGACCTTGCATAAATTTGAAGTTATCGAATAGGGCGGTAATTCATGAGTCACTTCTATATCCTTTTATAAATCTCAGAGTGCCGTTGGCTATTTTCCAGTCTTGGGGCACCTTGCCTTCGAATAATGATTTGCTGAATACAATTTCTAAGAATGGAGCAATCTGTGGCGCAAACTCCCTGAGCACGCCAGCAGGTATTTTTTCTGGGCTTGGGGACATGTTACTTTCAATAGAACATAGTAGTTTAATTATTCCATCACGTTGAGTTGTTATGTCAGCCATCGGCTCTTTAAAGTCAGGAATGTCTTAATTGTGTATTAAGTCATCCTTTCTGAATAAACTTTCGAATTAGTGGTTAAATAAATTTCCTTTTTCGATACTGTTGGTGACCACTTTGCATTTTGTTTCTTCGGCAATGAAGGCCTACGTCACACGATTTTACTCGGAGGCTGTTACCGGGTCTATACTTTCAATTCCCCCTAATTGACCTACCCCCTAGTCTAAAAAATATCTACAGTGGTCAAAAATCCTATGAGCCACCAGTTCTGACGGCTGGGCGGAGTAATGAACCAGAACGGTTGAAGGGAAAGTGGCACGATCCGAGCACCGGTCGAAGATATACAAATACTTCTCCTATGCTGATTTATGTTCTAAGATGAGATTGTGAAGAAAATTGGTTGTGAGACTAACATGGGGAGTAGCGTTGTATGGCGAAGAAACGTCGACTTTGAGGTAAGACGACGAGGCTGATGGCATAGAAGTGTTGAGAGTTTGGGGAGGGGAATGGAGAAAACAATAAACCACAAACGCAAATATATTCGCGTGAAACCAACACTCTTCTCCGGTACGTAACCATTCTAAAATTATCCCGATGATAATATATTGGCATTTGGTCTATATACTATTTTTTTGTCAACTTCTCCATCTTCTTGGAACTGCGTGATTTCTCGCCGATTTTTTCTACTTATTTTTATCTGCATCCATACTTTTTACCGAAAAATGAATAACATTGCGAATAAAGTGTTGATTTTTTCATATTTATAGGGCTTTTGTCTTACTAAATGGTTTAAGAAAGCTATTGTTATTTTTCCTTAAAAATAGGGTATTCATTTCCGATTTTTGAATCCGGTGGTCTGAAAAAAGAATGTCTCTTGTATTGTTGTTGATTAGTAAACTAAATTCACACTATTTGATTGTTGTCTAAGATGTGAGAGGTACCATTCAATGTACGATTTGACTGCTAAGAATACTCAGCCGCCAGTCCTATCCGGTCGATCACGTCTAAAGATTTTATATCCTGTCGGAAAAACTTCACTATCGCTAATAACCTATGCAAGCTAGTTTCAAAAACTATATCTGCGTCTCGAAATATATGCTCAAGTTCGCTACGTTTGTTCCTTGCGCAATGAAAATTTTGTATTTCTAAATGTTATCGCATTTAGCTCGATGCATGTTGAATCACTGTTTTTTATGACTCTGTATGTTATCTTCTTTATGTTCACCTAAATCACTGAAAAACGAGCATTTCTTTGCATTGACTCAGTTATCTTGAGTGCGAATGTTAGTAATAATTGCGTATTAAGCTTGAACCATTCACATCGATTAAGTGTTTGAAGGAACGGAGTCGGACAATAACCGGGAGTGCAGAAAGTGCGAATACAATCTCATCTGTATTAATTAGGATTATTATCGAGAAAACTTATCTGGTAGTAAACTACGCAATAAACAATGAACGGAATGTAATAGGGAAACCATAATTTTGAGTTATGAAAATATCGCGTTACAGTACAGTCAGATAATGGCTGTGTAACCGTGTATATATAATGAATACGAACGAACACCTAGTTGGGTTCCTTCTACTTTTTCTACCCTCGAGTAGCAGCTGTGAAAATAGACTACTAAGTACCATTTATTGGTTACTAACGCAAAAATAGGCAAAATGAGCAAATGTAGAGACCACCAGAGCATCTACGGCTCTGATGTCACCTATAATGTATTCAAAATCTCTGAAAACAGACGAACAAAAATTAAAGTTTGCAAATTGATACAGGGTAGTTGATCCGGGATAGGACGATGGTTAATATCTATTGAGCTCATGGCGTCGAAAATATGGTACCATGAATTTCGATAATTTTATAATCAACCAATGTATTATAAAAGAAATTCCCGACAGAGTATAGGATATCAAGAAATAATAAATAGGTTCGTTAAATTACTTGATTTCTACATTACTCATCGGGTTTTTCCCCTCTCCGAAACCCAAATATGATCAACTTTTGTATTTTTCCTGTCTATTCAGGTAAATGGGATTACTTACAAATTAGTTTAAATTCTCCCATGCTCTAATAAAAACATGCAATGGAAAGAGAAAAAACGGAAGTATTGCGCTGAAAGGAACATAAATGGTGAACATTTAGAAGCTCCTAAGCAAAGAAATCACTGGACCCTAAAAAACTATGGTATTTTCCATAAGACAACGTATATTTAAAAAAAACAGCTAAAGACATTAATCGCTATCGGTGTCAGGGGATATAAAATATTGCAGAATGAATTCCGATAGTTTCAATAGCAATTTATTTCATTCAAAACTCCAGTCCGATTAAAATGCGAAGGATGTCAAGAAATAATCAATACGTTCATGTGAAGTAGTTAAATTCTAGTGGAAATACATTCTGAAATCAGTATTCGGTTAAGACACCGAGATATTACATTGTATGGTTACTACACTAAGGAGTTTCATACTCCGCAAAAAATATTGCCGACGAATTCGTAGTTCAGTTATACTTCGCGCGAATAACAAATTCTGCGTTTAGAAATAAAACTTAACAGTTAAGCTAGATGAACCACGGATAAGATGACGACAACGGGATTTCTGAGGATCGATGGCCAAAGCGGAACTTAAGTGAGTTCGCACGCGAGTGTTCCTTCCTACCGACCTATCCCCACTCCCCCAACCCTGTGTACCTATTGGACCGCTTTCCCGCAGGAGAGCGGAGTACAACCCATTCTGCCCCAGCGTGTGAGAATCTGGGTCTCAGTTAACCAGACCACGCCATTGTCTGTGAGGGACAGGGTTCTGATTTGGTCCCTGGCCTGCCTAAGAGTGCAAAGGCTGTGCAATGGCCAGGGGTGTAAAGTGGGACCCTTAGCCAGGCCAACGAGTGCGTCGGGGGCGGCTAAGGGATCTTTCGTGTACCAGCCGAAGTCTTCTCGACCCCCGGTCCCCCGACCGGAGGCCATTCTCTCCAGGCCGGAACCACGGACCTTGGGTCCCCGGGCGGGGAGGTCCCTTCGGGAAAATGGGTGCGTAAGATAGGCTACCGTTGGTCGGGCCGCTCAAACGTTCCAAATCCCTGTCCCTATCACGCCGTCGATGAACCTGAAAAGGACTGTCATCTGGTCGGTGTCCTATCTGCATACAGCGGTCGTATGGAAATTGCCGCCCTTATATAGGAAGGTAGGTGACGTCACTGAGCTGCGAGTGGGGGCGAGGGGCCGAGGTGATCGTATCGTCCAATCACGGAGGGGCGTTTCAAAAACTTCCTAATATGGTGATCTTCCCCATCGATAGTTACGAAAGGCTTCTTCCCGCGCAACTATTTTTTTATTCATTAATAATTAATTTCCAAATTATTACGTTTACCTCTTCTAAACTTTAATTCTTATATATTCTTAAACTATAATTGCAGGTAGTTGTATCTACTTAAGTAAGACACTTATTTTCCCTGTTTTCTTCTGTTATTGAAAAATGTATTAAGTTTAATCTAATCATGGTTATAACTGCGTTTTCTGTGTGTTAGTAACTGCATCACCAGCTACAACAGAAATTTTTCACGTAACTATTATTTTAAATCGTGACCTATGTGGTGATTTACTTCTTTCCTTATTGAATACACTTAGTTTATTTCAAGACATTCTTTGACATTTAAAGTTAAATTTGCATGCGTTTAATTACATGAATTTTTGTTGCTTATCGCAAAAGTTCAGCGAACATTTATTCGTAGATATATCAACTTCTACGAAATACCATTACTAGGTTATGATTCACAATAGGCATTCAGCACTCATCCCAGCTCAAATCAGAATCGTACACCCTCCACCAGCCACTAAGCGCGGGCCATAAGCAGTCACGATTATAAGGCTCGATCAGGCCAGTAACTAGGAGAGAGCTACGGATACGAATATTATACTATGCGGTACACTAACTAAGATACAGCTACTGCTTAGTATTATGAATGCAATTGATAAATGGTAGTATAAGGTACTAAATCAAGTGAAAGCTTAATCGTACCAGAATTTTATCTGGTTCTAGTTTCTAATAATGATCGTAAGATGTTAAGAACAAGTGCTAAACCTACTTTTCCTGATAGATACCGGATAGGGGCTTTTTACGTTTAGGGAGCGTTAGTTTTATCAGTGAAATCCCGAATATTAGTTTCTTTTCCAGCTTCAAGTGTGGTACTTGAGTAGTTTTTCGTGTAAATGTTATTTACTTTAGACTCGGCATACATTGACACAGTTTTCAACTTTAAACCGTGCAATTGCAAAGTATTTAATCCCTACCACCTACAGAAAGACTTTCGCCAGTTGAGAATGAATGATTGTCAACGGATGATTATCCATCCACTAGAGTAGTTCAATAATAAGAATGGTTGTTCAAAATTAATCATTTAAAATATGATCGACCCCAATGCTTCCATAAGAAAGTATTTCGTGTTATCTTCCATTTCTGATTAATAACACTGTTTATGTGAAGGTTTTAGGGGTGATATAGAATGTAATGTATCATGAGTCCATTCCTTTTACCTGCTGTATGCATCTGGCGAGGTAGGCAGGGGCGCAACGCATTAGAATGTTTGTTTTTCTTAATTTGATTTGGTTATTTTGTTACGATCTACCTACTTGCAAGACCGTGTTTTGCCAGAATTTGTGAAAGTTCAAAGTAAAAATCATATCAATTATCTTTTCTCCAGCTTTATAATAATTAACTCGTTTAGACTCCTGAATGGTAATTATTAATTACACTTTACGTTCCGAAGCATAGTTTTTTTATTTTGCCTTCCGTGGTTTTGATCCCTAAGTATCCTGCACTGAGGAGTGGTTCCAACACAACCGCCCAGCAACCGTTTCCACTTTCGGTAGTCGATCTGATTTGAAAGTGTTCATCCCCAATGGCGAATTTCTTTTCACCCCCAATAGGTCGATTCGAATATCTCTCTAGATAAGTATTGAGTTCTCAGTTACTACGACAACGTTGCATTAAAATTATCGTAACTTAAACTTCTCAATATGCCTTTTGAAACTTTCTCGGAAATATACATCATCAAAATACATAATGTCCTGCGAGCCGCCGCATGGGCGTGAGTCATGGGGTGTTAGAACGCTAGCCGTGTAAAGATGTAAGTTTTTTGGAGGTCAAATAGTGGCATGTATATGTATATATAATACAAATTATATATACATATACATGCCACAATCAAGAAATTACACATTTTAAATTTGTAGATTAAAATAAAATTTCGTCGCAAAGTATCTCAATCTAGGGGAAGGTTAAGTTTGCTGTTGTGACTGAATATTTTGCAGATTCTTGTTGTAACATGTAGTGATTCATACCAGAGATTTCTCATTGATAAAAACTCTGTGGTCTATCGTCATTAAATTCCTGACTTTATTTTCCGAAAATTCAACTTTTTTGGATTAAGCACTAAGCTGTAATTCTTGTCGTGCCATAAATTACAAATTATGTACGGATGTAAATACGTTTGTTTAAAGCCTGTATTTTATCTTAGCATTTGCGAGAAGTAAATGTCATAATGATCTTAATATGGGTACCTTTAAACCGTCTGGGATTCGTGTACCAGGGGCCTGGTTACACCACACATGAACCCATACTGTTCATGTACGAATGCATGAACCAAACTGGGCAGGCTCTATTTTCCTATTTACGCATTCATGCATTTACAAAAGTTGGTGTGGTTACACACTAAATTTTCACTTTATTTATCGCATTCGCACATTAACTCGCAAGGGTTAATTTATCGTGTAACCAGGCCATTACCGCCAGTAAAAACATAATGTTGATTCTCATCAGTGCGAGATCCGCCTTCGAGTACATGCGTATTGAACCTTTTGTCGACACAAAAATAAACGTCAATATTTTCCTGAGAAGTTTTAAGTCTAGCTGCGGTCATAACAAGTGAGGTAGGTGCATTTGACCGGCTTAAAAGACTGTGAAGGCCGATGGTGAATACAAAGCCGAGGAATGACGTAATGGTGATGGGTAGGAAACCCATCAACTTAGTTCAATGTACCCAAGTCCTCCTACATATACACTGAGTTTTTAGTCTTCACCCTGTTGTGGAATATTATTTTTTCCTCATGAGAGATACCTTAGACTCGGTGTCTTTCCATTAGTTTCATATTTCCCTAATTTTGGCACGCTAATGCAACACGAGTGATAGAACTGTGGCATAATTTGTATGTTTAAAGTTAATATTGGTTCTTCAAAAAGTTAAATTAATCTCATTTGCATCATAACGAGTGTTAATTCCACCGAAGAAGTTTCATCTAGCCGACGTTGAGAGTTGAATTGCGTTGTCATGCCAAGAAGATATCCCTGGATTTGGGACTACAGAAGTTTGATCTTGTGAAGTGTTTTAAAGTGATCAATATCCTGTTGGTGATAAATGATTGAAATTGGCATCGTTATACTAAAATGTGGTGTATGAAACTAGTTCTCGTGTGGATAATAATGCTGTAGTTAGTGATATTAGTTTCCCGCGTTTGCGTACTGAAATTGTTCTATATCCAGCGTTGCACTGGCTTATTGGAGTGAATAAGTGAATTTTGAAAGGAATTTGGGAAGTTCCACTCACACTGATGGGATTGAATAAGTCAAATAAAAAACCACCTCGGGTGAGTACCTTCTACCTTGGATGTGTAATTATTAAGAATGTTTGCTTTAAGTTATTGTGTAGGATAGCCAAGCTTGTGGAAAGTGTTCCGCGTTCGTCTCAACAGTTAATTACCTGTGATTCAATCTCATCGTTCAAATTGCAAACAAAACCTCGCTTCTGTATATATTCTGCATATTGCATATGGCCCATGACTCATGGACCCGAATTTATTGAAATATTCCGCTAATGATAGAACGAAGATTAACATTTGGTTGTTTAGTCATTATATATTTGCAAAGAAGCAGAGTAAGCAATTAAATGCAGATATGCACTAAAAGTATGTGTGTATGTGAGAATTGCCCTTCAACTTAAGAGGTACCAGCTTTCGTTTAATTCGTACATGCATAGAACTCCTCCAGGGAGTCCGTATACTTTCCGTTGTCCACATATTTTATAATAATATACGGTTACAGGACGTCGGAGGTTTATTATTAAGTAACAACTGCTTGGTATAATTCGACAATATGTGTCAGTTGTGGCGTCGTCGATGCATTTGACGAAAGCGACACATTACTTATTAAACCGATGTAATCATTTAAGACTCCTTTGGCGTGCTTCTATGTAATTTTCTTCTGCCGTGCGGAAAAATGAAGCTGTTTCGAAAGGTGTCATTATTTCTAATTTTTAGTATCAACTGCGAACAACCCTTTTGTGTTCCAGTTTTTATGTGTCATAGTTAGCACTTTAGTTTCTACGTACGGTCATAAAACGTTTTTGGTATATCATACTAAGCCCTCACACTTAGTCTTTCGTCAATGCATTGAAATTTTACTTGTACCGATAACAGTTACTTCCGTACATCCCGACACCAAATCTGGGTTTTGTGCGTAAATTATATGCTCCAACTAACAGGTGGTAATGCAAAAACGAATTTATTCGGATCACGTCCAAATATTTTACGCTCTGATCCGATAGTATATTTTAGGATGCAAAAAAAACATCACCGAAGACCTCTATACATCATCTTCATTGGCGCTTGAGCCCTAACAGGCCTTGTCCTCCTAAATTTTCTTCCTCCATTCCTCTCTATCCTCAGCCACTCTTGTCCAATTCCTCACTTCGAGAAGTGGGGTGAGGAATTACATGACGTTCCGAAAAGGTAGTTGGGCGTTTGGCTGCCTTCCTGATTTAAAATAATAGTTACGCAAATGTTTTTCGCTGGAAATTCATGTCTTACTTCTCAATCCTACAGCTTTTCCATTCCAAGGCTCGATGTTCTATTAAATTAAGCTAAGGTAAAATTTGCACTATTTTATCAGATAATCGTGTGAAACCTAGTTAAATTAAATAACTTTCATGTTTATACGAAACCAAACATTCACTTCTTCACGTGAAATAGGGATTGGTATAATATTGCTCAAGTTCGGAAAAATTTGAAAATTTCGCAATGGTCCCCTCAGTATAGAAATTTAATTTAGTTTTTCTATAGTAAAATCAAAAGAGTATACATTTACAGCCTGCCACTTTATTGTCTTTATTGACATCCTGTCTTTAGCCACTCTAGGCTAATTGTATCCTCAATGAAGGCAGTTTCTCAGGGCGATTCAATGAACTTTGGTTTCCACGACGCGTTTTACACTTTGACGGCATCGTTAGATACAGAATAAAAAGATTAAAATCGCTTTATGAGTATGCGTACTGCTCCGCATCGATAATCACGCGTATTTAACTTGGCCTCAAGCTATCACCACTACATCGAAATTACCTGTACGATACTCGAAGAAACGCACACACATGTAGAAAGTGACGTTACGAGTTACTTAAAATTATGACCACATATTTAGGCCTTAATTCATGGTAGAAATAGGCCAAGTATGAGAGAAAAGTAGCTTATGAAAATATATAAACGACAGGTGAAGGAATTGCCCTTTCCGTGAATGTTTATATTGTGTCATATCGCCTCGTCGCTTAGCCGACATGTAGTTCATAGATTATCCTTCTCCTTACGCCGTGACAGCTGTTTAGATATCCTTCTCTCGGTAATCCCGTGGAGATTGAAAGCCTGAAAACGACCGCGATGTTATCATAGGGAGAATTTTACTCAGAGCACCTTTCGAAGCAACTAAACCGACAAAAAGCCCATCAACGACATTTCCCGCATGTCAATCGCTCCTGACGATCTACTTCTCCTTACTCCAATCCGGCAGCACTGATATCTTTCTCCCGTTCAAGGACATCATTAGGAGATAGAATGCCGATTTTCAATAGAGGTTGCAGCAGAGGGCTTTCACTAAAAGCACTTTTCTCGGGACATTTAACTCATCAGGGTAGGGGGAGTTTTTAGGGGCTTGTTGTTTACTTTACTCACTGCCTTCTTGAAGGAATCCGGTAACCGGGTACGATAACAATTAACACGTAATAGGAACCATGAGCACAAAACAATTTTAATAGAAACTTTGCTGAAAACAATTTAAACTATCAGCTGTCAATATTGGTATCCTCTCTTGCAATATTGTTGCATGCTCATTAAAGGGTGAATAAATTATTATATAGACAAATCAATCGGAAAAAATACAGTTTTCACTTAATAAATTGATGTATGGTCTTTTTTCTTTTAACTATTAATGAAGTCCTTTGAAGTGTCCAAGTACGTTATATTCATAGTCGCACGATAATAGTCCAGTCCTTTCTATGTCAGGATGATTCTTAGCAATCCTTACAACCATGTCCCAAGCGACGAGTAATTCTTTAATGTCCTCAGAATTCATGGTATATCCTTCGTTGTTATCACCTTCCTCTGTCCTATCAAGCTTAACTGAGGTGTAAACGTCGGTGTATACTATTTGGTGTAAACTTCGTTCCAGGAATTCATAACTAAGCGATTAGTATCGAAAATACTAGTTTCCGGAAATGGGGACTGCTGGTCTCATCGAAGCACTTGGCAAATTGATTTAAATATGTTTTCGGAAATTAGCAATCACTTTCTGATCTGTTGGTTGAAGCAAAGAAGTGGTATTTGGAGTGGAAGAATTGCACTTTATCGAAACCGAATAGCGCCTCAAGGTTTTCGGCAAGAACTGGATCGTGGCCTGGGGCATCACATCAGGCATGAAGCACTCATCCTAGCTGAACTCATAACCATGCACGTTTTCAAGGATGCCCCGCGGGCCAAAAGCAGTTAGGACAACATTGCGCGGTCAGACCAAATACTAGGAGCGTGCAACGTGGATGAACATGTTACCATGCATTTCACTACTTAAGATACAATTACTGGTTATAATTACTGTGACAGATAATTTGTCCTTAAACGTAGTAAATCATGCAATAGCTACATCTTGCCGGATATTGCATGTGAAGTCCGTAGCAAATAATGATGTTAAGATATTTAGCACGAGTGCAAAGAACTATGTTACCTAATCAGAGTCAAAGTATCCTAGAACTGATCCATAACGACTATTATGGTACCTTACGGTACGTGGAAAAAATGTCATTTTAAATCTATCGGTTCTGCAGTCTTTTCCCTTAATCTGATGACTGTAGTCGCTTCTACCTCAATAGTTTGGCTCCAGAAAAATGTCGAACGTCCGTCAAACAATAGTCTGCATCAAACTTTCGTAAACGATTTAACCTATATTTTTACCTTGGATCGGATAATGTTCCCTCCTTTATTCCCTCGAAAATCGAGTAGCACTGCTATGTTTATCGTTACAATATTTAACACATATTCCTGCTCTCCGCTGTCTTTGATCTATGTCTGAAACTGGTCCTACTTCACAAGGTTCCCATATGCTAGCGGCGTACTCCAAGTGAGGTCTTACTAGAGAAAAATAACATCACTCCCTTATTTCTCGTCACATTTTCCCGGTATTCATTTAATAAATACCAATTTTCAATATGCCTGTGGGAAAATTCCCCGTATGTGCTTCCCCAAAGACAAGTCCTGATTAGAGTAACAACTAAGTGTTTAATTAACTCTACATTTGGTTATTCCGTTTGATTAATTGTGAACTTTTCGTTGGCTATGTTATTCTTCCTCCAAAACTTCGTAACGACGCACTTATTAAAATTTATTTCTACCCATTAAGCATTGCACCATCCGTTCATAGCATCTAGATCTTTCTTCAACACAATTCTGTCAGTGTCTGTGTTAATATCCTTGTGCAATACTGCTAGGTCCGCGAAAACGTGAAATTTGACTTATGAATTACTTCGACATATTATTGGAAATAGAAGATTATTAGAATCTTGAAATCAATTTTAGAACTAAACCAGGAAATAATTTTTAAAGCATGTGGTCCTATTTGAAGGTTGCTAAGAGAATCTAAAAAACCGTTACTGTTTACGATCGTTTGGGGACACAATGTATTGCGTCAGCGGAGCTTATATGCATTCCGTGAAGGTGGAAAACGATGTTAACATATTTACGTGTGTAAAACTCACAAGTCTACGCCGCTACTTCCTCGTACATCACAAAAAAATATATTTTAATCTTCGTTGGCACGCGTAGATTTTGTTCCATTATTTCGTGTTAATCGATATAAAAATTATGCAAGCAATAACAATCACACTTACTGTTAACTTTTCCGCACATTGCACTCAGGCCTTAGTTGTAGCGGTGTCGCTGAATTGCTTGAAGGAATTAGGGTGGTAACCTCTATGTAAGCAATTCAGTGGCGACGGAATAAGAGTGAAAGCCTAGTATGATATACCGTAACTATTCACGTCCGTAAACTAAAACTCATGTGTTCACTTCGACTCAAGAAACTCGAGAAAAATAATGCTTCTCGCTGTATATGAAAAGCGAGAAACGTTATGATACATATTGTAAAAGCGTTTTGTCTCCGCAACCATAGACGAAAATTAAATAAAGGAAGTTGTCAAAAGAATCTGAAATATTTTCCTCGGTTTAATATGTAATACGCCTTTTAGTCAAATGCATCACTGACACCACAGTCATAATATATTGGGGAATTTTACCAATGAAATTTTACTAAATAATTAATTTCCAGCTTGCTCTAATCGTATAATATTATACAATATGTACAATACGGAAAATTTACGTACCCGCTGGAGCAGTTTTAGGTATTTATGACTTAAACGGAAGTTGGCATCTCTTAAGTTGGAGGGCAATTCTTATATATACGCATACTCAGAGTGCATATTATTGCTTACTCTACCTCTTTGCGAATACATAATGATTAAGGAAGCTTTTTGTTGGTCATCATTCCTATATTTGCGGCGAATTTTCACAGTTTCAGGACCATGAATAATGGGCCATATGCAATATTTAGAGTATAGAAAGAAGCGAGGTTTTTCTTTTGTAATTTGAACAATGAAATTGAATCACAGGTAATTAACTGCAGAGAAAAACACGGAACACTTTCCAAAAGCTTGGCTATCCAACTTAATAACTCAAAGCAAACTTTCTTAATAATTACACATTTAAGTTAGAAGGTTGTGGTGGTTAAATTAAGTCAAATAAAAACCCAGCGTGGTTTTTAATTTGAATTATTCGATCTTGTCATTAAAATTGGAAGCTCCCAATTTTATACCAACATTCACTTAATTACTCCAATCAGTAGATGTCCATCGCTGGATTTTGAACACTTTCAGTGCGTAAATGATAATGGAGTAAGTAAACTTTGATGCTGTCAAGTTCCATGTGGAACTTTCCTCCTTTGATTGGAATGAAGTTTTTAACTCAAAGTGTATTGATATAAAATTACTGAGTATTAATTCTAATATTCTGAATAGTATTAACAAGGTTGCTTCTTTAAGGTCTTGTACTACAAAGCGTCACAAATCTCCATGTTTCACCTCCGTTATTAAGAAATTAATACCCGAAAGAAATCGACTCCGCCGGGCATTCATTCGGACAAGGAAGCGGAATGTATTTCAATTATTCAAGGAACTCCGAAACTTAGTAGAAGCACGAGTTTTAGCGGCCAAGCGCCTAAAACATTTTCTCCCGGAAAAGTGACCCGACTCAATCCTGGAAGCCTCATTCGACCACGTGTAAATTCCCTTACGGTACGCATTCCTGCAGACCAACTTAACAAGTATTTCATTTCGGCATCCCATAATCCAAATGAATGGCTTATCTCCGCTTCCACTCCGAAGGTGATGACATTGTGCCCTTTTATACCGTAGCTTAAGAAATAAAGCAGCTGACTTCTACCATCTAATTGAAACTACTGACGCAGATTTAATTATAGGGACGGGAAGTTGGTTGCGTAACGAAATCGCAGATAATGATGTATTCCCGAAAAGTTTTACAGTATATAGAAAAGATAGAGTCGAAAGAACCGGGGGGGGGGGGGTTTATTGCAGTAAAGGATTGTTAAATTAGTAGGAGGGAGTCATTTTCCGACGACCAGGTAGAAAGCGTATGGTGCTCCATTCAAAATCCTAAAGCAAAAACAATCTATGTGTGCGCATATTATAGACCACCAGATACCCATGTAAGCTCAATATTAGGACTAGAAAGTCAACTCAGTAAATTAACCATTCCAAAAAAACGACTGTCATATTATAATCGGTGGGGATTTCAATCTTCCGTCCATAGACTCGGAAACGTACAGTTTTATCACTGGGGGAAATACAAAGACCTTTGTGAGTCACTTCTGTATACATTCACATCTCACTCACTGCATCAATTAGTCACTGCTCCAACGAGAGGGAAAAATACACCTGATCTTTTAGCGACAAATATTCCGGACATTGTTGTAAATATAAGTACTGATAAGAGTATAAGCGACCACAAGTTAATGAAAGCTAATTTTCCCGTGAGCATGATCAAGAAACATAATCCACCAAGAAAAATCTACTTGTTTGTTAAGGCTGACTACGAAGGTATGAAACGAGAGTTGCAAAAGTCATTTACTAATTTGAAAATATAAGTATCAACAATAATACTGAGGTTTTGTGGAATACTTTCCTCATCGTTACACGATCAATAGTTAGCAAATACATACCAAGTAAATGGAAAAGAGCCAATGCAGAGCCTAGGTGGTATAACGCGGAGGTTAGGAAAACATTAAAGCACCAGAGAACATGTCATGCTAGGTTAAAAAGGACAAAAATAAACAAATCCTCCGAAGAACTATACACAGTCACCGAAAATTACAAAATATCTAAACTCTTAGCAAAAAAAAGCGTGCCGAAGGGCGTTAGCTAATTTCAAAAGTAAATTACTGGGAGAACACTTAAACGATAATCCCAAGGCATTTAGGCCGTATGTTAGGGACACTCAAGGAAATAAATCAACAGTACACACGCCAAAGAATATCAAAGGGGTAAAGCTAACCAACGGTCTACAAAAAGCCAATTCGTTAAACTCATTCTTCCGAAGCATTTTCGCTACTTGTACACCACATCTTTTCGATCCGCAGCCTGCTCGTTCCCAAACATATATGCCTGAAATTATTATAAATTGTGGCGGCATAGAACGTCAGCTAAAAAATATCAACCCAAACAAATCCTCCGGTCCAGATCAAATACGTGATCGCGTATATAAAACATTGGCATCAGACATAGCGCCTTACTAAGAATTAATATTTACCAAATCTTTAGTTGATCACGTAGTGCCTAAGGACTGGAGAGTAGAAAATGTCACACTTATATTCAAAAGCAGCGACAGGGAATACCCTAGTAACTATAGGCCTATTTCTCTCACATCTATTTCCTGTAAGGTATTTTAACACATAATCGTAAGCTCCATTATGAGTCATTTAGATAGGGAGGCATTATTAATAAATAACCAACACGGATTTCGAAAGGGTAGATCTTGCGAAACCCAATTGGCCCTCTTCGTTCATGACATCTTGCTCTCGGGTGAAAATAATGTTCAAGTTGACCCGATATTCCTCGATTTTAAGAAAGCTTTCGATAAGGTACCTCACGTTAAGTTACACTTAAAACTAGAAGCATATGGAATAGATAAAAACTTTATTAGTTGGATTAATCAGTTCTTACATGGGCGGGAACAAAGGGTTCTCATAGATGGTATCATGTCAAACACAGCGTTACTTCGGGTGTTCCTCAGGGAAGTGTCATTGGTCCACTTTTATTTCTCTTATACATAAATGATATTAGCAACGTCGTTAAAAGTAAGCTTAAACTCTTCGCAGACGACGCGCTTGTGTATAGGGATATTAACAATTCCGAATATAGCGACTCTGTAAAATTCGACCTACTTGCTATTCATGCTTGGTGCGAAAAGTGGCAGATGGAACTAAGAAAGCATAAAAAAGTGCGTAGCAGTCAGCTTTTGGAAAAAGAAAAATAGGCCAGATAGGGCTTACAGGATTAATAATACGGAAAAAATTCACGCCGAGTCTGTTAAATAACTTAGGGGTCACAATTACTCACGACATATCTTGGGGAAAACATTCGGGAACTATGCGGTCAAGCATACAGGAAGCTAGGCTTTATCAAGAGAATACTCGGAAAATGTGATAAGAAAGTGAAAGAACGTTATTTTTCAATGGTTAGGCCTCATCTGGGATATGCTGTCAGTATATGGGATCCATATGAAGCGGGGTTGATATTGGAATTAGATCGCGTGCAGCGAAGAGGAGCTAGGTTTGTGAAACGATCCTTCGATAAGTTTGCTAGTGCGTCTGGACTGTTGGAAGAATTAGGATGGGAATCGCTATCACAGCGTAGATTAAATTATAGGCTTAACCTCCCAACTAAATTTCGGGGAAAACATTTCTCTGACGACGTAAAAAAACATACTATTAACCCCCTCGTACTACGCCAGATTAGATCGCGCTAATAAAATTAGAGAGATAGATTGTAGAACCGATAGGTATAAAAATTTTCCGCGTACCATTCGGGACCATAACAGCTGTGATCGTCGTCATGAATAGTTCGAATAATGACAATAGGCAGACAGTAGATCTTTCTCCCTATATTCTCTACGTTCTTATTTATGCATGATGTAAATATTGATGTTCTTATTTATGCATGATATTTTGAATCTGTAGTAGTAGTCCTTGTATCCCTTGCATGTTGGAACGATTGACGATAGAATGTTCGTTGCTTAGTACATTTTTAATTGGCGCTTTGCATGTGTGGTACGCGGAATTAAATGTAATTTCGTTGTTCTACCGTATCATTCATGCATGCCTGGTGTGGAAGCACCCCCTGCCACACACACTTTTGGTGGCTTGCAGGGTGACATTGATGACATCGTAGCATTGAGCAATTTTACCCCCAGCTGGTCAATTTTTTATCACTCGGAATGTGGCTGAAAATTTCCAACGGCGCTTGTTTACACAACGGTGCGATCGTATTTCAACTGATAGATTCGATTGATCAATATCAATATTTTCAGTCAGTGTTGGTAAACCAGATGATCTGAGTCGGCTTGCTTGTAATAAACAGATCGGTCTGAGATCGATTGGTAAACTTGGTGATTGTCCCCTGGCTTTTTCCATCCTCTTCCCTCACGCTACTGGTGTCATTGCACCTCCTGCCATGGGCGTAAGCAGGATTGTAGTGAGCCGCATGTTAGGTGGATGCGCGAAACCCGCCTATAACCAGCTATTCTGGCTCCTAACGCCAAATTTGGAATGATATTTCTCATTCAGGGGGGGCGGAAGCCCTGCCCCCCCTGCCTTCCCCTGGCTACACCCGTGCCTCCTGACACATTCGCTCCAGCAACGGTTCGAGGAAAGCACCTTGATGTGGTGTATTTCTTTTCAAATCGCTAGAAATCATTCATTGCTGTAGATACTTTCAGCGAACAGTTTGAAAAATGACTGCTAATGATGAATGCTTTATTGATTACAGACCAACTAGGGTATGCTTTTTTGATGCCATGGACCATTTTCGACGTACGACGAACAGAATGCTGTGTGAATGAACCATTTCATTTCATCGGTCGTTCAATCCTGAGATGGGTTGATTGCAGCCCTCCACCCTTCCCTATCCAATGCTAGTTCCCTTACCGCCTGGTATCTCTTCCTTTTGAGTATTCTCTTTATTTGGTCCGTGAACTTATTCCTGGGTCTTCCTCTGGGGACTTTACCCTCTATTTTACCTTCAATTATGTTCCTCACAAACCCATTGTGTCTCAAGGTGTGTCCAATTCATCTCGTTCTTCTATTTTACATGGTGTTCCAGATGGTCCTTTCATCTGCTCTTCTGTACACTTCATCATTTCTTATTTTGTCCGTCCATTTTATCTTCAGCATCCTCCTCTAGCACCCGGTTTCAAAGGCTTCTAGTCTATTCTGTTCAGCTTTTCCAATGACCCATGCTTCCGACCCATAGAGAGCTATTCTCTGCTTGATGCCCGTTGTACTTCCTTCGTCCCACGTAATGGTACTTCCGAGATAGGTGAAGGAATCCACTTGCTCCAATGAATGAACCATATCAAAATTTTATTTCAAAATGGTATGGAATCCACATTAGGCTTTGTCTGCTGCTTAGGGTACATGAGCTACACCATGCTTTTATCCAGCTTACCAGTATTGATTCGTAAAAAGGGTTATTAGCAAATGCGATGAGAGAGTACGAGAATGAAGCTATTTTACGCTTATCAGGCCTCATTTAGAATATGCCGCTAGTATATGGGATCCGTAAGAGGAAGGTATGATAAAAGAATTAGAGCGCGTGCAAAGGAGATCCGCTAGGTTTGTTAAAGGCCGTTATGATAATTGTATAAGTGTTACGAGTTTAATAGAAGAACTAGGATGAGAATTACTATCAGAACGCAACCGATTTGTTCAGAGATGACGTTAGATATATATTAAGAACCCCTGCGTATTATGCTAGGTTTGATCATATTAACAAGATTAGAGAGATAGATTGTCGTACCGATAGATTTAAAATGTCATTTTTCTCGCGTTCCATAAGAGAGAACAATAGGCAGCGTAGCAAAGGGATAGGTAGGTGAAATATAGTTAGAGTAGTCTGTAGTGCGTGATGCATGTAATAACAACCAATAATCCCTTTCTTATTATGTAGATACTAACCACCTAGCTGCATGTGACCCTGTTCTCTATCATGCCTCCCTTAAATATCCTAGTTGCATGTCAATAGTGCATGTTTGGTGATCTTCACCCCCTGCCACACACCCTCGTGGTGGCTGGCAGGGTATTACGTAGATGTAGATGTATTATAAACATATACATAGAATATTTTGTATTTATACACAATTAATTTTCACGCAAAGGCCTCATCCTCAGGTACAATTGTTTTTTGAAATGTTGAAAATGTTGAACGCGTTTGAAAACATGTTGAAAAAAACCATTGGAAATAAACTGGAAAATTTCAAATTTTTCTTTGCATCATGATTAATTTCCATGGAGTCACGCCTGAATTCAACGACTTTAGTATCACAAGCTGTTCACCACCACTCGACGCTCATAAAAAATTGTAGGCAAATAATATAACACTGATGTGAACAAGATAAAAGGATATAGTTATTGTTATAAGGAAATAGTCATTATGGCAAGAATTGCCATTTATTTTTTGTTTAGAAATAGTACATATCGTTTACATCTAGTCGCCTATTATTTGCTCCCTTCCCTAGGATTGCTCATTAACTGCCCAGAATTTTCCATAGATTAGATCAAAATTGGATCTTCGCTTATGGAATTCCCACGGTAATTGCTCCTAGGCGGCAATAGATAAGCTAATGGGTTCGAATTGTTGGGAGGCGGAGTGGCAAGATCTCGTGAAAACAAATCCCCTTTTCAGTGTTTCTGAAACGTGAGACTAATGTGTGTATTTGTAACTTGATATTCCGAAGAAAAACGTGCCGGCTCAACTTACGCGAGTAAAGGCTGAGGGCCGGGGAGTGATGGGTGGGGGGTGTTGTAGTCTCTTAGCTGTGCAGTGGGACCACTGGATGGATTCCTGAGGTCGAGTATCACCTCTCCCACCCCTATTCGATGCGGTTAAATTTGGCGGGAAAAAAAACGAGACCAGGCAAAAAATTATTTGAAATCTTTCCCGCCCTAATTCAATCGTGTCTAAGAGGGGAGGAAGTAGTGCGGTTAAATATGGCGGGAGAGATTACTATACATATGGAAAGAAATGCTTTGGCAGGCCCGATTACCCAGCCCCAACCCTAGGCCCCCGTTTATTTTTTTAAGAGAGTTTGATGTAGACTTTTTTTGCCGGACGTTCAACATATTTTGCATGAGCCAAACTATTACGGTAGAAACGATGCCAGGAATGAGATTAAGGGAATACACTACAAAACAGATGGATTTAAAATGTCAAGTTATTACACGCACAATAAGGGACCTTAATAGTTTAGATAGATCAGTTCTAGGATACTGACTGGGTAAAATAGTTTTTCTCAATAGTGCTAAATATCTTTATATGATAAACGGCTACTAACCTTTCATGCAATCTCCGGAATGATATATTCTTCCATGATTTAGTACCTTGTAGAGCTGTTTATTTGTCTCATTGATAACATTAATCAATAGTTGTATCTTGAGTAGTGTACCTCATGGTAGCATGTTCTTCTACGTATCACCCCCCCTAGTTTCTGGTCTGACTGCGTACGATTGTCCTGACTACTTTTGGCCTATGTCTGGCATCCGGGGGACCGTGCGCGGTTGTGATTTAAACTGGAATGAGTGCTGCATGCCTTGCGCGGAATCACCCCGTGCCACACACTCTAGTGGTGGCTTACGCGGTATTTCATATATATGGATGTAGTATGCATCTTTATATAATTGCCAATAAGTTTAGTTTTCAATATGCTTCAAATTACGCGTAAGTAGATTAAGCAGTTAAATTAAGTTTTGTTTGTAACTGGTCTAGTATTGAATTCAGGTAGTTGCTCTATTACGACTAGAAAGAATAACCCTCAAACTACATAGTATCATTTTTTGTCCTTCGTGATATTGAATGGAGAGGACACGCTATTACAACACAAAGAGGGCCGAAGGTTGCGGCAGGAAACTCGAGCGAGCCGAGGTATTCCTTTTCCTATGTGTAATTTACGTTCCTGCCCGATTTAATCGCGTCGGAGAGGGACGGTTATTGTGAGACACACCTGAGATTCACTTTCAGTGCGCGAAGGTAGGCCTAGTGATATAACAATATATCTTAAAATATTGCGATATTTTAATATATCGCAAATACGACATTGAGTTGCGAAAATTTACGTTACATCATATTTCAATATTTATCGTTATATATCACCCGATAAATAATCACAACATCGAAAGAGAGAGAGAGAGAACTGCGGAGAATTTGAATGAGCAGATAGCAGAATGGTAAGTTTTCAAACGTACTTGCCCTAGGTTAAACGAAGGCCTACCCAACGTCTGTCTAATTCCGACACGATTTTTTGGCGCGATATGACGATAATTCATCGGACGTTATTACGTGATATTTTATCGAGTGTTATATCACGGTATTTTATCGTGATAGTTTATCGAGGCGCGATATTGCTATTTTTATAGGGTGATATTTCACGATATTTTATCGAGGCGTGATAAGACGGAATTTATCGTCACGATATGAGATACCTTTATCGCCACTTATCGGATTGCTACATCTATCGTGTCGCGATATTGAATAATCCATATCGCCCAGGCCTACGCGGAGGTGCTAACTCCTCCTCCCCCATTCCTCATCCTACAAAGTTCATTTACCGCGTAGTGGGGAACGAGTAAAATAGGTGGGTGATATTGCAATGGGGCAAATGCCATTACAATTGACTTATTCAGCTAGCCGCACAACGAAAGTCGTTGGCGAAGGACAATAAAGCTCTATTTCTTTGTTCATTAAAGCTTGTCTTCCTCTTAGCGTTTTTCATCTTTCTTTTTTCCTGTTTTTGTTGCATCTTACCCGCTTGCTTAGAGAAATACCGTGGGTAACACGCACGCAAAACATGCTCGGGTCACAATTAAAGAAGCTATGACTTCACAATAAAATTTTTTCTTCAATTTCCTCCGCATTTTATGAAATCGTCCTTAAAGCCCTTGAAAATAACATAAATCACCTCGAAACCTTGGTCGGTGAATAAAAATTCTGTGGAAAGTGAACAAAAACTTATATTGAGGCACCATGGCATCTGTACTCCGTTTCCACAAAATATCGTTGGTTACTCTAAATTTAAACTTGTATTTTTGAATTGGTAGGTCCTCAGCCAGATGATTAAGTATGAAAGGTTCAACTCGGCTCCGCTTAGGCCGCAACTTGAATGCGCGGCGAGCATTTTGAACCTTGGACAGAAAGATATAACCAAAAAAATAAGTATAGTACTAAGGGAAGCAACGCAATTCGTTAAAAACTGCTACGATGGAACAAATAGTGATATAGTGTTAATAGCTCTTGGGAAGATTCGGTTGGGAGCCGTTAGAGACTCGTGACTGACGGATTTGAATTGGTAGGAGGTGGGGTAGCAAGATTTCCTGGAAATTAATACGTTTCTCAGCGACTCGGAAAAGTAAGACGTAAAAGATATCGTGTTGATTAAAACTTGATACTCTCTTTTCGGTGTACAAACGTGCCGGCTCAACTTACGCGATTCGACGCTGCGATGGTGTTTGGTTACACGGTGGAAAATTTTGAAGGGAAGGACCCTTCGTTGCGCAAGCGGCGTACTGTGGTCATCACATTTCCCTGATTAGAAATGTAAAACAGCAGCAATCGTAGGTGCGCACTCAGAATATACTGTGAACAGATGAGCGGTTTCGTGCCTCTTTTAACCAGTAATGCATTCATACTTTCAGAATGTGGTACACAAACCACAAAACTTAGTGCAACCTACTGAAAGCGCTAGGCAACAATCAATGTGTTTCAATTACTACGAAACAGATAGATACGCGACAACCTAGCGAAACCATTGCTTCTATTTTGGTAGCGGGAGCACTTATTGTAGCTCTGTAGTTCGCAGAGCACGTCATGGGTGTAGTTCGTATGATTGCTGATTATTTTTAGTAAAAAAAAGGATTGCCCTTCTTACTGCATTTGTTCTCTCCGCGTCACAATTCACTTCCCTGCGAGGGCTGATATCCTAGCACCAAATGCCATACACCCCAACAGTTTTTGCGCGGGGTGCTTTTTACAGAGCCAGTTTTCTAGCTTTTTCACTGCAATAAATCTGCACTGCAAAGTTTTTCTCAAGGATTTTGAATGGTCTGCCTGAAACTTGTAAACCTAAATTATATTTTTATAATAACGCATCGTTATATTTTGGTCTATTTTGAAACTATGTATTACCATTCTGTTCCATTCCACGGCTGGTTTCGTAGTGCTCCCTGCCTCGTTACCTGCGACGGCACGTCAATTTGGTACACAGACTTCTTTTAAAAATCTCAAAAAATTCCTTCACTGGTGCAGTTACCTTGAGCTTATACTGTGAAACAAGAATTTTAAAATAGCCTGATCATTTACGGTTAAGTAATTGCTGAGAATTGTGTCAATTACGTCAATTAATGCGTAAGTGACGTTACAAAATCAATTATATGTACTTAAGGATTGGTTAAATATGAAGGTTGAAATCAGTCATTATCCTTATTACGTCTGGATAAAATGTCGCACAAATACCAAACAGATTTTCTTATTCTACTTAACTCATTTCTTCTTCTCCGTCCCATTTATAGGAGGTGACATTCTCTCAAAACACAACGAGCGTTGAGATGGGATGAGAACCTCAGGCCAGCCTATAAATTTATTCTCCTCTACACAGAAATCTTTCCCTCCAATTCTTATCGCGTCGAGAAGGGATGAGGGTGGTGAGATTCGAATGGCATTTGTTTTCGCTGTCCAGTGGGGACCCCCAACCCCCCGCAGACACCCCCCCAACTCCCCTCCACTTTCGTTCACCACGGAGGGAAGGAATAAGTTAGTGGGGTGGTTTGCGAGGGTTATCCCAAGTAGGGTTCATCTGCCCGCGGCGTTCGAATCGAATAGTCATAATTTCGATATGCTTTTCCTTCCACCGAGGAGGACCTATTTGAACCTCAAGCAACGTGGCGTGAGAGAGAGGAATTTGGGCGAATTATGGCAGTGGCGAAGACAATCTGAAGGCTTATAAATGTGAAAATAAATAACCGTCTAGTTTAGAGTGGCGTTTTCTGGGTTTATCATAAAATTACATCTTTAGCCAGACTGAAGGCGAAGAATCTTGCTGAGGGATATATCAATTCAATTCTTTTAATATAGTGCCGAACATGGGCTGAGCAATGGGCATCTGTCTCGCCTCCTCTGCCTCCTATTGCCTTCGCACGTGTGACGGAATCCAAATTACAGGTTTGCTAACTTCCTTGTCTGTATATGATTCGTATTCAGTTTTATTTCGCATATATACCAGCACGCGACAGCTTAAGTCGCCTGTGAAAAGTAATGAACAGATAATACAACTGAGACCTGGACGGAAAGCATTAATAACTGAATTATAACCGTTAAGAAAAATTAATGTCGAACAAAGGTAATAATATTGTTTAAAATGAAGGGCATTTTATTAACATCATACCGAAATCTCGCCCTTATTATTTCTCGTATTCCGTTCCCCCCCCCCCGCCATCAGTACAGTTTATGAGAACGACTTGGGGAAGGGGGCAAGGTCCTAACTTTACGGAGCTAGGGAGGGGATGGATGGGGCCAGAGTCCTCTATAGGGCCACCGAGAAACTACCAACTTAGTTGTTATGGTGGCCATGTAGAGGACTCTGGATAATGCCTTCTCCACCTCCTTCCCGCGCGCCTTCTACAACTACCCCACCCCCACGATTCTAGACTTCCAACCGTCTCCCTTTTAGCTTCCCTCCCTCCTCAGCCCCTACACCCTTCCCCTCCGCCGAATACCGCTGGTGGCTAGCGCCCTCCTTTCCCCATTCGGACTTGCAGCTCGGAACTCAGCGGTGGTTGAGTTGACGAACTCCACCTGTT
The DNA here is from genome assembly GCA_963169105.1 of Ceriagrion tenellum. Classification (NCBI taxonomy): domain Eukaryota; kingdom Metazoa; phylum Arthropoda; class Insecta; order Odonata; family Coenagrionidae; genus Ceriagrion; species Ceriagrion tenellum. The sequence continues at coordinate 103,251,011 of OY720642.1, read as the reverse complement.
TGCGACGATACTTCTACCTCTGTGAACGATAGAGTTTCATAGCAGAGCATTTGTCACGTTTTGGGAAATCCTTTCCCACCTGTACTTTCCATAAACCCTGGCGCTATTTTAATCCGTTATCGAAGGAAAAATTCTGGCCTTGCACGTTGCCCATCATTAGGCTTGCAATTTTCATTTGACTCCATGCGGAGAGAATTAGCAGAGATCTTCCGCCACCGAATTTGTTCATCACAGCTTCCCGAATCAATGGCAGCCAGCGTGAAGATATCGTCTTTGGACTGGCTCTCTGTAAGTAACTTCTACCATTCAAAGCATTTGACTGTAAATTTAGTCGAGTAAATGAGGTAATATCTTGTCACATGTATCTGGTAAAGGGAAATATTCGAGTATGTTTGAAATAGCTCCTTTTAATATGTGTATATTTTCCTCCATTCTATTATCCAGGCCTTGAGCTGAAAGGTAATGCAGTAGGGGCACGTTGTGCATGAGGCATGCGTGGAGAACGTGCTTCGGCTGGAGCTTCGTGTCGTTTGACCAGGTCCAAAAAGGCCTGCGCCTGGCAGGTCGAATTGTCTAAGTGGGCGCACACAGTAATCTGATGGTGAGTATCTCGGTGCTATTGTTCGGCAAAATGTTGTTTGATCTTATTACCAGTATGGTTTTCGTAAATGTCAGCGTTATGTTTAATGGAGCGGTTTTGCGAGTAGATGTTTGGTAACGCGGAACTTAATTTTTATTTTGTCGTATCTTTCCAGTCGTCGGCTACTCCGAAACTTGGCCAATGATGATGGATAAGCGGCTACAGCGCTGAAAATAAGGAACCTCTTGTCTTGGCCGCTCTGCTCTTAGCCGGAGACATCACGCGCTATGCTGCCGTCGCCTGTCTGTACGATGGAAAACTTCTTCGCGTGCGGGCGCATTCAACGGGAAGACACGTGTCGGTGCACGAGACAACTTCACAGCTTTGCGTCCAGCATGAATGGAGTGAGTACTTAATTTTAATTATGTGTGTGTGGATCCAGATTGTCAGCCGGTCGTGAAATATTTTGAGAGTAGGCATTCGGATCAAGTATGTTTGATGCACGACGGCCCCAGGGGGGTGGAGAAATCGTGGTATTGTCTGCGAATGGGATGATTGAAGTGAATGGTCGTGGGATATGTGAAAAATGACTCCTAGAGTCGTTACGAAGCCAGAACGACAGCGTGCGATGATTCTTCATGTTTTTGTTATGGGTAGAAAAATGTCGTGTCAGTCATCGGTAGGATTGGATGCAAGTTACTATGATGTGATACTAATGGATATTTTGTGTGTTTTCGTTAAAAGAGGAAAACAAGCAAGTAACATAATTTTTAACTTCCGTTTAAATTTTGAACTCTATAAATGAAGCAGTTCGGCAAATGTAACGATTTGATTGTAGTAATGACAGTGAACTGAAGGAGCAGGACGGTGAGCGAAGAAGGAATTGTGATAAGTTTTAGAACAGACTTGTGGCACTCGTTTAACTCCCGGAGAAGAACTGTTGTCTTCTTTCCATCTCTTGCGTTATTTCGGTTGATTCAAATTTAAGTATGTTGTTATCTGTCGTGTGGCCCAGAATGAGTACGTGAGCATTGCATTGTTCACTTTCGCTTTGATAAATCTGTGATATGTAAGGTCTCATAATATCCTAGTGACGGCGTGCACGGTGTATCGTAATGTATGTTGAACGGGAAGAATGCGCTAGCCTCCGTGGTCCTCTGACATAATGCAGACTACGTTCTAGTTCAGCCAAGTTATATTCTCCGCCAGAATGGCTGAAGTCCACGAAGTATTAAATGTAGGCTTGAGTCTTTTAACGTTCTCAATTCTTGATTTAATCGTACGTCTGAATTCGCATGTCTTCTAAAGGAATTCGTGTGGAAAAGTTTATATTTATAATAAAATTGTCTCAGAGTGTAACGGTTAGATAGTTCATCTTATATTTATCTTGTTGATGTTCACATAGGATCGAAATTTTAACTTGCGCGAATCAAGATAATTTCTAAATCTGTAAATTTCTCTGCCTGTTTATCCGCATGGCTAATTTAAAAACATTTACAGCGACCGGCTTCTGAGTAACATAATCTAACCTATGTCCATTCACTCGTTGGCCAGGAATGATTGATGACTATGTGCAGGGCCCAGAGAAACTCGTGTGTATTAAAAAATGGATAAAGTTGGCCTACATATCCAGAAATATGAATGAGATATTATAGAGCACTACCTACACAGTGCCGCTGCAACGCATCGACAGCTCGTACGGAATACTGACCTGCAACTCGCAATAAGTAAACATCCGTGTATCCATGATACTGCTGCTGAAAGAACATCTGCTCTTCATTCTCTCTCATAACACGAATCTGGGTAGGTTAAATTGTAACTTATAGTAAATCATCTAGTGAGCAGTTTCGTGAATCGAGTTTACTTACGGAGTTGATAGCGAAATGATCTGGCAGTGGAACACGCAGTTCTTAGTCTCCTATGAATATGCATTAGTTCAGGTTTTCAAGCATTGTAGTCAATACTGAAATCAACGTAAGGGCGAACCGCTTGCTTGAAAGCTCACAACTTATACGGCCACGCGCGACCGATTTCGCGCTTATTTCAGCCCGCTTTACACGGTGCACGTACTTGAACATTCCGATGTATTTGTGAATGTTCTACCTACACTGTGTTGTCTGAATAGGTGAATTGCCAGATCACATAGAGGAATGTAGGGACGGGAAATTGCTTAATAGCCTCTGCTCTCTAATTCAGTTGTACTTGCACGCCAGGTAAAGATAAATTGCAGTTCCAAATTCTGCCTTTTCATGCTCCTTATAAAACTGGCCTTAGTATCGGTTTCACAGCTAGTTAGTGCTGTTAAGTTCTCAAGTTGAGCTGCCTTAGAGTTCGCGCACCAGGTTTCATGAATTTTTGAAAAAAACTATTGTAAAAGCTCTAAGCGTAGTTTCACATTCATTCAAGGCGGGTATTTCTTGTTCATTTGGCTGAATTGAATGATACAAACCTAATTCTAATGTTAATCTATTCGTTTAAATAAGTTTACATTGTACTCAATAACTATCGGGCAGTGGCTATTCAATTATGATCGCCTATTTTTACTTAAATCTGTAACTTACAGCAGAGGAGGTTTAGTTTGATCGTGAGAAATATTAGTTAATATTTAGGTCACAATATGGGTCTGATGATTCTTTACTCATAATAACTGTGGCATAAATGATAAAACTGGTAAAGAAACTATCAGTAAACCTTTATTGAGAGGATTTTGAGTGATATCTTTAATTACTTCTCTTTCAGGGAAAAGGAGGTATGCTGGAGGATAAATGAAGACTAAGACAAAGGCAAACACTCACAACATTTAACATACACACTTGTTCAATGCTAATATCTAGTGGAACCATTCATTTTCTCCTACTTTTGGCAGAAAAATATGTTTAATTTATTTATACCTAATTATTTTATTATTAAAGAAGAAAATCCCTAGGTAAAAGGTTAGCGGAAATGGTCTCAGAATTTATGCGTGGATAGTTAATGCATAGGTCTTTCAAGTAAATACTCAAAATTGCTGAACATATTTACTGTAAGTTCTTTCTTAGTATAGGTACCATTAGTATATCACAAATATATTATCTCCAGTGAGCACTGAATATAGCTACATAAGAATGGCATGATTTCTTCAATGTGTACTGTAGTAAAATAAGGTGGTGTCTATTGGGTCATTGATACTTCAATCTAAGAATTGATATACAGCTGTGAATCCCATCCATCCCCAACCTAATGGTACTTCTAATATTGCCAGTTGCACTTTCCATTTACTTCACCTCATGACACTTATAAATAAGTTATCCAATGGGATTTGGCCATATCCTACGCTGCACATGTACAAACAATCATTACCAGGCTTGTTCAGACCTTCTGAGTTCTGAGCACTGCTCTGATATCCAGCTTTTAAATAGTTAGCTCTTGGCTAGAGATTAAAAATAAGTACAAAAAGCATATTGCAGCATACTACAATGTTCAAAGTTTGCAATTTGTTGAATGGCCTCACCATGCCATCTGTGAATGTTGTTGCCTTGGTGACATAAGTATAAAATTATTTGTTGAATGTAAAATATGAATGATCTAGTAAGGCGTATCCATGTTGGATACAGAGTACACCTTCAGCGTAGAGACGAAATTACCATATCATTAGCTCAGTATAAGAAAAACGTGCAAAATGAAAGATATTAAATGTCATTTACAGCGAAAGCATTTGACATTACCACATAAAGACCGTATCATTAACTTAGTATAAAACTATCGTGTGAAATGAAGGCCATCAAAGTCATTTACAGTATTGGCTGCTGACATTGCAACATAATTACATATCAGCATTACATTAGCTTAGTATAAGTCTAATCAAGTGAAATGAAAGGCCATCAATGTCATTAACAGCGTTGAGTATTGACATTGCAACATAATTACATAGCATTAGCATAGTATAAGACTATCGTGTGAAATGAAGGCCATCAATGTCATTTACAGTGTTGGCTGTTCACATTGCAACATAATTACATAGCATTAGCTTAGTATAAGTGTATTTTGTGAAATGAAGGCCATCAATGTCATTTACAGCTTTGGCTGTTGACATTACAACATAATTACATATCATTAGCTTACTATAAGTGAATTTTGTAAAATGAAAGGCCATCAATGTCATTAACAGCGTTGGCTGTTGACATTGCAACATAATTACATATCATTAGCTTAGTATAAGTGAATCATGTGAAATGAAAGGCCATCAATGTAATTTACAGCGTTGGCTGTTGCAATTGCAATATAATTGCATAGCATTAGCTTAGTATAAATGAATTTTGTGAAATAAAGGGCATCAATGTCATTTACAGCGTTGGCTGTTGACTTTGCAACATAATTACATAGCATTAGCTTAGTATAAGTGAATCATGTGTAATAAAAGGCCATCAATGTCATTTACAGCGTTGGCTGTTGACTTTGCAACATAATTACATAGCATTAGCTTAGTATAAGTGTATTTTGTGAAATGAAGGCCATCAATGTCATTTACAGCTTTGGCTGTTGACATTGCAACATAATTACATAGTATTAGCTTAGTATAAGACTAACGTGTGAAATGAAGGCCATGAATGTTATTTACAGCATAAGCTGTTGACATTGCAACATAATTACATATCATTAGCTTAGTATGAATGAATTTTGTGAAAAGGAGGACATCAATGTCATTTATAGCGTTGGCGGTTGACATTGCTACATAATTACATATCATTAGCTTAGTATATGTGAATTTTGTAAAATGAAAGGCCATCAATGTCATTTACAGTGTTGGCTGTTGACATTGCAACATAATTACATAGCATTAGCTTAGTATAAGTGTATTTTGTGAAATGAAGGCCTTCAATGTCATTTACAGCTTTGGCTGTTGACATTGCAACATAATTACATAGCATTAGCTTACTATAAGTGAATTTTGTAAAATGAAAGGCCATCAATGTCATTAACAGCGTTGGCTGTTGACATTGCAACATAATTACATAGCATTAGCTTAGTATAAGTGAATCATGTGCAATAAAAGGCCATCAATGTCATTTACAGCGTTGGCTGTTGACTTTGCAACATAATTACATAGCATTAGCTTAGTATAAGACTATCGTGTGAAATGAAGGCCATGAATGTCATTTACAGCGTAAGCTGTTGACATTGCAACATAATTACATAGCATTAGCTTAGTATAAGACTATCGTGTGAAATGAAGGCCATCAATGTCATTTACAGCTTTGGCTGTTGACATTGCAACATAATTACATAGCATTTGCTTAGTATAAGACTAACGTGTGAAATGAAGGCCATGAATGTTATTTACAGCATAAGCTGTTGACATTGCAACATAATTACATATCATTAGCTTAGTATGAATGAATTTTGTGAAAAGAAGGACATTAATGTCATTTATAGCGTTGGCGGTTGACATTGCTACATAATTACATATCATTAGCTTAGTATATGTGAATTTTGTAAAATGAAAGGCCATCAATGTCATTTACAGTGTTGGCTGTTGACATTGCAACATAATTACATAGCATTAGCTTACTATAAGTGAATTTTGTAAAATGAAAGGCCATCAATGTCATTAACAGCGTTGGCTGTTGACATTGCAACATAATTACATAGCATTAGCTTACTATAAGTGAATTTTGTAAAATGAAAGGCCATCAATGTCATTTACAGCTTTGGCTGTTGACATTGCAACATAATTACATAGCATTAGCTTACTATAAGTGAATTTTGTAAAATGAAAGGCCATCAATGTCATTTACAGCTTTGGCTGTTGACATTGCAACATAATTACATAGCATTAGCTTACTATAAGTGAATTTTGTAAAATGAAAGGCCATCAATGTCATTAACAGCGTTGGCTGTTGACATTGCAACATAATTACATAGCATTAGCTTACTATAAGTGAATTGTAAAATGAAAGGCCATCAATGTCATTAACAGCGTTGGCTGTTGACATTGCAACATAATTACATAGCATTAGCTTAGTATAAGTGAATCATGTGCAATAAAAGGCCATCAATGTCATTAACAGCGTTGGCTGTTGACATTGCAACATAATTACATAGCATTAGCTTAGTATAAGTGAATCATGTGCAATAAAAGGCCATCAATGTCATTTACAGCGTTGGCTGTTGACTTTGCAACATAATTACATAGCATTAGCTTAGTATAAGTGTATTTTGTGAAATGAAGGCCATCAATGTCATTTACAGCTTTGGCTGTTGACATTGCAACATAATTACATAGCATTAGCTTAGTATAAGACTAACGTGTGAAATGAAGGCCATGAATGTTATTTACAGTATAAGCTGTTGACATTGCAACATAATTACATATCATTAGCTTAGTATGAATGAATTTTGTGAAAAGAAGGACATCAATGTCATTTATAGCGTTGGCGGTTGACATTGCTACATAATTACATATCATTAGCTTAGTATATGTGAATTTTGTAAAATGAAAGGCCATCAATGTCATTTACAGCGTTGGCTGTTGACATTGCAACATAATTACATAGCATTAGCTTACTATAAGTGAATTTTGTAAAATGAAAGGCCATCAATGTCATTTACAGCTTTGGCTGTTGACATTGCAACATAATTACATAGCATTAGCTTACTATAAGTGAATTTTGTAAAATGAAAGGCTATCAATGTCATTTACAGCTTTGGCTGTTGACATTGCAACATAATTACATAGCATTAGCTTAGTATAAGTGAATCATGTGCAATAAAAGGCCATCAATGTCATTTACAGCGTTGGCTGTTGACTTTGCAACATAATTACATAGCATTAGCTTAGTATAAGACTATCGTGTGAAATGAAGGCCATGAATGTCATTTACAGCGTAAGCTGTTGACATTGCAACATAATTACATATCATTAGCTTAGTATGAATGAATTTTGTGAAAAGAAGGACATCAATGTCATTTATAGCGTTGGCGGTTGACATTGCTACATAATTACATATCATTAGCTTAGTATATGTGAATTTTGTAAAATGAAAGGCCATCAATGTCATTTACAGTGTTGGCTGTTGACATTGCAACATAATTACATAGCATTAGCTAAGTATAAGACTATCGTGTGAAATGAAGTCCATCAATCTCATTTACAGCGTTGGCTGTTGACATTGCAACATAATTACATAGCATTAGCTTACTATAAGTGAATTTTGTAAAATGAAAGGCCATCAATGTCATTTACAGCTTTGGCTGTTGACATTGCAACATAATTACATAGCATTAGCTTACTATAAGTGAATTTTGTAAAATGAAAGGCCATCAATGTCATTAACAGCGTTGGCTGTTGATATTGCAACATAATTACATAGCATTAGCTTACTATAAGTGAATTTTGTAAAATGAAAGGCCATCAATGTCATTAACAGCGTTGGCTGTTGACATTGCAACATAATTACATAGCATTAGCTTAGTATAAGTGAATCATGTGCAATAAAAGGCCATCAATGTCATTAACAGCGTTGGCTGTTGACATTGCAACATAATTACATATCATTAGCTTAGTATATGTGAATTTTGTAAAATGAAAGGCCATCAATGTCATTTACAGCGTTGGCTGTTGACATTGCAACATAATTACATATCATTAGCTTAGTATATGTGAATTTTGTAAAATGAAAGGCCATCAATGTCATTTACAGCGTTGGCTGTTGACATTGCAACATAATTACATAGCATTAGCTAAGTATAAGACTATCATGTGAAATGAAGGCCATCAATGTCATTTACAGCATTGGCTGTTGACATTGCAACAAAATTACATATCATTAGCTTAGGATAAGTGAATCGTGTGAAATGAAAGGGCATCAATGTTATTTACAGGGATGGCTGTACACATTGCAACATAATTACATATCATTAGCTTAGTATAAGTGAATTTTGTAAAATGAAAGGCCATCAATGTCATTAATAGCGTTGGCTGTTTACATTGCAACATAATTACATATCATTAGCTTAGTATAAGACTATTGTGTGAAATGAAAGGCCATCAATGTCATTTAAGCGTTGGCGGTTGACATTGCTACATAATTACATATCATTAGCTTAGTATAAGGGAATTTTGTGAAATGAAGGCCGTCAATGTCATTTACAGCGTTGGCTGTTAACATTACCACATAATTACATATCAATGGCTTAATATAAGTGAATTATGTGAAATGAATCTCCATCAATATCATTTACAGCGTTGGCTGTTGACATTGCAACATAATTACATAGCATTAGCTAAGTATAAGACTATCGTGTGAAATGAAGGCCATCAATGTCATTTACAGCATTGGCTGTTGACATTGCAACATAATTACATAGCATTAGCTTTGTATAAGACTATCGTGTGAAATGAAGGCCATCAATGTCTTTTACAGCGTTGGCTGTTTTACTTTACTTTATATATCATTAGATTAGTGTGAGTGAATCGTGTTAAATGAATGGCCATCAAGGTCATTTACAGCGTTAGCTGTTGACATTGCAATATAATTACTTATAATTAGCTTAGTGTAAGTGAATGTTGTGAAATGTAAGGTCATCAAAGTCATATACCGCATAATCTCTTGGCATTTCAATGTAATTTCCATTACATTTGCTTAGTATAAAGGATACAATTTAATGAAAGGAATACAATGTCATGTACAGTGTTAGCTGTTGACATTGCAACATAAATACCGTATCATTAACTTAGTATATGTAAAAGTGTGAAATACAAGCATATCAATGTCATTTACTGCGTTACCTTTAGACATTACAACATCAGTACCTTATCATTAGCCTACTATAAGGGAATGGTGCAAATTGTATAATCATTGAAGTCAGTCAAGTGTTTTTTCTGTGGCATGTTACATTGGTAGAGTTCTTCAATGTATTGCTTTCATATATACCCAAAATATTTATCTTCCATAAATGTATTCCAGTCCCTATTCCTTGTGTTATTTTGTTTCCCCTTCTGAAGAGTTTTATCACAATTTTGTATGCTGTTTCGATGTTTCCTTTCACATATCTGTTGGTGACTTGTTGCGACTTTTGATCCCATCATCCCTAGCCTTCATACATTCTGTATTGACTTTTTTCCTTGGCTTCTTGTAGAGGGTTGCCTCTCCTTAGTTTCTTGAGTTCTTGTATTTTCTTCTTTCTTCCAATTGTTTCCTAGTCACTATTATTATCCTTGGCTTTCTGGTATTGGCAGTCTTACTCATCTGTTGCTCCTCTGATATTTCTGTGATTACTTCAGTTCATCTATATTTTTTTGTGCCCTTTTTACCTTCTAGTATCCTCTCAATGGCTCTGATGATCTTTCAGTTTTCTTCCGTCAGTATTTTCTATTAAATCTTGGTTCCCATTTTATCTTCTCCATTCTCTGTAATCAAATGTTGCTTTGATGGCTATTAGACTATAGTCACTGTTTATATTTGCACCTGGGATAGCTCTTGCACTGCTTAACTTGGTTCTTGTTTCTGACTCTGAAAAGTATGTAATCTATTTGGTATGTGGCATTATCACCTAGCATCCTCCATGTGTATATCTTCTACATGTACCTCCTACACTGATGGTACTGATGGAAGAGTGTTGGCTAATATATACTGCATTCTTCATATTGCAGAACTCTACCAGTCTTTTTCCCTTGGCATTCCTATCACCCAGTCTGAAATATCCTACATCATTTCCTTCATTTCCCTCTCCGAGCATTGCTTGTCTCCCATGGTGATGTTCTCTTCAATGCCATGAGGAATTTTTCTATTTGCTCCTCCTCCTCTTCTATTGCATTTAGTGACCTTTGAAGATCATTGAAATTTCCAGCCATGATTGTGATGTCATCTGCGAAGCAGAGCATGTTTATTATTTCTCCGTTAATGTTTATTCTACCTAGTCCAATTCCTTGTGCTCCTCTTATGTTCTCCTTAAGGAACATGTTGATCAGTGCTAGTGAAATGCTTCATCCATGTCTTACTCCCTCATTAATTTTGGTTTCGGTCTGAATTGAATCTGACTTCAGTCTCATTCTTATTGTGACAACTTGCTTTCTGTATTGTTAGTAGATTATACTCCTTTATAATCCACTGAGTATTTCCATCAAGTTAAACATCTTATTCCACTCATCATTGTCAAAGGCTTTTTCCAGGTCCACGAATGCGACATACAAAGGTTTGGTCACATTTATTGTTTTCTCGACTATTACTCTCGGGCAGTGTGTGGTCTCCCTGTTACCTGTGCTCTTCCTAAATCCATACTGGTTTTCTGAGAGGATGTCTTCAATTTTTTATTCAATTCTTTCTTTGGTTTATTATTTGTGAGTACTTTTGATGCATGTGAAATTAGGATCAAGGTTTGGTGCCCCTCGCGTTTCTGTCCTAGTCTTCTTCGATATCACAATCACTGTGCTCCTTTGAAAATCCCCTGATAGTGTTGAGCTTTGGTTGTTAATTTTAATTATCTCAAATATGTTATCCTTGACTTTTCTTCTGAGTGCTTAGATGACTTTTGTTTGTCTGCTCTAGGTGCTTTGTTTTTCTTCAGGTCTTTCACTGCTCTATTGAATTCACTGCTCAGTTCGAGTGGGCCCCAATCTTCCTTGCCAACATCACTATCATTATTTATTAGGTTATCTTTTAGTAGTTATGGACCTTGGTAGAATTCTTCAATATAATGCTCCCATCTTTTTCCAATATTTTCATATTCAATCAGTCTATTCCCAAGGGCAATCCAGATATTGTTGCTTCTAGTTTTCTGGAAGTGTTTCTTCACTAGGTTATAAGTGTTGTTTTGGTGTTTCCATTAATGTGTTTGTCGTCTTCCTCTCAGCAGCTTTCAATCCAATCCTCTTGACCCATCCTGCTTCAATTAGCGTTGTTCCCCACCTTCGTTTCTGTGGTTTTGTATTTTCTTTCTTCTTCTATTTGATTCCTAATCTCCATTGTTACCCATGGCTTATTTGTGTTGGCAGTCTCTCTCACCAGTTGGTCCGCTGGTACTTCTGCTATTGTCTTCTTCAACTCATCCCAATTTTTGATGCCCACTCCATCCTTATTTTCTAGTTTCTTGTCAATGCCTGCGGAGTATTTTTGTTTCGCTCCATGACCCTTATTTTTGTCCCATCTTGGTTCATTTATCTTCTCACTCTTCTGGGCAAATGTCATGTCTACTAGGGGGTGGTCACTGTTTGTTTGCACCGGGATATTCTTGTGCTGCTTGACTTGGTTGTTGTATTTGACTCTGACAAGTGTGTAATCTATTTGACATTTTCATGTGCCATCTTCCATTAGTACCCCCTATGAGGATGGTGCTCGAATAGTGATAGTTACTGCCATATTCTTCTCATTGCAGGACTCTTCCTTTTATTCTCCAGTGGCATATCTTTTGCATTAAGAAATATCCTACACTATTTCCATCGTTTCCCTCTGCTACCACTGCATTCCAGTCTCCCATGATGATATGGTTATTTTCCCTTCACAACTTCACTATCCTTCTTCAATTTGCTCTTACTATTTCATCTTCCATATGGCTAGACCTGTGCATGTAAACCTGCACGATCAGTGTCGGTTGGATCTCCTTCCGGCTTCACCATCAGAATCCTTTCGCTGTAATGCCAGATTGACTTCACTCTCATGCCCCATTCTTTCTTCAGTAAGATGCCTGCACCTGCAATCCTCTGGTCATTTCCTGAATATATCACTTGGTAACCGTTGCTCCAATAGTCATCTGCCCCTGCCCACTTGATCTATCTGACTCCCAGTATATGTTCTCCCAGCCTCTCCATCTGTCTTCACATTCTCCAGCTTCCCACTCGCCCACAAAGATCTGACGTTCCATGTCCCTATCCTGCACTTGTCCTTCCTTACTGATGTACCTCTCCCAGTGGTCCACACTTATAGATCCGATCAGGGGAGTATTTCACCTCAGAAATGTTTAACTGTGACGAATGCCATCATGTCATATAGAATGCAGGGCTGCAACTTCTAGGGAGGCTGTGGTGGGTCCCCATTGCCTTCCACATGGCAGTACCCTGGCCGATTTCGTGAACTTCACTGTTCCCCTAATCTGTGGTTGTTGTTACAAGTCCGATCTTCTTGATTTGTGCTATCTATGCCTTCTCAATAGTGAGGTCTAATTCTGGTTCTGTGCAGAAGTTGGTTTGGCCAGAAAATGTTTTTCGGTCGCTTGGTTTGAACCTGTGATCCTTGGAAATGGAGTTGAAAACACTACCACTGGTAAAAAATAACCCAGCTCATTCCATCTGGCTCCAAATATCCATGTGGTCCTACCTTACTCCTAGTTAACTCTATATTATTCTTTTATTTTATCTTCTTATTCTCTTCATGCACAAAGTTTCTGAGGATATGTACTCCATTTGGTGATATGAATTCATATGTGGAGCCTTCATCTAAAATAATTAACCTTCAGCAGTGGGTTTTGCCCCTTCAGCAGTTGCAAGGCAAGAAAATAGGGGAATCCTTAGCTCGTGATTCAGTTTGTGCTAAATTAGGGACAACCCGTGTCCTCTACATTGGAGGGTGGTAGCATGGCGACGTAATGTCCACATAAGATGCTAATAAGCAAATCGCCATAATTGGTAGTCATGATTACCTAGGACACATCACAATAACACTTATGTTACATTGACCCTGTACATCAGCCATAGAGTTGAAATGAACTGACGAAAGATTTAATCATATATCAACTTTACATACTGTCTTCACCACTTGCCTTGGATGCCAGTGTTCTCTACGCTGGATATGCATACGCTGGCGGCTTCCTGAGAGAGCAGATATTTCTACTGTGCTACATTCCTTGATCCTGTAACCCTCCCTGTGATTTAGTGCCTTAGTGAAAGTGTTGTGTTTTTAGTGCATGGTCATTTAGTGTGTGTCTGTGTGTGAGTAATGTGTGTGCACCGAGGGATCGTCGATGGAAAGCTGAGAATCATCCAACGTTGGACCTTGCAGCAATGTGGTAGGGAGCCGTCTCCTCTCCTTGCATGTCATCTAGGTTTGGATCAATAATCCCTGCCTTAGTGTGATAGGGGTTGTATATCATTTTCCATACTAGTGAGCTCATTGGAATTCCCAAAATTGTGCGCACTAGGTAATTGAGGTATTTTTTCCCTCAAATAGTTGCATTTACTTCATTGGTGGAAATATTACTCATAAGGACCCTACATGGTCTCAACACAGATTGTATTTGCCTTTTAATGACAAATATTAGGTCCTATACTATTACGGGATGAAAATCCATGCTTTTCACCTTAATTATGAAATAATTTTCAAAAGTACACATTAGGGCCCTTTCTAGGGCTTTAAAGGATTCTGGCTACATATTGATATTACTCGAAGGTACGTCTCAGATTGGGAAGTGTTTAAGCCTTTGGATCAAACAAATCACTCCATTGTATTAGTATTAGGGAACTCTTCTTAATCTAAGATGTTCCTGAGAGGTAATTATCAGTGTGTGGCCCACTCACTTAGAGAGAACTCACTTAAGGAAATGGGGGGATGAATTAAAGTGACTTAGCTAACGAAATAGGTAGGACACTTATGCTGGGGGTTTCTACATTGGATGACATTTTATTGGAATGCCTAAAATTGTTTAGGTCATTGTTTTGTCATGTGACATACCACTTTCAGGAAAGCAGTTGTTTTCCTTAGTGTGTAGGCTTTTTAGATATTTCGAGTGTTCTCTTGCCTTAATCTGGCTATTAATCCCTTAGATGCCATATTAGGTAGGGTATTAAATAGTGGATTACTGAACTTAATAACGAAAAGAGTGATTTTGTGGAAGTGGTCTGCTCTTACTTAATGTGAAATTTTTGTTCAGGCTTTTATACTATTAAGTAGAAATTTGTGATTCATGTGCCTTACAATGGAGGGTGAGTTACCCTCTGTTCCTACTTAAGTTTTTCTAATCACATCAATTTCTGTTTCAGGTCATCCTTAATTCCTTGTCTAATTCTTACTTCATATTTCTTTTTTAGTTGTATGGTTTTCTTGTTAGTTTTCTGTGATAATGTATTTGTTTGGTTTTTATATTTCATTGTTGTATTCTAATGCATTCTTCTTCCTTGTCTTCAACATGGTGGAGTGGTCGTCGCCCATCCTATGAGAGGAAATAGTCTTGGAACATTGGACTTGATGCAATATCCCTCCCTCATGATTGCTCCTGCTGACCAGCTGCCCTGGCACTATATGTAGCTGCTCTTAGTCTGCTGCACTGAATTCCAGCATTATCAAAGATTTTTATGCCATTAGTCAAACAGATAATATAAAATGCAGTACATTCTGCTTCTGTATTTGTGCCTCTCAAGTTTATTTGGCATTTTATCATTTTTCATTACTTTGTATTCACAATATGGAATACTAATTGATTATTGGAGATATCTTGCAATGGAGGAAATGTTGCTCTTCATTGCAGTACTGCTTGCTTACTTAAATTTTTCTCATTTGAGGTACATTTGTTTAGAACTTCTTGCACCATAATTTTTTCCATTTCAAGTGTTTTTATACTTAATTCTGGATGGATACTAATGCATTTATTTTCTCTCTTATTCAATGTGATGGAGTGACAACCGCCTTCCATATGAGGACGTCATTTGAAAATCCGGACTTGGATACAAATTCCCTCCCATGTGATTGCTCCTGCTGGCCAGCTATCCTGGATTCCTCTTCTAGCTGCTTATTATGTTGTCAATGCCTGTCCCTTGTTATCGCCCACATCTAGTTGATCTGTTCCATTCATTTATATTTCACTGTTTACTGGCAGTTATTTCATTGAAATGAAAACTTGTCATGTTGTTTAAAGGGCAATATTCTGCCATACCTTTTTGTAAATAGGTGGCATGAATTATTTAATGCGATGTTGTTAACCTCCTAGGCTTAATGATTTGTATACATGATGTCCTGGAATGTTTCCATTGCAAGAGTAACTTTTTCTACTATCATGATATTGTGATGATCAAACTTGAAATGTCTCAAAATGCGAAGCATTTTTCAAGAACATCAAGGCTTTTTCCTTCAGAGAAACTAAGGATTTGTTCTTCATTACACAAAGCTTTAAAATTATAATTGAATTAGCTTGCCTGTCCAGATGTTATATTTGAATGGGTTTCAGATTTTTGCTAGAACTTAAAAATTGTTGTGTTTTGGGTTACAAAAAAAGTTAAATATTACCATAATAACTTTGTTTCTCAGTTTAGTATGTAGCTGCTTACAGCTCTCAATAAATTTGGTATAGTGCTGCCTATCACTCAGTGTGTGCTCACATTAAATGCCATTTCACTGAAGTGACTTCATTCATTCCTCTATTCCTCATTTGAATTCTTCCTTCTATGTACCAACCCGTGACACATCCATCCTCTTCTCTGATTGGCAGTTTAAATGGGGTTAGCAAGTGAAGTACAGATGTAACAAGTATGTTGTTTGACTCTCTCAGCCAATCTCTCTCCACCTCAACTTTCCCAGTGTGGATGAAATATTCCATTATCATATTTCTGCTGTCCAATGGAGGGTTTAGACAAGCAAGGCAATGCTGCCATGACTTGCTCGTCTACACTCTTCATACTCATGACCTAGACTTTTACTAGGTAATTATCAGTAAATTAGGGAACCTCTCTCTCCGTTTCTTTGGAGAGAGCATGGAAAGATGTTCAAATCAATATTCATGTTTTTATTGAGGTTTAAATTTCTAAATGTCTCAAGGCAGTGAATTGAATGAGCTCAGGAATTTATTTGCTGTTACTCCTTGTGAAAATTTTATCTTTTTTGGCTCCTGTGATGTTAACTGGAGATTCTTGTGCTTCTTAATATGTTCATAGTGGTATAAAATGTCAGTCCACTCTCCTAGGCTTTCTCCAGTTCCATGGTCCTGGTGTATGTGGCTCAAATATTTGAAGTTTCACATTGTGTATGTCAGAAATTTCATTTTGAATAAATGGGTTTTTGCTTCATTGAACAAATGTATTGACATTGTAACAAAGACATTGTAATACCTACGCAACATTAAAAGAATTTTATCTTAATAGCTGTTTGTCCTTTTTGCACCAAGAAAAAAATGGCAAATGGCCCATCCTTGGAGGTTTGATCAAGAGTAGTATGTTCGGAGAAGTATATAGAAACCTTCCCATTCGCCTAACGTCAAGGAGACATTAAATATGTTAACTTCAAATTTGTCTTGTGTTATACATAGTATGTCATTAGAGGTTGAATTTTGTTTTTTGCATGAAATGTATAATCCCAAGGGAGAAAATCATATCAACATTAAACTTCAATTGTACTCTATTACTTAATATTCTGGACCAAAAAATCCATTTCAAAGGGAAATTGCCAGTACAAATGATACAAAGCTATTCTAAGAATTCATCGCTCCTAACTTAAATTATAAGAAAAGTGGTAAACAAGTTACATTCAGGAGATCTTACCAGGTTCTCATTGAGGCATGGTGGCAGAATGTTCATCAAATGCCTAGGAACCAATGTGATTGCCAAACTGAGCAAGCAAGACAAATGAGTCTGTTTCCTTAGGATTGTGGTTTTTTTTTAAATCAGTTTTTACTGTGGTCAATCATTTATTTATTTTACGTACTAACATTGCATATTAAATCCCCGTTCAGCTGACTCCAACATCCACTCCCGGGCAGGGCCTGGAGCAGACTCCTTGTTCAAATAGAAAAAATGCACCATTAAAAGGCAAACACTTTTTCCAGGGTTTTGAAAGGTAGATGTCTTTCCAATGGAATGGATTTGAATGATCTTTCTTAGAGAATAACTATTGTCTTGATCCCTTTCCTCTGTTCACATACACCTGCCACTGTAACCCCCAAGCACAGCCTGCGAGCTCACATGGGGAATCTCCTGCTGTGAACTAAGAAGTATGTGTTGACCTTGTCCCCCTCATCTAGCAGTGAGGGGAAAGATTGTTTCCTGAATAGTTACTCCCATTTACTTAATTTGATATGCAATAATATTCCATTTCTTGATATGACTATTAATATGATATTCCAATTCTTGATGTCTTGTTCTCAGAATGATTCTTTATGCATTTTCAATTTAAATATATCATTCTTGATCATTAACTTACATAAACTTTCAACTTGGGATCCTTAAGAATCTGTACCTTTTATACAATTTATAATTAATTCAGAATATATATATATGTATGCTTGGCTTCTCAAATTTCATGCTAAGTTCCTTAGATAGAAAGATACCTTTTCTGTAGCATTGCTTCCTTGGGATGTCATTGTAGAGTGCTAAAGCATTTACTATGAAAATGCCCATCATTCAATGAAGTAAGCCAAAAGCCACCATCTTGATTTTATAATGCCCTTAACCCTTTGAACGTGGCATGATGTGATAGCAATTCATGGTTGTCTTCACACTGGTGCCGATGATGTGATATAACGTTTTGGCCTTACCTATGTAGGTGTTGATGTTATTCCAATTCCTCCTCTCCCACATTTTCCTAATATTTTCTTCCGTAATCCACTGCTTCTTTGGCCTCCTCATTTCCGTTGCTCCTATTGCATTCTCTGCCTCTCTTGCAATGCCTTTTTTACTTTCTCCTATTTTTCCGCAATTGTTCCTATCTCTTAGGCTTCACTTTGTTCCCTTCCAGTATCGCTTGGTATTCTCTCCTTTTTTCCCCTTTCAATGATTTGAGGTTTCACTTTTTCATCCCCCCTACCCTTGTCAAGCTTTTTGAATCTGACCCTACATCGCAATTACTACATTATGATCTCAGCCTACATCGGCCCCTGGAGAGCTCTGTGAGTTCTTCGCACTGTTCCTGGATATTTGCCTCACCATGATATAGTCAATTTGATATCTCCCAGTGTCTCCTGGCATTTTCCATGTTTACCTCCTCTTAGGATGGTGTTAAAACCAAGTGTGTGTAACTACTAATTTTTTTCTCCTGTAAAATTCCATTGCATTCTTGCCACGATCATTTCTTGCCCGTATTCGTATCACCTCTCGCTTCATACCCATCTCTCCCTTCCCCCACTGTTGTGTTCCAGTGGCCGATTACCACATATTCGATTTTTCTTGCCTGGGACCTCTCTGATTATCTCCTCTATCTGTTCATACACCCCATCCACCTCTTCCTCCTAATGATTGCTTGTGGGTATGCGCACCTTAACCAATATGAAATTTGTACAATGTGCTTTTTGTACCACTAGTATTTTATCACCTGTTTAGTATTTGTTTTAGATGTTCAATTGTTCTATATTTGTATTAAACAAAACATGGTCTTCCTCAGATTTATTATTCCAAACACAACAGGTTTCGGCAGTTAAACCATCCTCAGGTACACTCATGTATACAGGTATACTTGATAATGGCATAACTGCCAAAACCGGTTTAGTTTAAAATAATAAATCTGTGGATGACACAAAAGTTTCATTGAATGTGTCAGCCTTCCATCAAGTCAAGACTTCACTATTTGAATCTGTTCAATATTTACTGCCTTCATCCCCAATTTTGCATTCAATACTATAGCTACCCCACCTCGACTCTTAAACACACCACCCATAGTGTTGTGGTAAATCAGTACCCTGTAACCGTCACTCCAATAGTCCCCGCTGACTTCTATCTCAACATGATCAGCCCCAAGACTATTCATTTCCCGTTTAATATTTTCGATCATTCCTGCCCTCATCATTGTCCTAACATTCCACGACCCTTTTTTTAATCAGTAATTTCCATCTCCTTTACCTTTTCTTTCCATTTTCCTTGGTCCTTGTATCCTGTGATGACTCTGATGTGCAAGGATTTCATGTGATGACAACCTTGGAGGCCTTGCCTCCCCCAATGCCAGGCCCAGCACACGCTCCATTGGGCGGCACCCCGTAGCTGCCAGGATTAATTTCTCTTTGATTGACATTCATTTCCTAGGTAGTAAATGTTGGGAGGGGACTCCCATCCCTACTTCCTAAAAGTGTTTTTCATGTGACACTATCACTGGACTACCTTTTGTTTGCTCCTACCCTTCGACCTATCTAGTACGGGTGGCCATACTGGGAGCATTATTAATTGGTTTTTGGGTCCAGGTTTTTGGGTCATAGGAATGCGCAAGCCCTTCCACCGTGTCAAGGTTGTAGTCTGCGGGAAAGGAACCATCTTATTACAAATAGGCAAATAAAATGAAGAGAAGGGAACTGTGTACTCTATTTTTGTCTGATTTTCTTGATGGAGATCAGTTTTAAAATCAGCTACCTAGTATAATAGATGTATTTTTACAAGATACTGCAGCAAAACACGTTCCACAAGCATATTTCAATGAAAGCTTTTAACGTTCGAGAAAAAGTTTGTAATCAACAGTTATATGGATAATATTACTGATTGTATGGCTGCAGTGAGCCTCTTCTCAGCCAATTTCTTCTCGTTATTGCCAAGTAATAATGCTTTAAGTCTTATGTCAACCAGCATACGAAATACTCTGCTGTTATTTTGACCAACATGATGCCTGCTTTTAATTTGAAAGAGAAAACTCTGAACTTATGGCAGTTGCTTTGCAAGTTAATTTCAACATCCTGGAAGCCTATACCACTGTCCAACATATTTTCTAAAACGTTACTTGAGTATATATTTACAAGAGGTATGTACAATGATGGTGAAAGGGCTCATCATAGGGTCACTCGCATGGTGACTCCATACACCTCCTCCTCCTTCCCTTTGGTATTTTTTGCATTACATTTTTCATTGCGAATGTATTGAACTCAAATGATACAATATATCGAAGTTCATATTTCATTCTCTCATTTATTTCTTGCATATTGAAGGGTAAATTACTGACATGGTATTTCATGACATAATTCATCACTTACCATTAGATTTCCATGTTTTGAATTATTTGAAGCCAGCAGATGCTGTAAACCTCGAAAATGAATTTCCAATTGAATAGTCCATGTGCATTAACACTAGAACGATGGACCTAGCCATTTTGGCTATTTTTGAAATTCGTTCCGTGGCTGTACCCATTATTATTTTTTTTTAATTGCCCTTATGTGACTTTTCATCCCTTTTGAAGATATTCGCGTTAACGAAGTTACATATCTGCCGTGCGTATTTCTTAGAAAATAATTAGGGATTTGCCTAGAACGACTAAGTTAGCCATTTTGGCTAACATATTTTTACGGTAGACGCAATCATGTTCTAGCGATTTAAATATTTTATAAACTGAGTAACAAGGCACAGACAATAAACAAAAACAAAATATTGTGCTAAGACGATGATAAGCGTTTATTTATTTGGATATTATTTTTTTATTTTGGTATTTGTGCCTTTTCCAACTGGACTGGCCGACTGGCAATTTTTTTTCTGAGAGACAGAAATCATTGACATGGAAACATACACTGAGTACTTTTCTTTGTACAAGTTGAACAATCAAATGAGGTTAGAACACATTCAGGACTCGTAAATATGACAGCGGACTGGTAGGTTGTGTCGGACTCTAGGCCGATCGCGAAGAGTACGGCCAAGAAAATGTCCTGCGAGAAATTCCCAGGCCTACGCCATATGCTAAAAAAATCTAAGTGAAGATAGCGTTGTTAACGCTTGGCGCCTATTTTTTGACAAGGCAATCTTAGGTCATATAAAAAAATGCACTGAAATAGAGGCACATTGGCAACTCAGCAATAAGAATTTGTCTTTGGAAATAAGTGAACTCCAGGACTACATAGGACGCATACGCTCGTGGCGTCCAGGGCTTGCAAAATGCCCCGGTTTCCAATTTGTGGTCGAAGTCTTGGGCTTTACCAATTTGTAAAGCCACTATGCCAAGAGACATATTCAAAGAAATCTTACGTTTTCTAAGATTTAAGGTAAAGTCATCTAGATCCGAGCATCTGCAAGTAAATGAATTTGCATTATTTTCTTTCGTGTGGAATAGATTTACTGAAAGTTGCAATTCTGCCTATAAACGTGGACCTTATATTACTGTAGACGAGCAGTTTCCATCTAAATCAAGGTGCCCTTTTCCATTCCTCCTTTTCATCCACTGTACCTCCACCATCCTTCTTTATAATCACATCACAAAAGCCTGCATCCTATTCTCGTCCTCCTTTCTTAGGGTGTTCATGTCTGCTATGCTTCATATCATTCTCTTCACAAGCATCGTCTTTGTATCCTTAATGAAGATCCCCATCATCAGCTCCCTTCTATTTATATATGCTTCATTAGCTAGCACGATTCTCCTCCGCCTGCCTTGGCTACCGTGCCCAGTTTGTTCTACTGTATGATCCAAGTAGTAAAAAACCTTTACCTGTTTGTGTCCTGCGTGTATAGCAGGCCTCGCTTTCTTTGTCCTAAAGTATCTCATTACCTTCTTTTTTCTTATGATTTACTTAAATTTAATCTGTCCAACACTGAAACTGTAAATCAGCAATTAAAGAATAGAATAGAATAGATTTATTTGCCCAATAGATACATTACAAAAGGTAAAATCCATTACAAATGTAAGTACATAAGGCACGTCATTAAAAAAAGAGAAAAAAGTAAGCAGATACATATCAATCACAGGAAGTCAAATAGTCACTAACTTTGTAAAAACAATTCTCCACAAGATAACAAAAAACCAGCCTTTTAAACGCCATCAATCTTTTTTCATTTTTTATAGCTTGCGGCAAATGATTATATAATTTTGCACACATTAAATAAGGTCCTTTCATCGTTGTACATAGGTTAGATGTCAGCATGTGAACATCATCGTAGCTTCTTGTTTTATAAGAATGGTAGCAGTTATTTGACTTAAACTCTGACAGATGTTTTCTTACATACAGAACAGCATGGTATATATACACAGATGGAAAAGTCAAGATCCCTAACTTACCGAAAAGAGGTTTACAATGAGCCCGATAAGACTCATTACACATGGTCCTCATCAACTTTTTTTGGATTAAGAACACATTGTTTGATAATGTGGAATTACCCCAAAATATAACACCATATGAAATCTGGGAATAAAATAGACCGTAATAAAGAGTTTTAAGTACATTTATACTTACAGTATGTTTTAGAACAGATACCAGATAAAAAATTGAATTTAACTTTTTACACAAGTTTGATACATGTTTATCCCATTTGAGATATTGATCAATATATATTCCGAGGAATTTTAAGTCTTCCACAGCATTAAAACCATTGTTTGCAAATAGTTGGCAGTTATTCTCACATTTATTACTTTTAACTGAAAAGAATACCGCTTGGGTTTTCTGACAGTTTAATATGAGATCATTGCTATTGCACCAGCTTAACATTTTTTGATTAACCACTTTACCAGAAGTAATCAAATCATTTACTGTTTTGCTAAAAGTTACAACACTCACATCATCAGCAAAGATTACACAATTATTTTCTACACTTGACTTCAGGCTCAAAGGTAGGTCATTTATGAAAATCAGAAAGAGTATTGGACCGAGAACAGATCCTTGTGGTACTCCTTTTGTTACTTCTTTAGAGGAAGACAGATAGGTATCACCATCTCGTTTATAGGCCACCTTCTGATATCGCCGAGATAGATATGTCTTCAGCCAATTCAGTGCAACACCTCTTATGCCCAGCAGCTGGCATTTTAAGAGTAGCTTTTCATGATTTATAACATCGAAAGCTTTACTCAGATCAAAATAAATACCCATAACTTTATATCTCTCATTGATATGTTGTAGGATGTGGTCGACCATTTTAAACAAAGCTTGCTCAGTTGACCTTGCCTTTCTGTAGCCAAACTGATTGCCAGAGAGGAGGCTGTGATTTTCAAGGTAATCAACAAGTCTTCTGCAATAAACATATTCAAATATTTTGCCAAAATGAGGAATAATAGAAATTGGTCTGTAATTATTTAATTCACTCCTGTCTCCCTTATTTTTATAAACTGGTATCACCTTGGAGATCTTGATAGCATCAGGATATTCACCTTCAACCAGGGACTGGTCAACCAGAGATAGTAGGGGATCAAGAATTATGTCCCCACTCTGAAAAATTATTTGACCACACAAGCCTTCAGTATCAGCTGATTTTTTACCTCCTACTTTAGTTAAATACTGTTGTAGTTCAGTTTTATCACAGGGTCTTAAATAAAACGACTTACATGATACTGAGTTCGGATGGCAGGGTATGGTAGGCACAGTGTTCTGTAGGACTGGCTTTTGTAAAAAGGCATTATTAAATGCATTTGATATCTCAACAGGGTCGATAATTACATTTCCATATTCATCTTTTATGAAATCAGAAGTCTCAACTAATTTTGAGATTGAGCTATCCTTAATAATTTTCCATGCCTCTTTGGAGTAATTGGAAGCATTTTTTATGCGTAAGTCATTGTACTCCTTTTTGGCTTTCTTTATACAGTATTTATGATGTTTTTTAAAAATTTTATATTGAGAATGCAACTGATGGTCATTAGAAGACAATGTTTTAAGTGACATGTTTTTCAAGTCATTAGACATATTTATAATTTCAGAAGTCAACCAATTTTTTCTACCTGTTCCTTTGGATCTTACTGGCTCAAGTGGAAATGCAAGGTTAAAACAATGAGTGTAATTTTTGTAGAAATTGTTGAAATTAACATTGAAGCTATTTGACTCTTGTTTTCCATTCCAATTGTTTTGAGATAGCAAGAGACGAAAGTAATTGACATTAGTGTCATTGAAGAACCTCTGGTATTTGATTTTTTTTGACAGTAAAATGTTACTTTGTACTGCGAAAGTAGATGTTATGGCTAGGTGGTCTGACAGGGCAGTATCAAAAACAGTTATGTTTACTTTTTGTTCACAGTGGTTAGTGTATACATTGTCTAATAACGTTTTTGAGCTCACAGTTATCCTGGTTGGAGTATTCACTAAAGGTTTCATATTATAACTGTAGAAGACTTGCAGAAGCTGTTTTTGATCATGGCCATCAATTAAAAGATTACAATTCAAATCTCCAGTCAATATGATAGTTGGTCTTTTGGGGTGATCAATTAGTGAGTACAGCAGGTTATCAAGCTTCCCTATAGAGGACTTAAAACTACCCACTGGGGATCTATACAATATTAATATGATAAAAATCTGATTTTCGTACACATATTTTACAGTAGAGCACTCAAAAGTTTGTTCTTCATTTAGACTTTCCATATTGATAGGGACATGACTAAAAGATAACAGTTTTTTCACAAAAATGACAACACCTCCATGGATTCGATTTTTGCGACAGAAAACATCACCAATTACGTACCCAGGAATTGTTACATTAACAGTTTTCATCCAATGTTCACATATACAAATAAAATCTGGATTTTCTCTCACCGCCAAAGCCTCTAGTTCATTCATCTTAGCACTTAAACTTTGTATATTATGGACTAATACCTTTAATTGACTCTGCTTTGAGTAACAATGTTGGAGATCACTTGTTTCCGATTTTCTTTCCCGGTCTACCCTAAAGCTACTCTAAAGCTTGTAAACTTTTCGAGATACAATAATCAGCCCCTGATCATCCACGAATCCAACCAACTTTTTATGCAGCTCTCCTACCTCAGTTCCCACATCCAATAACTTTATAGATAAAAATAATATTTAATGAAAGTAAACCTTTGAGTTTCCTCATCTCCCTCAATATTGAGAACAATTACCCGTATGATACTGAGCCTATAATATAAAACCTCTATTTTGTTACTTTTATGGCTTAGGGAATTGTAAAATCAAAAGATTAATATTTACCTTTAAAAATGATAACACATTGAAAATTAATTAGCATTCAATTAATGTTAACAATGAATGAAAACATTATCACGCCATAAGAAAGTGCCAACTATTATGCAGCAAGTCTTTTCCAGAGAACAGCATTGTATGCCACATGGGAAATCATTTACTGTAACTCTGCCCCCTACGGCAAACTGCAGTCATTTCTAAGTTTACTGCAGATAGAAATGAAAAAAAAAAAAAACATTCCAACTAAAACTTATGGAACAGATACTACTTCTTCCAATTAAATTCAAATCGATATTTTAGATTTGTTTTAATTTTCCTTATGTTTCAATTTCTGAAACGAATGGTGTAAGGATAAGGTGGGTGGTAGGTTTGAAAATAAATTGTGAGATTAAAATTAAATTATTTATTTGAATATCATCAAGTAACATTTTGTTAGTACATATACATTTTAATTGGCTTTGTCAGTTTTCTGGCCTTGAATGCTGTGAGTAAAGCTATAACATAGTTCATATCAAAACCGCAAACCAAGAAACTTGCTGAAAATATGTATTGACATGACTGATGAGGACCAAATAGATACTGCCAGTGCCGTATGTTACTCATAACATAAGTATTTGGTGAAACATTTTGCAATCCTATATCCATTCACTAATTTTCCATACTGGGATCTCTTCAGAATACTCTGGAGTAATACTCTCCTGCAGGCTAACTCAGCCAAAGTTAAAAATAATATATGATATGAAAACCTGCGAAGAGAAAAAAAGAGAAGCAAATTTCCACTAAACGTAATAGCAAATGTTTAACTTTAAATTCTGATGGTAAGATAATAATATTTTTGAAGACATTTAGTGGCAATTACCTCTCTCTGATTTGATGCAGAGTACAATATACCCAGCAGTTCGTATCGCCCAAAATAAAAAGAATTAGAGGCATTTGACGTTGAAGATGCATATTTCTTTCAAGTTATTGCAAACAAATTTGAAGGAATAGAGAGATATAGAATACCAAAGTTATAGCTGCCTGGCATATGTAAAACAGCCTTAAATACAAATTCTTAAACATTGTATTATAGGTTCACGCAGGCTCGGTACATGGATTTTGGTGTGACAATATGCAGCACTGAAGTAAAATTAATTTAATCCAAAATGTGAAAAAAAGACTGAAATTCAAACTGAAAAACATTGGATTCAAATTTCATGAAAGGCCATTAACCAATTTCTGTCTGACACCATGCAACAGCAATAAAAATACAGACTATAACAATGAAGAGAACATTCCAATATCTTACATTCATTGAAATACAATTCAATATACTTTCTTGTGTCCCAGAAACATAGAACATCATTTCCACCATACTTTAGTAGTAAAAATAGTAACATGAAATGCTCACTCTATAAAAATGGAACAGCATCAGACGACAACTACACACCCTATAGTAAGTTCTTCATGTGGCTTCAGGGGCCACGCTAAGAACTACTACGAATGGGTACTCACAAACACACTCTCTGAGTTGTTTACGGGAATTGCTTCCTCGCCAGGGACAACATCAGACGACAACTACACGCCCTATAGTAAGTTCTTCACGTGGCTTCAGGGGCCACGCTAAGAACTACTATGAATGGGTACTCACAAACACACTCTCTGAGTTGTTTACGGGAATTGCTTCCTCGCCAGGGACAACATCAGACGACAACTACACACCCTATAGTAAGTTCTTCACGTGGCTTCAGGGGCCACACTAAGAACTACTACGAATGGGTACTCACAAACACACTCTCTGAGTTGTTTACGGGAATTGCTTCCTCGCCAGGGACAACATCAGACGACAACTACACGCCCTATAGTAAGTTCTTCACGTGGCTTCAGGGGCCACACTAAGAACTACTACGAATGGGTACTCACAAACACACTCTCTGAGTTGTTTAGGGGAATTGCTTCCTCGCCAGGGACAACATCGGACGACAACTACACACCCTATAGTAAGTTCTTCACGTGGCTTCAGGGGCCATGCTTAGAACTACTTTGAATGAGTACTCACAAACATACTCTCTGAGTTGTTTATGGGAATTGCTTCCTCGCCAGGGACAACATCAGACGACAACTACACACCCTATAGTAAGTCCTTCACGTGGCTTCAGGGGCCACGCTAAGAACTACTATGAATGGGTACTCACAAACACACTCTCTGAGTTGTTTACGGGAATTGCTTCCTCGCCAGGGACAACATCAGACGACAACTACATGCCCTATAGTAAGTTCTTCACGTGGCTTCAGGGGCCACGCTAAGAACTACTACGAATGGGTACTCATAAACACACTCTCTGAGTTGTTTACGGGAATTGCTTCCTCGCCAGGGACAACATCAGACGACAACTGCACACCCTATAGTAAGTTCTTCACGTGGCTTCAGGGGCCACACTAAGAACTACTACGAATGGGTACTCACAAACAAACTCTCTGAGTTGTTTACGGGAATTGCTTCCTCGCCAGGGACAACATCAGACGACAACTACACACCCGATAGTAAGTTCTTCACGTGGCTTCAGGGGCCACGCTAAGAACTACTATGAATGGGTACTCACAAACACACACTCTGAGTTGTTTACGGGAATTGCTTCCTCGCCAGGGACAACATCAGACGACAACTACACACCCTATAGTAAGTTCTTCACGTGGCTTCAGGGGCCACACTAAGAACTACTATGAATGGGTACTCACAAACACACTCTCTGAGTTGTTTACGGGAATTGCTTCCTAGCCAGGGACAACATCAGACGACAACTACACGCCCTATAGTAAGTTCTTCACGTGGCTTCAGGGGCCACACTAAGAACTACTACGAATGGGTACTCACAAACACACTCTCTGAGTTGTTTACGGGAATTGCTTCCTCGCCAGGGACAACATCAGACGACAACTACACACCCTATAGTAAGTTCTTCACGTGGCTTCAGGGGCCATGCTTAGAACTACTTTGAATGAGTACTCACAAACATACTCTCTGAGTTGTTTACGGGAATTGCTTCCTCGCCAGGGACAACATCAGACGACAACTACACGCCCTATAGTAAGTTCTTCAAATGGCTTCAGGGGCCACACTAAGAACTACTATGAATGGGTACTCACAAACACACTCTCTGAGTTGTTTACGGGAATTGCTTCCTCGCCAGGTACAACATCAGACGACAACTACACACCCTATAGTAAGTTCTTCACGTGGCTTCAGGGGCCATGCTAAATACTACTATAAATGGGTACTCACAAACACACTCTCTGAGTTGTTTACAGGAATTGCTTCCTCGCCAGGGACAAATCAGATGACAACTACACGCCCTATAGTAAGTTCTTCAAATGGCTTCAGGGGCCACACTAAGAACTACTATGAATGGGTACTCACAAACACACTCTCTGAGTTGTTTACGGGAATTGCTTCCTCGCCAGGTACAACATCAGACGACAACTACACGCCCTATAGTAAGTTCTTCACGTGGCTTCAGGGGCCATGCTAAATACTACTATAAATGGGTACTCACAAACACACTCTCTGAGTTGTTTACAGGAATTGCTTCCTCGCCAGGGACAAATCAGATGACAACTACACACCCTGCAGTTTGTTTTTCATGGGAACCACTGCATTTAACAATTGCTATCTAATATGAATAAGTGTAATTAAAAAAATATGGTAAGTTCCTTTCATGTGGCGTTTGAGATTGAATGAAGTGTATGTTATTATTCAGTTCTTTTAAAATATTGTAAATAAGAATCTCACTTGAAATAGTTTTAATTAAACCTGATTCCACCATAATTTCATAAGCCTCGCGTGGGCCTAATCTTGTTTGAGCATTCAATAAGAGAATTGAATTTAATCAATCTAAGGTGAAGTTCATTTGATTATCATTTGCGGAGAAAAATTTTGATAGTTTTCAGTTTAGAATAGGAAGTAAATTGAAATTTGCTACGATTTCAAAGTGTTTGATGAATTGATGGAAAAACAGGCCAACGAATGCAAGGAACAAGCTCTGTTGATAGAGGCCAACATCTATACTTTCAAAATAAGGGGTCCACCTTTTTGATGTTTTTCTTTTTGCTAACATATGTTAAAGGAATAGTTTCAGAAGCAAGCTGTTCTTGCGACGAGAGTTGTAAGAGATAAAGTATGATGATAGGAAACCACTGCTAGAACATTTTACAAGTATTGGTGGAATGTTTTTGAGCTGCAAGAGGATGATTCTGATAATAGAGAAAAAATGATACTACATCATATTCTCCGTGCCTTAAACAGATGATCATATCATAAAAGCTATAGAGATATGTAGCACACTAACTGAAAATCTTGTGAAGGAGAAATTACTAGATGAGGAAGAGAAAATAAAGAAATTTAAACAAGATGACTAAGGACAAAAGGTATCAGCATTCAGTTCAGTAGCTCCTAGTTTCTCATGTTGTAAGCCTGGACATAAGAAATATCGGTGCTACGGTCGAGGAAGATATTATAATGTCAACTATAGACATGATGAGGCCAGGACTTTGGACAAGGATGTGAATTTGAAAATGGACAGCTGCGTGGATATGGACAAGGCCAAATATATGGTCCAGGAATAGTATATGATAGTTTCAGGATGCAGTGATCACTTATTTTATGGACTATGTCAAACTGAAAAATCCAAGGGAGATTGCTGCGACCTAAACTGCAACGTTCTTTGAGGTAGGTACACGGTATTGTAATCATGATAGTAGTATGCCATGTGGGTAGGCGACCTACTTATCTTACAATTAAAAACATCATAAAATGATTATAAAAAATTCTCGAGCGACTCGTCAGCCCGGGAGGTGATCACAACGCTCATGGTCGAAGAGTAGGAAAAGGAATAACCGTCCGTAACATATTCCATAACAGTTAGCAGAAAGGGGGGGTGGAAGGGGATGCAGACGGGAGGATGGCTGGGTAGGAGGGACGACGAACATGTTGCTTGATATTTTGTTCTGACCGCAAACGTTAATAGAAACGTTAATAGAATAGAGAAATTAATAAAAATTGAGCCTGTAAATAATCTTATCGAACTAATATAATTACCTGTGTTATACGATAGCCCTAATGTAAAATTGTCAACTTCATAATAGGACGCCAATAAATATCTTATTT
Source organism: Ceriagrion tenellum (assembly GCA_963169105.1). Classification (NCBI taxonomy): domain Eukaryota; kingdom Metazoa; phylum Arthropoda; class Insecta; order Odonata; family Coenagrionidae; genus Ceriagrion; species Ceriagrion tenellum. Next base: position 103,220,592 of record OY720642.1, on the reverse strand, counting down.
TTTAATCACCAGGATAATTATTATTGATTCTACTTACCAAATCTATCAGTAAGTCTATAAAATTAGCTTCAAAAATAATACTTAGTAGCTGCGTAGTTTACTTCCGGATTAACAGATGACGACAGTTGAATCACTTCGAATATATTTCATCTTTTTATCCCAAGGTATACTTTTTAAATTTTCCTTTAAGTAAAATTATTTCGCTAAAAATATTTGTAATCACGATGTACATTTTGCTTTGCGTATGTTTAAATACCAAATTACTTATGGTTACTAACCTGTTAGGAAATTAGGGGAACGGGATCCTTAAAACATCAGACAATTACATGTTCACTATCACAGCAAAATTTTCGTTTCTAATATGATGCATACTCGTATCTTCGATGAATTCAGGACACAGATTGAACTTGTTCTAAATGTATTAATTCGACGTCTTTGTCAACGAGTGGATGAAATTAATTTAATTAGATAATTTGCAGCACAGAGGATTACACACAATAGTAACGTTCGCAATGACACCCATATGTTTAGTCTCCGTTGCTATGGAAATGTTGACTAATTGATTGCAGCGCACCAACTGATTCCCCGAGAATTAGAAGACGCTAAAAAAGCGACCTCAATGCGTGTGTCATGAATATATATGCCATCATAGTTTGTATTTTACGCCCATTAGAACGTTTTGCTTGGTCTGTCTGCTTTTTCTCCCCATTTTACTATTGTCCATAGTAGGCCTCCGATTCCCCTTTTTTTGATCGGAGTATGAGTTGGTACCTTTCCTGCGGACTACAACTTGGTGGTAGGGCTTGCGCGTTCCAACTTCCAATGACCCCAAGAGCTGAACTGACAGGAGCAATAATATTGCTCCCTTTAGGGCCACCCATGTCAGATAGGTCAAAAAGTCGGAGGTAGACGAAAGGTAGTCCCGTGATGGTGTCACGTGAAAAACACTGCTGGGAAGTGGTGGTGGGAGTCCCCTCCCAACAATTTACTACCCAGAAAAATGAATGTCATTCCGAGAGATGTGAATCTTGGTCACTGCGGGAAGCCGCCGAATGGGAGGGGGCGTGTCGGGCCCGGCATCGTAGTAGGCAAGGCCCTTGAAATCGTCATCTCACGAAATCCTTACACAACAGAGACATCACATGATACAAGGACGAAGGAAGATAAGAAGAAAAAGAATAAGAGAGGAAAAGAACCGATAAAAGTAGGGGTCTAGAACGTTGGGACAATGTTGAGGGATGGGAAGATGAAAAATGTTTAACAGGGAATGGATAGAGGGAGTATAGATTCCTTGGGGCTGTGCGAGGTGAGATTGAAGGACAGCGGGGACTACTGGAGTGATGGTTGCAGAGTAATATATGTATAGTGTTGAGGTTTAAAGTCAACATGGGGCAGCTATAGTATTGAACGCAAAATTGGGGACGAGGGTAGTAAATATTGAACGGGTGAGCGACAGGATACTTAAGGGAGAAATAAAAGCACGCCCTACAAATTTCGTCTTGGTCCACGTGTACGTGTTACTTAGAGCACCTTTCGAAGCAACTAAACCGATAGAAAGCCCATCAACGACATTTCCCGCATGTCAATCGCTCCTGACGATCTACTTCTCCTTACTCCAATCCGGCAGCGCTGATATCTTTCCCCGTTCAAGGACATCCTTAGGAGATAGAATGCCGATTTTTAATAGAGATTGCAGCAGAGGGCTTTCACTAAAAGCACTTTTCTCTGGACATTTAACTCATCAGGGTAGGGGGAGTTTTTAGGGGCTTGTTGTTTACTTTACTCACTGCCTTCTTGATGGTATCCGGTAACCGGGTACGAGAACAATTAACACGTAATAGGAACCATGAGCACAAAACAATTTTAATAGAAACTTTGCTGAAAACAATTTCAACTATCAGCTGTCAATATTGGTATCCTCTCTTGCAATATTGTTGCATGCTCATTTAAGGGTGAATAAATTATTATATTGACAAATCAATCGGAAAAATTACAGTTTTCACTTAATAAATTGATGTATGGTCTTTTTTCTTTTAACTATTAATGAAATCCTTTGAAGTGTCCAAGTACGTTATATTCATAGTCGCACGATAATAGTCCAGTCCTTTCTATGTCAGGATGATTCTTAGCAATCCTTACAACCATGTCCCAAGCGACGAGTAATTCTTTAATGTCCTCAGAATTCATGGTATATCCTTCGTTGTTATCAAGCTTAACTGAGGTGTAAACGTCGGTGTATACTATTTGGTGTAAACTTCGTTCCAGGAATTCATAATTAAGCGATTAGTATCGAAAATACTCGTTTCCGGAAATGGGGACTGCTGGTCTCATCGAAGAACTTGGCAAATTGATTTAAATATGTTTTCAGAAATTAGCAATCACTTTCTGATCTGTTGGTTGAAGCAAAGAAGTGGTATTTGGAGTGGAAGAATTGCACTTTATCGAAACCGAATAGCGCCCCAAGGTTTTCGGCAAGAACTGGATCGTGGCCTGGGGCATCACATCAGGCATGAAGCACTCATCCTAGCTGAACTCATAACCATGCACGTTTTCAAGGATGCCCCGCGGGCCAAAAGCAGTTACGACAACATTGCGCGGTCAGACCAAATACTAGGAGCGTGCTACGTGGATGAACATTTTACCATGCATTTCACTACTTAAGATACGATTACTGGTTATAATTACTGTGACAGATAATTTATCCTTAAACGTACTAAATCATGCAATAGCTACATTTTTTCCAGGTATTGCATGTGAAGTTCGTAGAAAATAATGATGTTAAGATGTTTAGCACGAGTGCAAAGAACTATGTTACCTAATCAGAGTCAAAGTATCCTAGAACTTATCCATAACGACTATTATGGTACCTTACGGTACGTGGAAAAAATGTCATTTTAAATCTATCGGTTCTGCAGTCTTTTCTCTTAATCTGATGACTGTAATCTATTCTACCTCAATAGTTTGGCTCCAGAAAAATGTCGAACGTCCGTCAAACAAGAGTTGCATCAAACTTTCGTAAACGATTTAATCTATATTTTTACCTTGGATCGGATAATGTTCCCTCCTTCATTCCCTCGAAAATCGAGTAGCACTGCTATGTTTATCGTTAAAATATTTAACACATATTCCTGTTCTCTGCTGTCTTTGATCTATGTCTGAAACTGGTCCTACTTCACAAGGTTCCCATATGCTAGCGGCGTACTCCAAGTGAGGTCTTACTAGAGAAAAATAACATCACTCCCTTCTTTCTCGTCACATTTTCCCGGTATTCATTTAATATATCCCAAATTTCGATATGCTTATCCGCAAATTCCCCGTATGTGCTTCCCCAAAGACAAGTCCTGATTAGAGTAACAACTAAGTGTTTAATTAACTCTACATTTGGTAATTCCGTTTGATTAATTGTGAACGTTTCGTTGGTTATGTTATTCTTCCTCCAAAACTTCGTAACGACGCACTTATTAAAATTTATTTCTAACCATTAAACATTGCACCATCCGTTCATAGCATCTAGGTCTTTCTTCAACACAATTCTGTCAGTGTCTGTGTTAATATCCTTGTGCAATACTGCTAGGTCCGCGAAAACGTGAAATTTGACTTATGAATTACTTCGACATATTATTGGAAATAGAAGGTTATTAGAATCTTGAAATCAATTTTAGAACTAAACCAGGAAATAATTTTTAAAGCATGTGGTTCTATTTGAAGGTTGCTGAGAGAATGTAAAAGCCCGTACTGTTTACGATCGTTAGGGGACATAATGTATATGCTTATATGCAATACGTGACGGTTGAAAACGAGGTTAATATATTTACGTGTGTAAAACTAACAGATCTACGCCACTACTTCCTCGTACATCACAAAAAATGTATTTTAATCTACGTTGGCACACGTATATTTTGTTCCATTATTTCGTGTTAATCGATATAAAAATTACGCATGCAATAACAATCACATTTACTGTTAACTTTTTCGCACATTGCACTCAGGCCTTAGTTATTGCGGTGTCGCTGAATTGCTTGAAGGAGTCAGGGTGGCAACTTCTCTGTAATAGAGGGAAAAGCTGTAGATAATATTTTTAACAACAGATTATTGTAAACTTTTTATTGCCGTATCTTCGACCTATTTTGCAATAGCCAAACAGAAACGGTGGAAACGATCACAGGTTATAGATTAAGGAAATAGGTTACGGAACCTATAGATTCAGAATGTCATTCTATCATCGTACGATGAGGAACCATAATAGTCGCGATAGATCAGTTCTATGAAACTTTGACCAATGTGGGTCGAGTAGTTTAAGCACCTGCGCTTTATATATTACCGTCATTACAAACAGCTCACCAGGCATGAAATTTCCGTCATAGTTTTGCTTTCTGCGTGGTTAAGTATCTTGTGGGACTACTTTCCAATCGCATTAATAGCACTTACCATTTACTAGTAGGTGTACATGTAAAGAGCCCTTGATTTTTGTTGCATCGGAAAATATGCCATCGGACCCACAAGAGCGTAAAATATTTGGATGTGTTCGGAATAGATGCGTTTTCGCGGCAACACCTGTCTGTTGGACGCAAAAATCCCAAAGTTTGTGTTGGGAAACTCGGAAGTAACTGTGATCAGTGTAATTTGCCTATGGCAAAACAGTTCAGTGGCGACGGAATAAGAGTGAAAGCCTAGTATGATATACCGTAACTATTCACGTCCGTAAACTGAAAGTCATGTGCTCACTTCGACTCAAGAAACTCGAGCAAAATAATGTTTCTCGCTGTATATGAAAAGCGAGAAACGTTATAATACATATTGTAAAAGCGTTTTGTCTCCGCAACCATAGACGAAAATTAAATAAAGGAAGTACGTCAAAAGAATCTGAAATATTTTCCTCGGTTTAATAAGTAATACGCCTTTTAGTCAAATGCATCACTGACACCACAGTCATAATATATTGGGGAATTTTACCAATGAAATTTTACTAAATAATTAATTTCCAGCTTGCTCTAATCGTATAATATTATACAATATGTACAATACGGAAAATTTACGTACCCGCTGGAGCAGTTTTAGGTATTTATGACTTAAACGGAAGTTGGCATCTCTTAAGTTGGGGGGACATTCTTATATATACGCATACTCAGAGTGCATATTATTGCTTACTCTACCTCTTTTCGAATACATAATGATTAAGGAAGCTTTTGTTGGTCATCATTCCTATATTTGCGGCGAATTTTCAGTTTCAGGACCATGAATAATGGGCCATATGCAATATTTAGAGTATGGAAAGAAGCGAGGTTTTTCTTTTGTAATTTGAACGATGAAATTGAATCACAGATAATTAACTGCCTAGACGAACACGGAACACTTTCCAAAAGCTTGGCTATCCAACTCAATAACACAAAGCAAACTTTCTTAATAATTACTTATCTAAGTTAGAAGCTAATCACCCAAAGTGGTTTTTAAATTTACGTATTCGATCTCGTAAGTAAAATCGGAAGCTCCCAATTTTCTACCAAAATTAACTTAATTACTCCAATGAGTAGAAGTCCAAGGCTGGATTTAGAACACTTTCAGTGCCTAAATGATAATGGAGTAAGTAAACTTTGATGCTGTCAAGTTCCATGTGGAACTTTCCTCCTTTGATTGGAATGAAGTTTTTAACTCAAAGTGTATTGATATAAAATTACTGTGTATCGATTCTCACATTCTGAATAGTATTAACAAGGTTGCTTCTTTAAGGTCTTGTACTCCAAAGCGTCACAAATCTCCATGTTTCACCTCCGTTATTAAGAAATTAATACCCGTAAGAAAACGACTCCGCTGGGCATTCATTCGGACAAGGAAGCGTAATGTATTTCAATTATTCAAGGAACTCCGAAACTTAGTTGAAGCACGAGTTTTAGCGGCCAAGCGCCTCAAAAATTTTCTCCCGTACAAGTGACCCGACTCAATCCTGGAAGCCTCATTCGACCACGGGTAAATTCCCTTACGGTACGCATTCCTGCAGACCAACTTAACAATTATTTCATTTCGGCATCCCATAATCCAAATGAATGGCTTATCTCCGCTTCCACTCCGGAGATGATGATTTTGGGCGCTTTAATATTGTAGCTTAAGAAATAAAGCAGCTGACTTCTACCATCTAATTGAGACTACTGACGCAGACTTAATTATAGGGACGGGAAGTTGGTTGCGTGACGAAATCGCAGATAATGAAGTATTTCCGAAAAGTTTTAGTTTATAGAAAAGATAGAGTCGAAAGAACCGGGGGAGGAGTTTTTATTGCAGTGAAGGATTGCTATATTAGTAGGAGGGAGTCATTTTTCGACGACCAGATAGAAAGCGTATGGTGCTCCATTCAAAATCCTAAAGCAAAAACAATCTGTGTGTGCGCATATTATAGACCACCAGATACCCATGTAAGCTCAATATTAGGACTAGAAAGTCAATTCAGTAAATTAACCACTCAAAAAACGACTGTCATATTATAATCGGTGGGGATTTCAATCTTCCGTCCATAGACTGGAACAGGTAGTTTTATCACTGGGGGGAAAGACAAAGACCTTTGTGAGTCACTTCTGTATACATTCACATCTCACTCACTGCATCAATTAGTCACTGCTCCAACTAGAGGGAAAAATACACTTGATCTTTTAGCGACAAATATTCCGCACATGGTTGTAAAAATAGGTACTGATAAGAGAATAAGATAGTTGAAGCTAATTTTTCCGTGAGCATGATCAAGAAACATAATCGACAAAGAAAAATCTACTTGTTTGTTAAGGCTTACTACGAAGGTATGAAACGAGAGTTGCAAAAGTCATTTACTAATTTAAAAAAATAAGTATCAGTAGTAATACTGAGATTTTGTGGAATACTTTCCTCAACGTTATACGATCTGTAGTTAGCAAATACATACCAAGTAAATGGAAAAGAGCCAATGCAGAGCCTAGGTGGTATAATGCGAAGGATAGAAAAACATTAAAGCACCAGAGAACATGTCATGCTAGGTTGAAATGGACAGAAATAAACAAATCCTCCGAAGAACTATACACAGTCACCGAAAATTAAAAAATATCTAAACTCTTAGCAAAAAAAGCGTGCCGAAGGGCGCTAGCTGATTTCAAAAGTAAATTACTGGGAGAACACTTGAACGATAATCCCAAGGCATTTTGGTCGTATGTTAGGGACACTCAAGGAAATAAATCAACAGTACACACGCTAAAGAATATCAAAGGGGAAAAGCTAACCAACAGTCTACAAAAAGCCAATTCGTTAAACTCATTCTTCCAAAGCATTTCCACTACTTGTACGCCACATCTTTTCGATCCGCAGCCTGTTCGTTCCCATACATATATGCCTGAAATTATTATAAATAGTCGCGGCATAGAACGTCAGCTAAAAAATATCAACCCCAACAAATACCCCGATCCAGATCAAATACATGCTCGCGTATAAAAAACATTGGCATCAGACATAGCGCCTTACTTAGAATTAATATTTACCAAATCTTTAGTAGATCACGTAGTGCCTAAGGACTGGAGAGTAGCAAATGTCACACCTATATTCAAAAGCGGCGACAGGGAAGACCCTAGTAACTATAGGCCTATTTCTCTCACATCCATTTCCTGTAAGGTATTTGAACACATAATCGTAAGCTCCATTATGAGTCATTTAGATAGGGAGGCATTATTAATAAATAACCAAGACGGATTTCGAAAGGGTAGATCTTGCGAAACCCAATTGGCCCTCTTCGTTCATGACATATTGCTCTCGGGTGAAAATAATGTTCAAGTTGACGCGATATTCCTCGATTTTAAGAAAGCTTCCGATAAGGTACCTCACGTTAAGTTGCTCTCAAAACTAGAAGTATATGGAATAGATAAAAACATTATTAGTTGGATTTATCAATTCTTACATGGGCGGGAACAAAGGGTTGTCATAGGCGGTATCATGTCAAACACAGCGTTACATCGGGTGTTCCTCAGGGAAGTGTCATTGGTCCACTTTTATTTCTCTTGTACGTAAATGATATTCGCAACGTCGTTAAAAGTAAGCTTAAACTCTTCGCGGACGACGCGGTTGTGTATAGGGATATTAACAATTCCGAAGATAGCGACTCGTTAACAATCGACCTACTTGCTATTCATGCTTGGTGCGAAAAGTGGCAGATGGAACTAAACATAAAAAAGTGCGTAGCAGTCAGCTTTTGGAAAAAAATAGGCCAGGTAGGGCTTACAGAATTAATAATACGGAAATTATTCACGCCGAGTCTGTTAAATACTCAGGGGTCACAATTACTCACGACCTATCTTGGGGAAAACATATTAGGGAAATATGCGGTCAAGCATACAGGAAGCCAGGCTTTATCAAGAGAGTACTCGGAAAATGTGATGAGAAAGTGAAAGAACGTCGTTATTTTTCAATCTTTAGGCCTCATCTGGAATATGCTGTTTGTGTATGGGATCCATACGAAGCGGGGTTCATATCAGAATTAGATCGAGTGTTGCGAAGAGGAGCTAGGTTTGTAAAACGATACTATGATGAGTTTACTAGTGCGTCTGGATTGTTAGAAGAATTGGGATGGGAATCGCTATCACAGCGTAGATTAAATTATAGGCTTAACCTCTTAGCTAATTTTCAGGAAAAAAATTTCACTGACGACGTAAAAAACACGCTATTAACCCCCTCGTACTACGGTAGATTAGATCGCGCCGATAAAATTGTTGAATGCTAGATTGCAGAACCGATAGGTACAAAATGTCATTTTTTCCGCGTACCATTCGGGACCATAACAGCTGTGATCGTCGTTATGAATAGTTCGAATAGTGACAATAGGCAGACAGTAGATCTTTCTCTTTATATTCTCTACAATTCTTATTTATGCATGATGTAAATATTGATGTCCTTATTTATGCATGATATTTTGAATCTGTAGTAGTAGTCTTTGTATCCCTTGCATGTTGGAACGATTGACGATAGAATGTTTGTTGGTTAGTAGATTTTTAATTGGCGCTTTGCATGTGTGGTACGCGGAATTAAATGTAATTTCGTTGTTCTACCGTATCATTCATGCATGCCTGGTGTGGAAGCACCCCCTGCCACACACACTTTAGGTGGCTTGCAGGGTGACATTGATGACATCGTAGCATAGAGCAATTTTACCCCCAGTTGGTCAATTTTTTATCACTCGGAATGTGGCTGAAAATTTCCAACGGCGCTTGTTTACACAACGGTGCGATCGTACTTCAACTGATAGATTCGATTGATCAATATCAATATTTTCAGTCCGTGTTGGTAAACCAGATGATCTGAGTCGGCTTGCTTGTAATAAAAAGATCGGTCTGAGATTGATTGGTAAACTTGGTGATTGTCCCCTGGCTTTTTCCATCCTCTTCCCTCACGCTACTGGTGTCATTGCACCTCCTGCCATGGGCGTAAGCAGGATTGTAGTGAGCCGCATGTAAGGTGGATGCGCGAAACCCGCCTATAACCAGCTATTCTGGCTCCTAAAGCCAAATTGAATGATATTTCTCGTTCAGGGGGGGCGGAATCCTTGCCCCCCCTGCCTTCCCCTGGCTACGCCCGTGCCTCCTGACACATTCGCTCCAGCAACGGTTCGAGGAAAGCACCTTGATGTGGGGTATTTCATTTCAAATCGCTAGTAATCATTCATTGCTGTAGATACTTACAGCGAACTGTTTGAAAAATGTCTGCTAATGATGAATGCTTTGTTGATTACAGACCAACTAGGGTATGCTTTTTTGATGCCATGGACCATTTTCGACGTACGACGAACAGAATGCTGTGTGAATGAACCTATTCTTTTTAATTGGTCGTTCCATCCTCAGATGGGTTGATTGCAGCCATCCACCCTTCCCTATCCAATGCTAGTTCCCTTACCGCCTGGTATATCTTCCTTTTGAGTATTCTCTTTATTTGGTCCGTGAACTTATTCCTGGGTCTTCCTCTGGGGACTTTACCCTCTATTTTACCTTCAATTATGTTCCTCACAAACCCATTGTGTCTCAAGGTGTGTCCAATTCATCTCGTTCTTCTATTTTACATGGTGTTCCAGATGGTCCTTTCATCTGCTCTTCTGTACACTTCATCATTTCTTATTTTGTCCGTCCATTTTATCTTCAGCATCCTCCTCTAGCACCCGGTTTCAAAGGCTTCTAGTCTATTCTGTTCAGCTTTTCCAGTGATCTATGCTTCCGATCCATAGAGAGCTATTCTCTGCTTGATGCCCGTTGTAATTCTTCCGTCCCACGTGGTGGTACTTCCGAGATAGGTGAAGGAATCCACTTTCTCCAATGAATGAACCATATCAAAATTTTATTTCAGAATGGTATGGAGTCCACATTAGGCTTGACTGCTGCTTAGGGTACATGAGCTACACCATGCTTTTATCCAGCTTACCAGTATTGATTCGTAAAAAGGGTTCTTAGCAAATGCGATGAGAGAGTACGAGAATGAAGCTATTTTACGCTTATCAGGCCTCATTTAGAATATGCCGCTAGTATATGGGATAGGTATGATAAAAGAATTAGAGCGCGTGCAAAGGAGATCCGCTAGGTTTGTTAAAGGCCGTTATGATAATTGTATAAGTGTTACGAGTTTAATAGAAGAACTAGGATGAGAATTACTATCAGAACGCAGGTTAAAGTTTAGGTTAAACCTTTTAAGTAAATTCCAAACCGATTTGTTCACAGATGACGTTAGATATATATTAAGAACCCCTGCGTATTATGCTAGGTTTGATCATATTAACAAGATTAGAGAGATAGATTGTCGTACCGATAGATTTAAAATGTCATTTTTCTCGCGTTCCATAAGAGAGAACAATAGGCAGCGTAGCAAAGGGATAGGTAGGTGAAATATAGTTAGAGTAGTCTGTAGTGCGTGATGCATGTAATAACAACCAATAATCCCTTTCTTATTATGTAGATACTAACCACCTAGCTGCATGTGACCCTGTTCTCTAGCATGCCTCCCTTAAATATCCTACTTTCATGGCAAGAGTGCATGTTTGGTGATCTTCACCCCCTGCCACACACCCTCGTGGTGGCTGGCAGGGTATTACGTAGATGTAGATGTATTATAAACATATACAAAGAATATTTTGTATTTATACACAATTAATTTTCACGCAAAGGCCTCATCCTCGGGAACAATTGTTTTTTGAAATGTTGAAAATGTTGAACGCGTTTGAAAACATGTTGAAAAAAACCATTGGAAATAAACTGGAAAATTTCAAATTTTTCTTTGCATCATGATTAATTTCCATGGAGTCACGCCTGAATTCAACGAATTAAGTATCACACGCTGTTCACCACCACTCGACGCTCATAAAAAATTATAGGCAAATAATATAACACTGATGTGAACAAGATAAAAGGATGTGGTTATTGTTATAAGGAAATAGTCATTACGGCAAGAATTGCCATTTATTTTTTGTTTAGAAATAGTACATATCGTTTACATCTAGTCGCCTATTATTTGCTCCCTTCCCTAGGATTGCTCATTAACTGCCCAGAATTTTCCATAGATTAGATCAAAATTGGATCTTCGCTTATGGAATTCCCACGGTAATTGCTCCTAGGCGGCAATAGATAAGCTAATGGGTTCGAATTGTTGGGAGGCGGAGTGGCAAGATCTCGTGAAAACAAATCCCCTTTTCAGTGTTTCTGAAACGTGAGAGATGGGAGGTGGAGTGGCATGAAAACAAATCCTCTTTTCAGTGTTTCTGAAACGTGAGACTAATGTGTGTATTTGTAACTTGATATTCCGAAGAAAAACGTGCCGGCTCAACTTACGCGAGTAAAGGCTGAGGGCCGGGGAGTGATGGGTGGGGGGTGGTGTATTCTCTTAGCTGTGCAGTGGGACCACTGGATGGATTCCCGAGGTCGAGTATCACCATTCCCACCCCTATTCGATGCGGTTAAATTTGGCGGGAAAAAAACGAGACCAGGCGGTAAAAATTATTTGAAATCTTTCCCGCCCTAATTAAATCGTGTCTAAGAGGGGAGGAAGTAGTGCGGTTAAATATGGCGGGAGAGATTACTATACATACGGAAAGAAATGCTTTGGCAGGCCCGATTACCCAGCCCCAACCAGAGGCCCCCGTTTATTTTTTTAAGAGAGTTTGATGTAGACTTTTTTTGCCGGACGTTCAACATATTTTGCATGAGCCAAACTATTACGGTAGAAACGATGCCAGGAATGAGATTAAGGGAATACACTACAAAACAGATGGATTTAAAATGTCAAGTTATTACACGCACAATAAGGGACCTTAATAGATTAGATAGATCAGTTCTAGGATACTGTCTGGGGAAAATAGTTTTTCTCAATAGTGCTAAATATCTTTATATGATAAACGGCTACTAACCTTTCATGCAATCTCCGGAATGATATATTCTTCCATGATTTAGTACCTTGTAGAGCTGTTTATTTGTCTCATTGATAACATTAATCAATAGTTGTATCTTGAGTAGTGTACCTCATGGTAGCATGTTCTTCTACGTATCACCCCCCCTAGTTTCTGGTCTGACTGCGTACGATTGTCCTGACTACTTTTGGCCTATGTCTGGCATCCGGGGGACCGTGCGCGGTTGTGATTTAAACTGGAATGAGTGCTGCATGCCTTGCGCGGAATCACCCCGTGCCACACACTCTAGTGGTGGCTTACGCGGTATTTCATATATATGGATGTAGTATGCATCTTTATATAATTGCCAATAAGTTTAGTTTTCAATATGCTTCAAATTACGCGTAAGTAGATTAAGCAGTTAAATTAAGTTTTGTTTGTAACTGGTCTAGTATTGAATTCAGGTAGTTGCTCTATTACGACTAGAAAGAATAACCCACAAACTACATAGTATCATTTTTTGTCCTTCGTGATATTGAATGGAGAGGACACGCTATTACAACACAAAGAGGGCCGAAGGTTGCGGCAGGAAACTCGAGCGAGCCGAGGTATTCCTTTTCCTACGTGTAATTTACGTTCCTGCCCGATTTAATCGCGTCGGAGAGGGACGGTTATTGTGAGACACACCTGAGATTCACTTTCTGTGCGCGAAGGTAGGTCTAGTGATATAACAATATATCGTAAAATATTGCGATATTTTAATATATCGCAAATACGACATTGAGTTGCGAAAATTTACGTTACATCATATTTCAATATTTATCGTGATATATCACCCGATAAATAATCACAACATCGAAAGAGAGAGAGAGAGAACTGCGGAGAATTTGAATGAGCAGATAGCAGAATGGTAAGTTTTCAAACGTACTTGCCCTAGGTTAAACGAAGGCCTACCCAACGTCTGTCTAATTCCGACACGATTTTTTGGCGCGATATGACGATATTTCATCGGGCGTGATTACGTGATATTTTATCGAGTGTTATATCACGGTATTTTATTGTGATAGTTTATCGAGGCGCGATATTGCTATTTTTATCGGGTGATATATCACGATATTTTATCGAGGCGTGATAAGACGGAATTTATCGTCACGATATGAGATACCTTTATCGCCACTTATCGGATTGCTACATCTATCGTGTCGCGATATTGAATAATCCATATCGCCCAGGCCTACGCGGAGGTGCTAACTCCTCCTCCCCCATTCCTCATCCTACAAAGTTCATTTACCGCGTAGCGGGGAACGAGTCAAGTAGGTGGGTGATATTGCAATGGGGCAAATGCCATTACAATTGACTTATTCAGCTAGGCGCACAACGAAAGTCGTTGGCGAAGGACAATAAAGCTCTATTTCTTTGTTCATTAAGGCTTGTCTTCCTCTTAGCGTTTTTCATCTTTCTTTTTTCCTGTTTTTGTTGCATCTTACCCGCTTGCTTAGAGAAATACCGTGGGTAACACGCATGCAAAACATGCTCGGGTCACAATTAAAGAAGCTATAACTTCACAATAAAATTTTTTCTTCAATTTCCTCCGCATTTTATGAAATCGTCCTTAAAGCCCGTGAAAATAACATAAATCACCTCGAAATCTTGGTCGGTGAATAAAAATTCTGTGGAAAGTGAACAAAAACTTATATTGAGGCACCATGGCATCTGTACTCCGTTTCCACAAAATATCGTTGGTTACTCTAAATTTAAACTTGTATTTTTGAATTGGTAGGTCCTCAGCCAGATGATTAAGTATGAAAGGTGCAACTCGGCTCCGCTTAGGCCGCAACTTGAATGCGCGGCGAGCATTTTGGACCTTGGACAGAAAGATATAACCAAAAAAATAAGTATAGTACTAAGGGAAGCAACGCAATTCGTTGAAAACTGCTACGATGGAACAAATAGTGAGATATTGTCATAGCTCTTGGGAAGATTCGGTTGGGAGCCGTTAGAGACTCGTGACTGACGGATTTGAATTGGTAGGAGGTGGGGTAGCAAGATTTCCTGGAAATTAATACGTTTCTCAGCGACTCGGAAAAGTAAGACGTAAAAGATATCGTGTTAATTAAAACTTGATACTCTCTTTTCGGTGTACGAACGTGCCGGCTCAACTTACGCGATTCGACGCTGCGATGGTGTTTGGTTACACGGTGGAAAATTTTGAAGGGAAGGACCCTTCGTTGCGCAAGCGGCGTACTGTGGTCATCACATTTCCCTGATTAGAAATGTAAAACAGCAGCAATCGTAGGTGCGCACTCAGAATATGCTGTAAACAGATGAGCGGTTTCGTGCCTCTTTTAACCAGTAATGCATTCATACTTTCAGGATGTCGTACACAAACCACAAAACTTAGTGCAACCTACTGAAAGCGCTAGGCAACAATCAATGTGTTTCAATTACTACGAAACAGGTAGATACGCGACAACCTAGCGAAACCATTGCTTCAATTTGGTAGCGGGAGCACTTATTGTAGCTCTGTAGTTCGCAGAGCACGTCATGGGTGTAGTTCGTCTGATTGCTGAATATTTTTAGTAAAAAAAAGGATTGCCCTTCTTACTGCATTTGTTCACTCCGCGTCACAATTCACTTCCCTGCGAGGGCTGATATCCTAGCACCAAATGCCATACACCCCAACAGTTTTTGCGCGGGGTGCTTTTTACAGAGTCAGTTTTCTAGCTTTTTCACTGCAATAAATCTTTCAGTTTTTCTCAAGGATTTTGAATGGTCTGCCTGAAACTTGTAAACCTAAATTATATTTTTATAATAACGCATCGTTATATTTTGGTCTATTTTGATACTATGTATTACCATTCTGTTCCCTTCCACGGCTGGTTTCGTAGTGCTCCCTGCCTCGTTACCTGCGACGGCACGTCAATGTGGTACACAGACTTCTTTTAAAAATCTCAAAAAATTCCTTTACTGGTGCAGTTACCTTGAGCTTATACTGTGAAACAAGAATTTTAAAATAGCCTGATCATTTACGGTTAAGTAATTGCTGAGAATTGTGTCAATTACGTCAATTAATGCGTAAGTGACGTTACAAAATCAATTATATGTACTTAAGGATTGGTTAAATATGAAGGTTGAAATCAGTCATTATCCTTATTACGTCTGGATAAAATGTCGCACAAATACCAAACAGATTTTCTTATTCTACTTAACTCATTTCTTCTTCTCCGTCCCATTGATAGGAGGTGACATTCTCTCAAAACACAACGAGCGTTGAGATGGGATGAGAACCTCAGGCCAGCCTATAAATTTATTCTCCTCTACACAGAAATCTTTCCCTCCAATTCTTATCGCGTCGAGAAGGGATGAGGGTGGTGAGATTCGAATGGCATTTGTTTTCGCTGTCCAGTGGGGACCCCCAACCCCCCGCAGACACCCCCCCAACTCCCCTCCACTTTCGTTCACCACGGAGGGAAGGAATAAGTTAGTGGGGTGGTTTGCGAGGGTTATCCCAAGTAGGGTTCATCTGCCCGCGGCGTTCGAATCGAATAGTCATAATTTCGATATGCTTTTCCTTCCACCGAGGAGGACCTATTTGAACCTCAAGCAACGTGGCGTGAGAGAGAGGAATTTGGGCGAATTATGGCAGTGGCGAAGACAGTCTGAAGGCTTATAAATGTGAAAATAAATAACCGTCTAGTTTAGAGTGGCGTTTTCTGGGTTTATCATAAAATGACATCTTTAGCCAGACTGAAGGCGAAGAATCTTGCTGAGGGATATATCAATTCAATTTTTTTAATACAGTGCCGAACATGGGCTGAGCAATGGGCATCTGTCTCGCCTCCTCTGCCTCCTCTTGCCTTCGCACGTGTGACGGAATCCAAATTACAGGTTTGCTAACTTCCTTGTCTGTATATGATTCGTATTCAGTTTTATTTCGCATATATACCAGCACGCGACAGCTTAAGTCGCCTGTGAAAAGTAATGAACAGATAATACAACTGAGACCTGGACGGAAAGCATTAATAACTGAATTATAACCATTAAGAAAAATTAATGTTGAACAAAGGTAATAATATTGTTTAAAATGAAGGGCATTTTATTAACATCATACCGAAATCTCGCCCTTATTATTTCTCGTATTCCGTTCCCCCCCCGCCATCAGTACAGTTTATGAGAACGACTTGGGGAAGGGGGCAAGGTCCTAACTTTACGGAGCTAGGGAGGGGATGGATGGGGCCAGAGTCCTCTATAGGGCCACCGAGAAACTACGAACTTAGTTGTTATGGTGGCCATGTAGAGGACTCTGGATAATGCCTTCTCCACCTCCTTCCCGCGCGCCTTCTACAACTACCCCACCCCCACGATTCTAGCCTTCCAACCAAAGATTATATACCTTCCAACCGTCTCTCTTTTAGCTTCCCTCCCTCCTCCGCCCCTACACGCTTCCTCTCCGTCGAAAACCGCTGGTGGCTAGCGCCCTCCTTTCCCCATTCGGACTTGCAGCTTGGAACTACGTGGAGGTTGAATTGACGAACTCCACCTGATTGCGGCGATAGAAGGCCTCTGTGAACGATAGACTTTCATAGCCGAGCATATGTTTTTGTCACGTATTGGGAAATCCTTTCCCACCTGTACTTTCCATAAACCCTGGCGCTCTATTAATTCGTTAACGAAGGGAAGATTATGGCCTTGCACGTTGCCCATCATTAGGTTTGCAATTTTCATTTGACTCCATGCGGAGAGAATTAGCAGAGATCTTCCGCCACCGAATTTGTTCATCACAGCTTCCCGAATCAATGGCAGCCAGCGTGAAGATATCGTCTTTGGACTGGCACTCTGTAAGTAACTTCTACCATTCAAAGCATTTGACTGTAAATTTATTCGAGTAAATGAGGGAATATCTTGTCACATGTATCTGGTAAAGGGAAGTATTCGAGTACGTTCGAAATAGCTCCTTTTAATGTGTGTATATTTCCTCCATTCTATTATCCAGGCCTTGAGCTGAAAGGTATTGCAGTATGGGCTCATTGTGCATGGGGCATGCATGGAGAACGTGCTTCGGCTGGAGCTTCGTGTCGTTTGACCAGATCTCAAAATGCCTGCGCCTGGCAGGTCGAATTGTCCAAGTGGGCGCACATATAGTAATCTGATGGTGAGTATCTCGTTGCTATTGTTCGGAAAAATGTTGTGTTTGAACTTATTACCAGTATGATTTTCGTAATGTCAGCGTTATATTTAATGGAGCGATTATACGAGTAGATGTTTGGTAACGCAGAACTTTATTTTTATTTTGTCGTATCTTTCCAGTCGCCGGCTACTCCGAAACTTGGCCATTGAAGATGGATAAGCGGCTACAGCGCTGAAAATAAGGAATCTCTTCTGTCTTGGCCGCTCTGCTCTTCGCCGGAGACATCACGCGCAATGCTGCCGTCGCCTGTCTATACGATGGAAAACTTACTCGCGTGCGGGCGCATTCAACGGGAAGACGTGTCGGTGCACGAGACAGCTTCACAGCTTGGCGTCCAGGATGAATGGAGTGAGTACTTAATTGTAATTATGTGTGTGGATCCAGATTGTCGTGAAATATTTTGAGAGTAGGCATTCGGATCAAGTATGTTTGATGCACGACGGCCCCAGGGGGGTGGGGGAATCGTGGTATTGTCTGCGAATGGGATGATTGAAGTGAATGGTCGTGGGATATGTGAAAAATGACTCCTAGAGTCGTTACGAAGCCAGAACGACAGCGTGCGATGATTCTTCATGTTTTTGTTATGGGTAGAAAAATGTCGTGTCAGTCATAGTTAGGATTGGATGCAAGTTACTATGATGTGATACTATTTGATATTTTTTGTGTTTTCGTAAATAGAGGAAAACAAGGAAGTAACATCATTTTTAACTTCCGTTTAAATTTTGAACTCTTTAAATGAAGCAGTTCGGCAAATGTAACGATTTGATTGTGATAATGACAGTGAACTGAAGGAATAGGACGGTGAGCGAAGAAGGAATTGTGATAAGTTTTAGAACAGACTTGTGGCACTCGTTTAACTCCCGGAGAAGAACTGTTGTCTTCTTTCCATCTCTTGCGTTATTTCGGTTGATTCAAATTTAAGTATGTTGTTATCTGTCGTGTGGCCCAGAATGAGTACGTGAGCATTGCATTGTTCACTTTCGCTTTGATAAATCTGTGATATGTAAGGTCTCATAATATCCTAGTGACGGCGTGCACGGTGTATCGTAATGTATGTTGAACGGGAAGAATGCGCTAGCCTCCGTGGTCCTCTGACATAATGCAGACTACGTTCTAGTTCAGCCTAGTTATTTTCTCCGCCAGAATGGCTGAAGTCCACGAAGTATTAAATGTAGGCTTGAGTCTTTTAACGTTCTCAATTCTTGATTTAATCGTACGTCTGAATTCGCATGTCTTCTAAAGGAATTCGTGTGGAAAAGTTTATATTTATAATAATATTGTCTCAGAGTGTAACGGTTAGATAGTTCATCTTATATTTATCTTGTTGATGTTCACATAGGATCGACATTTTAACTTGCGCGAATCAAGATAATTTCTAAATCTGTAAATTTCTGTGCCTGTTTATCCGCATGGCAAATTTAAAAACATTTACAGCGACCGGCTTCTGAGTAACATAATCTAACCTATGTCCATTCACACGTTGGCCAGGAATGATTGATGACTATGTGCAGGGCCCAGAGAAACTCGTGTGTATTAAAAAATGAATAAAGTTGGCCTACATATCCAGAAATATGAATGAGATATTATAGAGCACTACCTACACAGTGCCGCTGCAACGCATCGACAGCTCGTACGGAATACTGACCTGCAACTCGCAATAAGTAAACATCCGTGTATCCATGTTACTGCTGCTGGAGGAACATCTGCTCTTCATTCTCTCTCATAACACGAATCTGGGTAGGTTAAATTGTAACTTACAGTAAATCATCTAGTGCGCAGTTTCGTGAATCGAGTTTACTTACGGAGTTGATAGCGAAATGATCTGGCAGTGGAACACGCAGTTCTTAGTCTCCTATGCATATGCATTAGTTCAGGTTTTCAAGCATTGTAGTCAATACTGAAATCAACGTAAGGGCGAACCGCTTGCTTGAAAGCTCACAACTTATACGGCCACGCGCGACCGATTTCGCGCTTATTTCAGCCCGCTTTACACGGTGCACGTACTTGAACATTCCGATGTATTTGTGAATGTTCTACCTACACTGTGTTGTCTGAATAGGTGAATTGCCAGATCACATAGAGGAACGTAGGGACGGGAAATTGCTTAATAGCCTCGGCTCTCTAATTCAATTGTACTTGCACGCCAGGTAAAGATAAATTGCAGTTCCAAATTCTGCCTTTTCATGCTCCTTATAAAACTGGCCTTAGTATCGGTTTCACAGCTAGTTAGTGCTGTTAAGTTCTCAAGTTGAGCTGCCTTAGAGTTCGCGCACCAGGTTTCATGAATTTTTGAAAAAACTATTGTAAAAGCTCTAAGCGTAGTTTCACATTCATTCAAGGCGGGTATTTCTTGTTCATTTGGATGAATTGAATGATACAAACCTAATTCTAATGTTAATCTATTCGTTTAAATAAGTTTACATTGTACTCAATAACTATCAGGCAGTGGCTATTCAATTATGATCGCCTATTTTTACTTAAATCTGTAACTTACAGCAGAGGAGGTTTAGTTTGATCGTGAGAAATATTAGTTAATATTTAGGTCACAATATGGGTCTGATGATTCTTTACTCATAATTACTGTGGCATAAATGATAAAACTGGTAAAGAAACTATCAGTAAACCTTTATTGAGAGGATTTTGAGTGATATCTTTAATTACTTCTCTTTCAGGGAAAAGGAGGTATGCTGGAGGATAAATGAAGACTAAAACAAAGGCAAACACTCACAACATTTAACATACACACTTGTTCAATGCTAATATCTAGTGGAACCATTCATTTTCTCCTACTTTTGGCAGAAAAATATGTTTAATTTATTTATACCTAATTATTTTGTTATTAACCCTTAACTGGTCGCACCCAAAAACTTACACAAACGGTCGCGTCGGGTCAATATGACCCAAGATGCATAAAATGTAATTAACTAAATGTTTTCCCGGTAAATTTATTTTTCTTTTACTTCTTTTCATTAATAAACTTTCTTATATTAGATTAATATATTTTTATTAAAAATAGCCACCGTTTAATACACAAAAACATTATAAAACACATACGACTGCATCACAACAATTTTGTATTAAAACTTTTGTCACGCTGGAAACGTAATCTAACACCACCACGAATTTCTTTTATTAATTTTACATGAAATTACTAAGCTGTACACCATTTTTCATGAAAAAATCATCCAGCTCAGGCCAAATGATCATGCATGACCGTTACAGACTCATATTAACATATAATAACTGGTATCTGACGCAAAAGAAAATGTCACCCTTGAACACATTTGATATCGAATAAAAAGTAGTCCAACAATATACAGTAGATCGATAGAAAACAGAGAGATTATATTTACAAAGTACATGTTCTTAAACCACCCCTTTGTCTTGGCAAATTTTACATATTAGTACTGAATGATTTTTACAAATGCTGTTATTACAAGATACACAAACTTGGCTGTATTTATTGTCTCTGGTACTGGGGCAAAGGCAGAATCTCCTCCTCTTACGTGCCTCTTCATGCAAAGGTATTTGCTCTTCATTGTTTAACTGTGACAAGTTTGTTCCTTCTTCTTCCAAAAACATTTTTATTTTTAGTCTCAAATTTCTGTTGGTGTTCTTATTTTCGCAACGTTTTAGCAACACATTTTTAGTAAGTTGATTGCCTACATTTTTCAGGAACTGTCGGCGTGGATAAGTCTGGTTAGTGTCCTTTGTTCTGGTGTGTTTGAACAATATGTAGGAATTTATTCCCGTTACATTTATGATGTGATAAAAAATTGCAAGTGGCCATCTCTTCGTTCTTCGGCCAACACTGTAATTAGAACAAAGCTGATCATTTGAGTCCACTCCTCCTTTGGTTGAGTTATAAAAAGTTATTATTTCAGGTAGTTTTTTATCACCACTTGGAGCATCAATGTTAGAGTTATGGTGAAAAGTCGAAATAAGTACCACAGCCCTTGATTTTGCAGGAACGTACGACACCATGGAAACTTCGGGAGTAAATCCAAAAACGGAAGTGTGTACGGGTCTGTTTCTGGATGGAAGAATATCAAGGGGAATATCCGCTTTGTTTTTACGCATCGTCCCCACAAGCGTCAATTTTTTTTGCAAAAGGTCTTTTGCTAGAGGTATACTGGTATACCAGTTGTCAGTGGTGATATTTCTTCCACTACCTGCAATAGGATGAACCAATCGGTTGACTATATCATGAGGAGAATTGGATGATTCGAAGGGCCCATCCGGCTGCTTACCAACATAAACTTCAAATCGCTACAGATAAAAAGTCCTAGAATCCACCATAGCAAAGACTTTGATCCCATATTTTTTTGGTTTATTTGGTACTGTCTAAAGGGACATCGACCACGAAATGGTATCAGTTGCTCATCAATAGTGACGTATTCGGAGGGAGTAAAGGCCTGTTCAAATCTGTTACCAATTACTGTGACGAACTCTCTTATGGCGGCTAACTTGTCACATGTCTTCCTTTCCATTCGAGTGCTGAGGTCATCAAATCGAAGGCACCGTAGCAAAAATAAGAACCTCCGGTGGCTCATAGTAGAGGAAAAAATTTGAGGACCATCTTTGCTCCATAGTTCCCTATAGTCGACATGGGATGCTTTATATATGCCCGAAAGAAAAAGAAGGCCTACGAGAGCCAATAATTCATCTTCACACGTGGGTTTAGCATGACGATCTCTAGAATAGTTTACCCCAACAGAATCAATATAAATATTTGTGTTCTTCACCATTATCTTTAATACTTCCCGGCAAAAAAAGAGGCGAAATGCTGATAGTTCGGTGTTGACACATTTTGCTTATGGCCGTAATCCAGGGAGATGAGTAACTATATTTTCTTTTCTAGTACGTCCCCTTCTAATAAATGGGATAGCACTCCATTTAGTTTTATTTTTGCTTGTCCAAAATGATTCATTCTCACCAGTGCAATGACCATCGTCTTCATCGGATGTGTAAATCTCAGAATCAGAGTCGTGATCACTTTTCTCCTCATAATCCTCGTCATCATCTTCTTCCGAAATATCTTCTTCGTCGACAAGTTCCTCATCTTCTTCACGCTCAAGCTCTTCCAACAGTTCCTTCTCAGTGACAAAAAGGCGTTCCGCCATTCTAAAAGTCATAAAGGAAAATAGAACAAATTATAAAATGAAATATCTGCATAAGCAACCAGTTGTTCAAAAGCGACTTATGATACTGTTTTTCCAATTATTTTTTATTAGATTATATTGAAATACACTAAGCTTTAATAAAAAACTTTATTAAGAAATTAAAACTCAGCAATAAGGAGAAATAAATAAAATATTCTCATACATACCTTTCTTGGCTTGGTATAATAACTGATCACTTGTGGTTTTTTTAGCCTCAATGACTGAAGTTGTACTGGTTGTGTTGCACTGGTGTTCCCGTAGAGTCAGAGACGAAAAATATTACCAACCCTGGTGATTTGCTCAGGGCAGAAGCGAGAATGAGTAGACTTCACTCGTGGTCGCGCCGTGTCGGAAGCGCGAATAAATTGTAACACTGGTGGTCGCGTCGGGTCAAAAGCGAGAACAAACTGTTACACTTATTGTCGCGTCGGGTCAAAATGTCTGTTTCAGAGAAACAAAGTATCTTTTTGCAAATCAATCGTTACTTAGTTATAAAAGGACAAGAAATAAGGGACTAGAGAGAAGGACGACTGAAAACGACATCATTCTATTACAAAAATTATCGAAGCAAAACCGGTCGGGTCATTATGACCCGACGCGACCAATTAAGGGTTAAAGAAGAAAATCCCTAGGTAAAAGGTTAGCGGAAATGGTCTCAGAATTTATGCGTGGATAGTTAATGCATAGGTCTTTCAAGTAAATACACAAAATTGCTGAACATATTTACTGTATGTTCTTTCTTAGTATAGGTACCATTAGTATATCACAAATATATTATCTCCAGTGAGCACTGAATATAGCTACATAAGAATGGCATGATTTCTTCAATACGGACTCTAGTCAAATAAGGTGGTGTCTATTGGGTCATTGATACTTCAATCTAAGAATTGATATACAGCTGTGAATCCCATCCATCCCCAACCTAATGGTACTTCTAATATTGCCAGTTGCACTTTCCATTTACTTCACCTCATGACTCTTATAAATAAGTTATCCAATGGGATTTGGCCATATCCTACGCTGCACATGCACAAACAATCATTACCAGGCTTGTTCAGACCTTCTGCGTTCTGAGCACTGCTCTGATTTCCAGCTTTTAAATAGTTAGCTCTTGGCTAGAGATTAAAAATAAGTACAAAAAGCATATTGCAGCATACTACAATGTTCAAAGTTTGCGATTTGTTGAATGGCCTCACCTGTGAATGTTGTTGCCTTGGTGACATAAGTATAAAATTATTTGTTGAATGTAAAAAATGAATGATCTGGTAAGGCGTATCCATGTTGGGTACAGAGTACACCTTCAGCGTAGGGACGAAATTACCATATCATTAGCTCAGTATAAGAAAAACGTGCAAAATGAAAGACATTCAATGTCATTTACAGTGAAAGCATTTGACATTACCACATAACGACCGTATCATTAATTTAGTATAAAACTATCGTGTGAAATGAAGGCCATCAAGGTCATTTACAGTATTGGCTGCTGACATTGCAACATAATTACATATCAGCATTACATTAGCTTAGTATAAGTCTAATCATGTGAAATGAAAGGCCATCAATGTCATTTACAGCATTGGATGTTGGCATTGCAACATAATTACATATCATTAGCTTAGTGTAAGTGAATATTGTAAAATGAAAGGCCATCAATGTCAATTACAGCTTTGGCTGTTGACATTGCAACATAATTACATAGCATTAGCTTAGTATAAGTGTATTTTGTGAAATGAAGGCCATCAATGTCATTTACAGCGTTGGCTGTTGACATTGCAACATAATTACATATCATTAGCTTAGTATATGTGAATTTTGTAAAATGAAAGGCCATCAATGTCATTTACAGCGTTGGCTGTTGACATTGCAACATAATTACATAGCACTAGCTAAGTATAAGACTATCGTGTGAAATGAAGTCCATCAATGTCATTTACAGCGTTGGCTGTTGACATTGCAACATAATTACATAGCATTAGCTTAGTATAAGTGTATTTTGTGAAATGAAGGCCATCAATGTCATTTATAGCGTTGGCTGTTGACATTGCAACATAATTACATATCATTAGCTTAGTATAAGTGTATTTTGTGAAATGAAGGCCATCAATGTCATTTACAGCTTTGGCTGTTGACATTGCAACATAATTACATAGCATTAGCTTAGTATAAGTGTATTTTGTGAAATGAAGGCCATCAATGTCATTTACAGCTTTGGCTGTTGACATTGCAACATAATTACATAGCATTAGCTTAGTATAAGTGTATTTGTTGAAATGAAGGCCATCAATGTCATTTACAGGGTTGGCTGTTGACATTGCAACATAATTACATATCATTAGCTTAGTATAAGACTAACGTGTGAAATGAAGGCCATGAATGTCATTTACAGCGTTAGCTGTTGACATTGAACATAATTACATATCATTAGCTTAGTATGAATGAATTTTGTGAAAAGAAGGCCATCAATGTCATTTATAGCGTTGGCGGTTGACATTGCTACATAATTACATATCATTAGCTTAGTATAAGGGTATTTTGTGAAATGAAGGCCGTCAATGTCATATACAGCGTTGGCTGTTAACATTGCAACATAATTACATATCATTAGCTTAGTATATGTGAATTTTGTAAAATGAAAGGCCATCAATGTCATTAACAGCGTTGGCTGTTGACATTGCAACATAATTACATATCATTAGCTTAGTATAAGTGAATCATGTGAAATGAAAGGCCATCAATGTAATTTACAGCGTTGGCTGTTGACATTGCAATATAATTACATAGCATTAGCTTAGTATAAATGAATTTTGTGAAATAAAGGCCATCAATGTCATTTACAGCGTTGGCTGTTGACTTTGCAACATAATTACATAGCTTTAGCTTAGTATAAGTGTATTTTGTGAAATGAAGGCCATAAATGTCATTTACAGCTTTGGCTGTTGACATTGCAACAAAATTACATATCATTAGCTTAGTATAAGTGAATCGTGTGAAATGAAAGGGCATCAATGTTATTTACAGCGATGGCTGTACACATTGCAACATAATTACATATCATTAGCTTAGTATTAGTTAATTTTGTAAAATGAAAGGCCATCAATGTCATTTATAGCGTTGGCTGTTGACATTGCAACATAATTACATATCATTAGCTTAGTATAAGACTATTGTGTGAAATGAAAGGCCATCAATGTCATTTAAGCGTTGGCTGTTGACATTGCAACATAATTACATAGCATTAGCTAAGTATAAGACTATCGTGTGAAATGAAGTCCATCAATGTCATTTACAGCGTTGGCTGTTGACATTGCAACATAATTACATATCATTAGCTTAGTATATGTGAATTTTGTAAAATGAAAGGCCATCAATGTCATTTACAGCATTGGCTGTTGACATTGCAACGTAATTACACAGCATTAGCTTAGTATAAGACTGTCGTGTGAAATGAAGGCCATCAATGTCATTTACAGCGTTGGCTGTTGACATTGCAACATAATGACATAGCATTAGCTTAGTATAAGTGTATTTTGTGAAATGAAGGCCATCAATGTCATTTACAGCGTTGGATGTTGGCATTGCAACATAATTACATAGCATTAGCTTAGTATAAGTGTATTTTGTGAAATGAAGGCCATCAATGTCATTTACAGCTTTGGCTGTTGACATTGCAACATAATTACATAGCATTAGCTTAGTATAAGTGTATTTTGTGAAATGAAGGCCATCAATGTCATTTACAGCGTTGGCTGTTGACATTGCAACATAATTACATAGCATTAGCTTAGTATAAGTGTATTTTGTGAAATGAAGGCCATCAATGTCATTTACAGCGTTGGCGGTTGACATTGCTACATAATTACATATCATTAGCTTAGTATAAGACTAACGTGTGAAATGAAGGCCATGAATGTCATTTACAGCGTTAGCTGTTGACATTGCAACATAATTACATATCATTAGCTTAGTATGAATGAATTTTGTGTAAAGAAGGCCATCAATGTCATTTATAGCGTTGGCGGTTGACATTGCTACATAATTACATATCATTAGCTTAGTATAAGGGTATTTTGTGAAATGAAGGCCGTCAATGTCATTTACAGCGTTGGCTGTTAACATTACCACAAAATTACGTATCAATGGCTTAATAAAGGTGAATTATGTGAAATGAAACGCCATCAATGTCATTTACAGCGTTGGCTGTTGACATTGCAACATAATTACATATCATTAGCTTAGTATATGTGAATTTTGTAAAATGAAAGGCCATCAATGTCATTAACAGCGTTGGCTGTTGACATTGCAACATAATTACATATCATTAGCTTAGTATAAGTGAATCATGTGCAATAAAAGGCCATCAATGTCATTTACAGGGTTGGCTGTTGACATTGCAACATAATTACATAGCATTAGCTTAGTATAAGTGTATTTTGTGAAATGAAGGCCATCAATGTCATTTACAGCTTTGGCTGTTGACATTGCTACATAATTACATATCATTAGCTTAGTATATGTGAATTTTGTAAAATGAAAGGCCATCAATGTCATTAACAGCGTTGGCTGTTGACATTGCAACATAATTACATATCATTAGCTTAGTATAAGTGAATCATGTGCAATAAAAGGCCATCAATGTCATTTACAGCGTTGGCTGTTGACATTGCAACATAATTACATAGCATTAGCTTAGTATAAGTGTATTTTGTGAAATGAAGGCCATCAATGTCATTTACAGCGTTGGCGGTTGACATTGCTACATAATTACATATCATTAGCTTAGTATATGTGAATTTTGTAAAATGAAAGGCCATCAATGTCATTTACAGTGTTGGCTGTTGACATTGCAACATAATTACATAGCATTAGCTAAGTATAAGACTATCGTGTGAAATGAAGTCCATCAATGTCATTTACAGCGTTGGCTGTTGACATTGCAACATAATTACATAGCATTAGCTTAGTATAAGTGTATTTTGTGAAATGAAGGCCATGAATGTCATTTACAGCGTTGGCGGTTGACATTGCTACATAATTACATATCATTAGCTTAGTATAAGGGTATTTTGTGAAATGAAGGCCGTCAATGTCATTTACAGCGTTGGCTGTTAACATTACCACAAAATTACGTATCAATGGCTTAATAAAGGTGAATTATGTGAAATGAAACGCCATCAATGTCATTTACAGCGTTGGCTGTTGACATTGCAACATAATTACATATCATTAGCTTAGTATATGTGAATTTTGTAAAATGGAAGGCCATCAATGTCATTCACAGCGTTGGCTGTTGACATTGCAACATAATTACATATCATTAGCTTAGTATAAGTGAATCATGTGCAATAAAAGGCCATCAATGTCATTTACAGCGTTGGCTGTTGACATTGCAACATAATTACATAGCATTAGCTTAGTATAAGTGTATTTTGTGAAATGAAGGCCATCAATGTCATTTACAGCTTTGGCTGTTGACATTGCAACAAAATTACATATCATTAGCTTAGTATAAGTGAATCGTGTGAAATGAAAGGGCATCAATGTTATTTACAGCGATGGCTGTACACATTGCAACATAATTACATATCATTAGCTTAGTATTAGTGAATTTTGTAAAATGAAAGGCCATCAATGTCATTTATAGCGTTGGCTGTTGACATTACAACATAATTACATATCATTAGCTTAGTATAAGACTATTGTGTGAAATGAAAGGCCATCAATGTCATTTACAGCATTGGCTGTTGACATTGCAACGTAATTACATAGCATTAGCTTAGTATAAGACTGTCGTGTGAAATGAAGGCCATCAATGTCATTTACAGCGATGGCGGTTGACATTGCTACATAATTACATATCATTAGCTTAGTATAAGGGAATTTTGTGAAATGAAGGCCGTCAATGTCATTTACAGCGTTGGCTGTTAACATTACCACATAATTACATATCAATGGCTTAATATAAGTGAATTATGTGAACTGAAACGCCATCAATGTCATTTACAGCGTTGGCGGTTGACATTGCAACATAATTACATAGCATTAGCTAAGTATAAGACTATCGTGTGAAATGAAGTCCATCAATGTCATTTACCTCATTGGCTGTTGACATTGCAACGTAATTACATAGCATTAGCTTATTATAAGACTGTCGTGTGAAATGAAGGCCATCAATGTCATTTACAGCATTGCTGTTTACATTGCAACATAATTACATAGCATTAGCTTTGTATAAGACTATCGTGTGAAATGAAGGCCATCAATGTCTTTTAAGGCGTTGGCTGTTTTACTTTACTTTATATATCATTAGATTAGTATGAGTGAATCGTGTTAAATGAATGGCCATCAAGGTCATTTACAGCGTTAGCTGTTGACATTGCAATATAATTACTTATAATTAGCTTAGTGTAAGTGAATGTTGTGAAATGTAAGATCATCAAAGTCATATACCGCATAATCTCTTGGTATTTCAATGTAATTTCCATTACATTTGCTTAGTGTAAAGGATACAAGATAATGAAAGGAATACAATGTCATGTACAGTGTTAGCTGTTGACATTGCAACGTAAATACCGTATCATTAACTTAGTATATGTAAAAGTGTGAAATACAAGCATATCAATGTCATTTACTGCGTTACCTTTAGACATTACAACATCAGTACCTTATCATTAGCCTACTATAAGGGAATGTGTGCAAATTGTAATATCATTGAAGTCAGTCAAGTGTTTTTTCTGTGGGCATATTACATTGGTAGAGTTCTTCAATGTATTGCTTTCATATATACCCAAAATATTTATCTTCCATAAATGTATTCCAGTCCCTTTTCCTTGTGTTATTTTGTTTCCCCTTCTGAAGAGTTTAGC
The DNA here is from genome assembly GCA_963169105.1 of Ceriagrion tenellum. Classification (NCBI taxonomy): domain Eukaryota; kingdom Metazoa; phylum Arthropoda; class Insecta; order Odonata; family Coenagrionidae; genus Ceriagrion; species Ceriagrion tenellum. Next base: position 103,191,018 of record OY720642.1, on the reverse strand, counting down.
ACAATTTTGTATGCTGTTTCGATGTTTCTTTTCACATATCTGTTGGTGACTTGTTGCGACTTTTGATCCCATCATCCCTAGCCTTCATACATTCTGTATTGACTTTTTTCCTTAGCTTCTTGTGGAGGGTTGCCTCTCCTTAGTTTCTTGAGTTCTTGTATTTTCTTCTTTCTTCCAATTGTTTCCTAGTCACTATTATTATCCTTGGCTTTCTGGCATTGGCAGTCTTACTCATCTGTTGCTCCTCTGATATTTCTGTGATTACTTCAGTTCATCTATATTTTTTTGTGCCCTTTTTACCTTCTAGTATCCTCTCAATGGCTCTTATGATCTTTCAGTTTTCTTCCGTCAGTATTTTCTATTAAATCTTGGTTCCCATTTTATCTTCTCCATTTTCTGTAAACAAATGTTGCTTTGATGGCTATTAGACTATAGTCACTGTTTATATTTGCACCTGGGATAGCTCTTGCACTGCTTAACTTGGTTCTTGTTTCTGACTCTGAAAAGTATGTAATCTATTTGGTATGTGGCATTATCACCTAGCATCCTCCATGTGTATATCTTCTACATGTACCTCCTACACTGATGGTACTGATGGAAGAGTGTTGGCTAATATATACTGCATTCTTCATATTGCAGAACTCTACCAGTCTTTTTCCCTTGGCATTCCTATCACCCAGTCTGAAATATCCTACATCATTTCCTTCATTTCCCTCTCCGAGCATTGCTTGTCTCTCATGGTGATGTTCTCTTCAATGCCATGAGGAATTTTTCTATTTGCTCCTCCTCCTCTTCTATTGCATTTAGTGACCTTTGAAGATCATTGAAATTTCCAGCCATGATTGTGATGTCATCTGCGAAGCAGAGCATGTTTATTATTTCTCCGTTAATGTTTATTCCACCTAGTCCAATTCCTTGTGCTCCTCTTATGTTCTCCTTAAGGAACATGTTGATCAGTGCTAGTGAAATGCTTCATCCATGTCTTACTCCCTCATTAATTTTGGTTTCGCTCTGAATTGAATCTGACTTCAGTCTCATTCTTATTGTGACAACTTGCTTTCTGTATTGTTAGTAGATTATACTCCTTTATAATCCACTGAGTATTTCCATCAAGTTAAACATCTTATTCCACTCATCATTGTCAAAGGCTTTTTCCAGGTCCACGAATGCGACATACAAAGGTTTGGTCACATTTATTGTTTTCTCGACTATTACTCTCGGGCAGTGTGTGGTCTCCCTGTTACCTGTGCTCTTCCTAAATCCATACTGGTTTTCTGAGAGGATGTCTTCAATTTTTTATTCAATTCTTTCTTTGGTTTATTATTTGTGAGTACTTTTGATGCATGTGAAATTAGGATCAAGGTTTGGTGCCCCTCGCGTTTCTGTCCTAGTCTTCTTCGATATCACAATCACTGTGCTCCTTTGAAAATCTCCTGATAGTGTTGAGCTTTGGTTGTTAATTTTAATTATCTCAAATATGTTATCCTTGACTTTTCTTCTGAGTGCTTAGATGACTTTTGTTTGTCTGCTCTAGGTGCTTTGTTTTTCTTCAGGTCTTTCACTGCTCTATTGAATTCACTGCTCAGTTCGAGTGGGCCCCAATCTTCCTTGCCAACATCACTATCATTATTTATTAGGTTATCTTTTAGTAGTTATGGACCTTGGTAGAATTCTTCAATATAATGCTCCCATCTTTTTCCAATGTTTTCATATTCAATCAGTCTATTCCCAAGGGCAATCCAGATATTGTTGCTTCTAGTTTTCTGGAAGTGTTTCTTCACTAGGTTATAAGTGTTGTTTTGGTGTTTCCATTAATGTGTTTGTCGTCTTCCTCTCAGCAGCTTTCAATCCAATCCTCTTGACCCATCCTGCTTCAATTAGCGTTGTTCCCCACCTTCGTTTCTGTGGTTTTGTATTTTCTTTCTTCTTCTATTTGATTCCTAATCTCCATTGTTACCCATGGCTTATTTGTGTTGGCAGTCTCTCTCACCAGTTGGTCCGCTGGTACTTCTGCTATTGTCTTCTTCAACTCATCCCAATTTTTGATGCCCACTCCATCCTTATTTTCTAGTTTCTTGTCAATGCCTGCGGAGTATTTTTGTTTCGCTCCATGACCCTTATTTTTGTCCCATCTTGGTTCATTTATCTTCTCACTCTTCTGGGCAAATGTCATGTCTACTAGGGGGTGGTCACTGTTTGTTTGCACCGGGATATTCTTGTGCTGCTTGACTTGGTTGTTGTATTTGACTCTGACAAGTGTGTAATCTATTTGACATTTTCATGTGCCATCTTCCATTAGTACCTCCTATGAGGATGGTGCTCGAATAGTGATAGTTACTGCCATATTCCTCTCATTGCAGGACTCTTCCTTTTATTCTCCAGTGGCATATCTTTTGCATTAAGAAATATCCTACACTATTTCCAATGTTTCCCTCTGCTACCACTGCATTCCAGTCTCCCATGATGATATGGTTATTTTCCCTTCACAACTTCACTATCCTTCTTCAATTTGCTCTTACTATTTCATCTTCCATATGGCTAGACCTGTGCTTGTATACCTGCACGATCAGTGTCGGTTGGATCTCCTTCCGGCTTCACCATTAGAATCCTTTCGCTGTAATGCCAGATTGACTTCACTCTCATGCCCCATTCTTTCTTCAGTAAGATGCCTGCACCTGCAATCCTCTGGTCATTTCCTGAATATATCACTTGGTAACCGTTGCTCCAATAGTCATCTGCCCCTGCCCACTTGATCTATCTGACTCCCAGTATATGTTCTCCCAGCCTCTCCATCTGTCTTCACATTCTCCAGCTTCCCACTCGCCCACAAAGATCTGACGTTCCATGTCCCTATCCTGCACTTGTCCTTCCTTACTGATGTACCTCTCCCAGTGGTCCACACTTATAGATCCGATCAGGGGAGTATTTCACCTCAGAAATGTTTAACTGTGACGAATGCCATCATATCATATAGAATGCAGGGCTGCAACTTCTAGGGAGGCTGTGGTGGGTCCCCATTGCCTTCCACATGGCAGTACCCTGGCCGATTTCGTGAACTTCACTGTTCCCCTAATCTGTGGTTGTTGTTACAAGTCCGATCTTCTTGATTTGTGCTATCTATGCCTTCTCAATAGTGAGGTCTAATTTTGGTTCTGTGCAGAAGTTGGTTTGGCCAGAAAATGTTTTTCGGTCGCTTGGTTTGAACCTGTGATCCTTGGAAATGGAGTTGAAAACACTACCACTGGTAAAAAATATCCCAGCTCATTCCATCTGGCTCCAAATATCCATGTGGTCCTACCTTACTCCTAGTTAACTCTATATTATTCTTTTATTTTATCTTCTTATTCTCTTCATGCACAAAGTTTCTTAGGATATGTACTCCCATTTGGTGATATGAATTCATATGTGGAGCCTTCATCTCAAATAATAAACCTTCAGCAGTGGGTTTTGCCCCTTCAGCAGTTGCAAGGCAAGAAAATAGGGGAATCCTTAGCTCGTGATTCAGTTTGTGCTAAATTAGGGACAACCCGTGTCCTCTACATTGGAGGGTGGTAGCATGGCGACGTAATGTCCACATAAGATGCTAATAAGCAAATCGCCATAATTGGTAGTCATGATTACCTAGGACACATCACAATAACACTTATGTTACATTGACCCTGTACATCAGCCATATCGTTGAAATGAACTGACGAAAGATTTAATCATATATCAACTTTACATACTGTCTTCACCACTTGCCTTGGATGCCAGTGTTCTCTACGCTGGATATGCATACGCTGGCGGCTTCCTGAGAGAGCAGATATTTCTACTGTGCTACATTCCTTGATCCTGTAACCCTCCCTGTGATTTAGTGCCTTAGTGAAAGTGTTGTGTTTTTAGTGCATGGTCATTTAGTGTGTGTCTGTGTGTGAGTAATGTGTGTGCACCGAGGGATCGTCGATGGAAAGCTGAGAATCATCCAACGTTGGACCTTGCAGCAATGTGGTAGGGAGCCGTCTCCTCTCCTTGCATGTCATCTAGGTTTGGATCAATAATCCCTGCCTTAGTGTGATAGGGGTTGTATATCATTTTCCATACTAGTGAGCTCATTGGAATTCCCAAAATTGTGCGCACTAGGTAATTGAGGTATTTTTTCCCTCAAATAGTTGCATTTACTTCATTGGTGGAAATATTACTCATAAGGACCCTACATGGTCTCAACACAGATTGTATTTGCCTTTTAATGACAAATATTAGGTCCTATACTATTACGGGATGAAAATCCATGCTTTTCACCTTAATTATGAAATAATTTTCAAAAGTACACATTAGGGCCCTTTCTAGGGCTTTAAAGGATTCTGGCTACATATTGATATTACTCGAAGGTACGTCTCAGATTGGGAAGTGTTTAAGCCTTTGGATCAAACAAATCACTCCATTGTATTAGTATTAGGGAACTCTTCTTAATCTAAGATGTTCCTGAGAGGTAATTATCAGTGTGTGGCCCACTCACTTAGAGAGAACTCACTTAAGGAAATGGGGGGATGAATTAAAGTGACTTAGCTAACGAAATAGGTAGGACACTTATGCTGGGGGTTTCTACATTGGATGACATTTTATTGGAATGCCTAAAATTGTTTAGGTCATTGTTTTGTCATGTGACATACCACTTTCAGGAAAGCAGTTGTTTTCCTTAGTGTGTAGGCTTTTTAGATATTTCGAGTGTTCTCTTGCCTTAATCTGGCTATTAATCCCTTAGATGCCATATTAGGTAGGGTATTAAATAGTGGATTACTGAACTTAATAACGAAAAGAGTGATTTTGTGGAAGTGGTCTGCTCTTACTTAATGTGAAATTTTTGTTCAGGCTTTTATACTATTAAGTAGAAATTTGTGATTCATGTGCCTTACAATGGAGGGTGAGTTACCCTCTGTTCCTACTTAAGTTTTTCTAATCACATCAATTTCTGTTTCAGGTCATCCTTAATTCCTTGTCTAATTCTTACTTCATATTTCTTTTTTAGTTGTATGGTTTTCTTGTTAGTTTTCTGTGATAATGTATTTGTTTGGTTTTTATATTTCATTGTTGTATTCTAATGCATTCTTCTTCCTTGTCTTCAACATGGTGGAGTGGTCGTCGCCCATCCTATGAGAGGAAATAGTCTTGGAACATTGGACTTGATGCAATATCCCTCCCTCATGATTGCTCCTGCTGACCAGCTGCCCTGGCACTATATGTAGCTGCTCTTAGTCTGCTGCACTGAATTCCAGCATTATCAAAGATTTTTATGCCATTAGTCAAACAGATAATATAAAATGCAGTACATTCTGCTTCTGTATTTGTGCCTCTCAAGTTTATTTGGCATTTTCTCATTTTTCATTACTTTGTATTCACAATATGGAATACTAATTGATTATTGAAGATATCTTGCAATGGAGGAAATGTTGCTCTTCATTGCAGTACTGCTTGCTTACTTAAATTTTTCTCATTTGAGGTACATTTGTTTAGAACTTCTTGCACCATAATTTTTTCCATTTCAAGTGTTTTTATACTTAATTCTGGATGGATACTATTGCATTTATTTTCTCTTGTCTTCAATGTGATGGAGTGACAACCGCCTTCCATATGAGGACGTCATTTGAAAATCCGGACTTGGATACAAATTCCCTCCCATGTGATTGCTCATGCTGACCAGCTATCCTGAATTCCTCTTCTAGCTGCTTATTATGTTGTCACTGCCTGTCCCTTGTTATCGCCCACATCTAGTTGATCTGTTCCATCCATTTATATTTCACTGTTTACTGGCAGTTATTTCATTGAAATGAAAACTTGTCATGTTGTTTAAAGGGCAATATTCTGCCATACCTTTTTGTAAATAGGTGGCATGAATTATTTAATGCGATGTTGTTAACCTCCTAGGCTTAATGATTTGTATACATGATGTCCTGGAATGTTTCCATTGCAAGAGTAACTATTTCTACTATCATGATATTGTGATGATCAAACTTGAAATGTCTCAAAATGAGAAGCATTTTTCAAGAACATCAAGGCTTTTTCCTTCAGAGAAACTAAGAATTTGTTCTTCATTACACAAAGCTTTAAAATTATAATTGAATTAGCTTGCCTGTCCAGATGTTATATTTGAACGGGTTTCAGATTTTTGCTTGAACTTAAAAATTGTTGTGTTTTGGGTTACAAAAAAAGTTAAATATTACCATAATAACTTTGTTTCTCAGTTTAGTATGTAGCTGCTTACAGCTCTCAATAAATTTGGTATAGTGCTGCCTATCACTCAGTGTGTGCTCACATTAAATGCCATTTCACTTAAGTGACTTCATTCATTCGTCTATTCCTCATTTGAATTCTTCCTTCTATGTACCAACCCGTGACACATCCATCCTCTTCTCTGATTGGCAGTTTAAATGGGGTTAGCAAGTGAAGTACAGATGTAACAAGTATGTTGTTTGACTCTCTCAGCCAATCTCTCTCCACCTCAACTTTCCCAGTGTGGATGAAATATTCCATTATCATATTTCTGCTGTCCAATGGAGGGTTTAGACAAGCAAGGCAATGCTGCCATGACTTTCTCGTCTACACTCTTCATACTCATGACCTAGACTTTTACTAGGTAATTATCAGTAAATTAGGGAACCTCTCCCTCCGTTTCTTTGGAGAGAGCATGGAAAGATGTTCAAATCAATATTCATGTTTTTATTGAGGTTTAAATTTCTATATGTCTCAAGGCAGTGAATTGAATGAGCTCAGGAATTTATTTGCTGTTATTCCTTGTGAAAATTTTATCTTTTTTGGCTTCTGTGATGTTAACTGGAGATTCTTGTGCTTCTTAATATGTTCATAGTGGTATAAAATGTCAGTCCACTCTCCTAGGCTTTCTCCAGTTACATGGTCCTGGTATATGTGGCTCAAATATTTGAAGTTTCACATTGTGTATGTCAGAAATTTCATTTTGAATAAATGGGTTTTTGCTTCATTGAACAAATGTATTGACATTGTAACAAAGACATTGTAATACCTACGCAACATTAAAAGAATTTTTTTTTTTAATAGCTGTGTTGGTACTTTTTTCACCAAGAAAAAAATGGCAAATGGCCCATCCTTGGCGGTTTGATGAAGAGTAGTATGTTCGGAAAGTATATAGAAACCTTCCCATTCGCCTAACGTCAAGGAGACATTAAATATGTTAACTTCAAATTCGTCTTGTGTTATACATAGTATGTCATTAGAGGTTGAATTTTGTTTTTTGTCTGAAATGTATAATCCCAAGGGAGTAAATCATATCAACATTAAACTTCAATTGTACTCTATTACTTAATATTCTGGACCAAAAAATCCATTTCAAAGGGAAATTGCCAGTACAAATGATACAAAGCTATTCTACGAATTCATCGCTCCTAACTGAAATTATAAGAAAAGTGGTAAACAAGTTACATTCAGGAGATCTTACCAGGTTCTCATTGAGGCATGGTGGCAGAATGTTCATCAAATGCCTAGGAACCAATGTGATTGCCAAACTGAGCAAGCAAGACAAATGAGTCAGTTTCCTTAGGATTGTGGGTTTTTTTTAAATCAATTTTTACCGTGGTCAATCATTTATTTATTTTACGTACTAACATTGCATATTAAATCCCCGTTCAGCTGACTCCAACATCCACTCCCGGGCAGGGCCTGGAGCAGACTCCTTGTTCAAATAGAAAAAATGCACCATTAAAGGCAAACACTTTTTCCAGGGTTTTGAAAGGTAGATGTCTTTCCAATGGAATGGATTTGAATGATCTTTCTTAGAGAATAACTATTGTCTTGATCCCTTTTTTTCTGTTCACATACACCTGCCACTGTAACCCCCAAGCACAGCCTGCGAGTTCACATGGGGAATCTCCTGCTGTGAACTAAGAAGTATGTGTTGACCTTGTCCCCCTCATCTAGCAGTGAGGGGAAAGATTGTTTCCTGAATAGTTACTCCCATTTACTTAATTTGAAATGCAATAATATTCCATTTCTTGATATGACTATTAATATGATATTCCAATTCTTGATGTCTTGTTCTCAGAATGATTCTTTATGCATTTTCAATTTAAATAGATCATTCTTGATCATTAACTTACATAAACTTTCAACTTGGGATCCTTAAGAATCTGTACCTTTTATACAATTTATAATTAATTCAGAATATATATATGTATGCTTGGCTTCTCAAATTTCATGCTAAGTTCCTTAGATAGAAAGATGACTTTTCTGTAGCATTGCTTCCTTGGGATGTCATTGTAGAGTGCTAAAACATTTACTGTGAAAATGCCCATCAGTCAATGAAGTAAGTCAAAAGCCACCATCTTGATTTTATAATGCCCTTAACCCTTCGAATGTGGCATGATGTGATAGCAATTCATGGTTGTCTTCACACTGGTGCCGATGATGTGATATTACGTTTTTGCCTTACCTATGTAGGTGTTGATGTTATTCCAATTCCTCCTCTCCCACATTTTCCTAATAATTTCTTCCGTAACCCACTGCTTCTTTGGCCGCCTCATTTCCGTTGCTCCTATTGCATTCTCTGCCACTCTTGCAATGCCTTTTTTTACTTTCTTCTATTCTTCTGCAATTGTTCCTATCTCTTAGGCTTCACTTTGTTCCCTTCCAGTATCGCTTGGTATTCTCTCCTTTTTTCCCCTTTCAATGATTCGAGGTTTCACCTCTTCATCCTCCTACCCTTGTCAAGCTTTTTGAATCTGACCCTACATCGCAATTACTACATTATGATCTGAGCCTGCATTGGCCCCTGGAGAGCTCTGTGAGTTCTTCGCACTGCTCCTGAATATTTGCATCACCATGATATAGTCAATTTGATATCTCCCAGTGTCTCCTGGCATTTTCCATGTTTACCTCCTCTTAGGATGGTGTTAAAACCAAGTGTGTGTAACTACTAATTTTTTTCTCCTGTAAAATTCCATTGCATTCTTGCCACGATCGTTTCTTGCCCGTATTCGTATCACCTCTCGCTTCATACCCATCTCTCCCTTCCCCCACTGTTGTGTTCCAGTGGCCGATTACCACATATTAGATTTTTCTTGCCTGGGACCTCTCTGATTATCTCCTCTATCTGTTCCATCCACCTCTTCCTCCTAATGATTGCTTGTGGGTATGTACACCTTAACCAATATGAAATTTGTACAATGTGCTTTTTGTACCACTAGTATTTTATCACCTGTTTAGTATTTGTTTTAGATGTTCAATTGTTCTATATTTGTATTAAACAAAACTTTGTCTTCCACAGATTTATTATTCCAAACACAACAGGTTTCGGCAGTTAAACCATCCTCAGGTACACTCAAGCGTACAGGTGTTCTTAATAATGGCATAACGGCCAAAAGCAGTTTAGTTTAAAATAATTAATCTGTGGATGACAAAAAAGTTTCATTGAATGTGTCAGCCTTCCATCAAGTCGAGACTTCACTATTTGAATCTGTTCAATATTTACTGCCTTCATCCCCAATTTTGCATTCAATACTATAGCTACCCCACCTCGACTCTTAAACACACCACACCACCCATAGTGTTGTGGTAAATCAGTACCCTGTAACCGTCACTCCAATAGTCCCCGCTGACTTCTATCTCAACATGATCAGCCCCAAGACTCTATCCATATCCCGTTTAATATTTTCGAGCTTCCATTCCCTCATTGTCCTAACATTCCACGACCCTTTTTTTAATCAGTAATTTCCATCTCCTTTACCTTTTCTTTTCATCTTCCTTGGTCCATGTATCCTGTGATAACTCTGATGTGCAAGGATTTCATGTGATGACAACCTTGGAGGCCTTGCCTCCCCCAATGCCAGGCCCAGCACACGCTCCATTGGGCGGCACCCCGTAGCTGCCAGGATTAATTTCTCTTTGATTGACATTCATTTCCTAGGTAGTAAATGTTGGGAGGGGACTCCCATCCCTACTTCCTAAAAGTGTTTTTCATGTGACACTATCACTGGACTACCTTTTGTTTGCTCCTACCCTTCGACCTATCTAGTATGGGTGGCCATACTGGGAGCATTATTAATTGGTTTTTGGGTCCAGGTTTTTGGGTCATAGGAATGCGCAAGCCCTTCCACCGTGTCAAGGTTGTAGTCTGCGGGAAAGGAACCATCTTATTACAAATAGGCAAATAAAATGAAGAGAAGGGAATTGTGTACTCTATTTTTGTCTGATTTTCTTGATGGAGATCAGTTTTAAAATCAGCTACCTAGTATAATAGATGTATTTTTACAAGATACTGCAGCAAAACACGTTCCACAAGCATATTTCAATGAAAGCTTTTAACGTTCGAGAAAAAGTTTGTAATCAACAGTTATATGGATAATATTACTGATTGTATGGCTGCAGTGAGCCTCTTCTCAGCCAATTTCTTCTCGTTATTGCCAAGTAATAATGCTTTAAGTCTTATGTCAACCAGCATACGAAATACTCTGCTGTTATTTTGACCAACATGATGCCTGCTTTTAATTTGAAAGAGAAAACTCTGAACTTATGGCAGTTGCTTTGCAAGTTAATTTCAACATCCTGGAAGCCTATACCACTGTCCAACATATTTTCTAAAACGTTACTTGAGTATATATTTACAAGAGGTATGTACAATGATGGTGAAAGGGCTCATCATAGGGTCACTCGCATGGTGACTCCATACACCTCCTCCTCCTTCCCTTTGGTATTTTTTGCATTACATTTTTCATTGCGAATGTATTGAACTCAAATGATACAATATATCGAAGTTCATATTTCATTCTCTCATTTATTTCTTGCATATTGAAGGGTAAATTACTGACATGGTATTTCATGACATAATTCATCACTTACCATTAGATTTCCATGTTTTGAATTATTTGAAGCCAGCAGATGCTGTAAACCTCGAAAATGAATTTCCAATTGAATAGTCCATGTGCATTAACACTAGAACGATGGACCTAGCCATTTTGGCTATTTTTGAAATTCGTTCTGTGGCTGTACCCATTATTATTTTTTTTTAATTGCCCTTATGTGACTTTTCATCCCTTTTGAAGATATTCGCGTTAACGAAGTTACATATCTGCCGTGCGTATTTCTTAGAAAATAATTAGGGATTTGCCTAGAACGACTAAGTTAGCCATTTTGGCTAACATATTTTTACGGTAGACGCAATCATGTTCTAGCGATTTAAATATTTTATAAACTGAGTAACAAGGCACAGACAATAAACAAAAACAAAATATTGTGCTAAGACGATGATAAGCGTTTATTTATTTGGATATTATTTTTTTATTTTGGTATTTGTGCCTTTTCCAACTGGACTGGCCGACTGGCAATTTTTTTTCTGAGAGACAGAAATCATTGACATGGAAACATACACTGAGTACTTTTCTTTGTACAAGTTGAACAATCAAATGAGGTTAGAACACATTCAGGACTCGTAAATATGACAGCGGACTGGTAGGTTGTGTCGGACTCTAGGCCGATCGCGAAGAGTACGGCCAAGAAAATGTCCTGCGAGAAATTCCCAGGCCTACGCCATATGCTAAAAAAATCTAAGTGAAGATAGCGTTGTTAACGCTTGGCGCCTATTTTTTGACAAGGCAATCTTAGGTCATATAAAAAAATGCACTGAAATAGAGGCACATCGGCAACTCAGCAATAAGAATTTGTCTTTGGAAATAAGTGAACTCCAGGACTACATAGGACGCATACGCTCGTGGCGTCCAGGGCTTGCAAAATGCCCCGGTTTCCAATTTGTGGTCGAAGTCTTGGGCTTTACCAATTTGTAAAGCCACTATGCCAAGAGACATATTCAAAGAAATCTTACGTTTTCTAAGATTTAAGGTAAAGTCATCTAGATCCGAGCATCTATAAGTAAATAAATTTGCATTATTTTCTTTCGTGTGGAATAGATTTACTGAAAGTTGCAATTCTGCCTATAAACGTGGACCTTATATTACTGTAGACGAGCAGTTTCCATCTAAATCAAGGTGCCCTTTTACCCAATTTATGTCAGCCAAACCTGACAAATATGGGCAAAAATATTGGCTTGCTTTTGGTGTTGACACCAAATATGGCGTAAATGGCTTTCCGTATCTTGGGAACTGTGACAATCGTATCTTCGGGGAAAGGCTGTCTGATTTTGTAGTGATGAAGCTCATGCAACTGATTTTAGGAAAGGAACATTAATACCGATAATTATTTTACATCGATTCAGGTGGCAAAAAAGTTAGAAAAGAAACAGACGACTATTGTGGGCACGATAAACAAAGCAAAAAGAGAGATTCCACAAGCTATCAAGACTGCTAAATACGAAAAGTATGATAGTAAGTTTTACAAACATAATGATGCTTCTCTGTTTACCAGGGTAAAAAAAGAAACATGTTATTATAATGAGTACTATGCATCCTTCGATTTATATAGACAGAAATCCTAAAAAAACTCCAGAGGCACTAAAAATGGACAATATTACAACAGTGCGGAGTGGATATCGTTGATCCTATGGCTACACTATACTCTGTGAATGCAACAACTTCTAGAAGGTTTTCTATCATATTCATAGTTTCTACAATACTCTTGACTTGAGTGCAATCAATGCTTTCATTATATACAAAAGTGTTACCGGTAGCCGCATAACGCGAACGAAATTTCTGTGCAAATCGTCAGAGGACCTTGCTGCTAAGGCGAGAAGTTGTAAGTCGTTCGCTCCAGAAAGCGATGATTCTGATGCTTTTGATGAGGAAAACGACACTTTTGACAATTACGTCAACACTGTAAAAATAACCAGTGTCAGAAAGTGCAAAGATGTAAGAAAAGACTTCCTCGGTAAATGCAGTGCCAAAACCAATTTCGTTTGTCCAAAATGCTCTGAGTAATGTTAATGAGAAGATTCACTGGTGCATTCCATGACCTATGCTATGCAAGCCGAATTCCGTAATCGGTCTAAAAATCTATTATCCAGTGTTACCTTGCTGCTCTTTTATTACGGTCATTGATTTTTTCCAAGTTCAATTTCCTGCTATTTTGTTTTTATTTGTGTTCTGAACAAAAAGTTGGACTGTTTTGTGTCTGCAATTTTGTATCACTGAGACTGACTTTTTCAATACTTATTTTAGTATTATTATGTCTTAATCTCTGTAGTGTATACTTTTTCTTTACTTGTGTTTCTTATAACCAAAAATGTAGAATAAGTATCCTTGTTTCATCTAACAAATCCGAGACTAGAATATTTTTGTACCTATCAACGGAATCGTTTTTCATGCTATCTCCTACCTGCACGTATTCACCAGCAAACCGATCAAATGGTCCTTTATCAAAGTCCATATTGCAAAAAAGGTGATGGTAACTCTTTGTGACTTCATCCTTCAAAAAAAAAAGAGTTGACTCCTTTACGGCGGCGCATTACGTGAAAGAGACTGAAATGTCTGATTTTTCCGGGAATTTTCAAACAACTCTCATAATTAGTTTAAAAATAACAAATATTTTTAAAGCTTCAGTGGCTGAAATAAAAGAAATATCATTGTAAATGATCGAAAGAAGCAAATAACCCTCTGTGATTTAGTTTTGTACATTTTAATAACTCCCGTGATCCGAAAATCTCAAAATAGCCAAAATGGCTAAGTCCGTCGTTCTCGTCAGTGTCAAAGTTCGTCGTTCTAGTGTTAAACTCTCATGACATTGAGTAGTAGGGATAGTGTGAGTCAAAAGAGAATTGCGTGTACATATGCATTGCTAAACATCAAAACGAAGCACACTTAAACTAGAAGGTATGGAGGATATTTTGAATTTTTAAAATTAACATTCCCATCTCGGGAACGGATCAGTGTGCTGATTTATGAATGATGACCCAGTTTCTATAAATGCAATTACATATGATTGTGCTTTTCTAGAATAAATAAAAAAGTGAATACTAAGGATTGTGGTCGATTCATGAGGACCTGTTACATTGATGTGGAGGATTAAGAACCATAAGCCATGGATCCTATGATGTGCACAGCAAGAAGTTTAGATGTGATGAAATCCTGTTTATAACAAAATTAATGGACTGTCCACTGAATTTGTTTTTAAATGAGTTTTACTGTATTTGCATCTGTATATGAAGAAATATATGGTAATCCTTCGCATTACATTACAGTATATAATGTACAGTGACGTGCCTTGATACCCCAATGTGGGTATACTGAGGTCATATTGTCCCTGGATGCACGCTTCCCGCTCATCGAACACTGTAATTTTGCAGGTTTTAGCAAATGCATAGAAGTTCATTTTACAGATATATGAGGGAAATTTTTTTCTATTTAAAAATCAGTCATTTAAAAATTTAAACATACTATACATTGATGTTACTTGAATGTTAACTTAATGCGTCATTCTTGCTCACAGAATTTTGTTATTACATTTCCATAAAAGTTGTCCTTGTTCTTTAAAACCATCAGTAAAAACTTTTCTATGGACGGTATGCCAAGGTTTGATGGTCTGTCCTAATTCTGCATAGCTCTTTGAAAAGATTTAATTCACTTCAAAGCAGAAAAAGAACGTTCCACTGTTGCTGTCATACTTAGAATAGTACATATTAAAACGGCTAACTTGAAAATTTCTGGCATTCCTTGGTGAATCTTTGCGCTAACCATACACTTCACTAATTCCTAAGGCTGCATTTGAAAAAATTCTTCGCAGGAATAAAATACAACAAACTCATTTTTCAAACAGATAAAATCAAAATGCTTACCATTATTTTCCTCTAGGCAATGAACAGAAGCTAAGGGAAATGTTACCTTGTAGTTACTGTATTGTTTTTGGTCTAGAAGTGACATGAATGAGAGTCTAGGTAAAGACTCAAAATATTTATCTAGCTAATGTAGAATACTGTCATAACTTCACAATATAACTGTCTGTAGCTCTGTTCTGGCGAAATAGAAAAGTGTTTCATTTTTGCATCCGGTTCTGAATTATAGAAAAGATCCATTTCCTTCCAAAGTTGGTGAAAATCATTTCTCTTTCCGGCTATAGTCCATTTTGTTTCTGTTACCTTCTTAGTAAAGTACAATATGTCAAAACCTTTTGTTTGGAGAATATTGAACAAAACATGTGTGGCAAAAAATTGTAGATAATAGCTTGAGAAGGAATTTGGTGTTAAAATCTTGAAGAAAACAAAGAAATCCCCGACCTTATGATTGAGACTATCATGATCCCAATGTGTTGTATCATCAAACATATTAGAAAAAAAACTCAAGAAATTAACTACTTACATCGGTGAAGGAAAAGAATATTTCGAAGACTTCACCAGTTTTGGAACTAATGTAACTTATTGTTCTAGACATTTGAGAAATATTCATTACGTCGGATGTCTCGTCTAGCGTAAGTGACACAAAAGTAGAGTTATTAATTTCATCTCTAATTTTCAACTTCTTAAATTAAGTTTAAGTAAGTTTTCAGTAATAAGTTTTCTACAATGTCAGCAGAGAGATGATACAAGGGGAGGCATAAGCTGAGCGAGGCCCCGCATGCCCTTTACTGAACTCTTGTCTTGTCAACAATGTCAGCAGAGAGATGATACATTGACGTCTGCTCTTTTCATATCCAACAACTATTCTTAAGGCTTCGTATGGTTCCGGGTATGCGGGTATTGCGGCACATTATCCGCATACCCGGAATGTATGCCACTGACCATGTAGCAATCATCACCTACAACAAAAATTATGTGATTCTAAATAATGCTCTAACAACTCACTTCATTGTTTTACAATTATCAAGACATAAATCAACAAATGTTTACTAAAAAGTGCAAGTGATAAGCCCTAAGTGATTATTATCTCTTATTTAAAAAAGTGTTGGACTGATAAAATGCTGAAGTTAAATTATATTCATCATCTCTCAAAAATATCAGCAGTTCAGTTTATATTACATAGTGTAAAATTTTACTTTATGGACAACTATTAATTTAATATTTTGAAACTTATTCTACCAATGAAAGAGAGGTTTCCTTGAATTTCAGAAAAAAATCGCTGATTTTCTAACCGTTCAGGATCCTATATCACTCTTGTATATTATTTTTTGCCCCAGCGAATGAAATCCTGTCCTTCTTAATCCTGTCCATAAACCCATTCCTCCTTTTCATCCACTGCACCTCCACCATCCTTCTTTACAATCACATCACAAAAGCCTGCAGCCTATTCTCGTCCTCCTTTCTTAGGGTGTTCATGTCTGCTATGCTTCATATCATGCTCTTCACAAGCATCGTCTTTGTATCCTTAATGAAGATCCCCATCATCAGCTCCCTTCTATTTATATATGCTTCATTAGCTAGCACGATTCTCCTCCGCCTGCCTTGGCTACCGTGCCCAGTTTGTTCTACTGTATGATCCAAGTAGTAAAAAACCTTTACCTGTTTGTGTCCTGCGTGTATAGCAGGCCTCGCTTTCTTTGTCCTAAAGTATCTCATTACCTTCTTTTTTCTTATGATTTACTTAAATTTTATCTGTCCAACACTGAAACTGTAAATCAGCAATTAAAGCTTGTAAACTTTTCGAGATACAATAATCAGCCCCTGATCATCCACGAATCCAACCAACTTTTTATGCAGCTCTCCTACCTCAATTCCCACATCCAATAACTTTATAGATAAAAATAATATTTAATGAAAGTAAACCTTTGCAACTGTTTTTGAGTTTCCTCATCTCCCTCAATATTGAGAACAATTACCCATATGATACTGAGCCTATAATATAAAACCTCTATTTTGTTACTTTTATGGCTTAGGGAATTGTAAAATCAAAAGATTAATATTTACCTTTAAAAATGATAACACATTGAAAATTAATTAGCATTCAATTAATGTTAACAATGAATGAAAACATTATCACGCCATAAGAAAGTGCCAACTATTATGCAGCAAGTCTTTTCCAGAGAACAGCATTGTATGCCACATGGGAAATCATTTACTGTAACTCTGCCCCCTACGGCAAACTGCAGTCATTTCTAAGTTTACTGCAGATAGAAATGAAAAAAAAAAAAAACATTCCAACTAAAACTTATGGAACAGATACTACTTCTTCCAATTAAATTCAAATCGATATTTTAGATTTGTTTTAATTTTCCTTATGTTTCAATTTCTGAAACGAATGGTGTAAGGATAAGGTGGGTGGTAGGTTTGAAAATAAATTGTGAGATTAAAATTAAATTATTTATTTGAATATCATCAAGTAACATTTTGTTAGTACATATAGATTTTAATTGGCTTTGTCAGTTTTCTGGCCTTGAATGCTGTGAGTAAAGCTATAACATAGTTCATATCAAAACCGCAAACCAAGAAACTTGCTGAAAATATGTATTGACATGACTGATGAGGACCAAATAGATACTGCCAGTGCCGTATGTTACTCATAACATAAGTATTTGGTGAAACATTTTGCAATCCTATATCCATTCACTAATTTTCCATACTGGGATCTCTTCAGAATACTCTGGAGTAATACTCTCCTGCAGGCTAACTCAGCCAAAGTTAAAAATAATATATGATATGAGAACCTGCGAAGAGAAAAAAAGAGAAGCAAATTACCACTAAACGTAATAGCAAATGTTTAACTTTAAATTCTGATGGTAAGATAATAAAATTTTTGAAGACATTTTGTGGCAATTACCTCTCTCTGATTTGATACAGAGTACAATATACCCAGCAGTTCGTAACGCCCAAAATAAAAAGAATTAGAGGCATTTGACGTTGAAGATGCATATTTCTTTCAAGTTATTGCAAACAAATTTGAAGGAATGAAGAGATATAGAATACCAAAGTTATAGCTACCTGGCATATGTAAAACAGCCCTAAATACAAATTCTAAAACATTGTAAAATAGGTTCATGCAGGGACGTTACATGGATTTTGGTGTGACAATATGCAGCACTGAAGTAAAATTAATTTAATCCAAAATGTGAAAAAAAGACTAAAATTAAAACTAAAAAAAACTGGATTCAAATTTCATGAAAGGCCATTATCCAATTTTTGTCTGATAACATGCAGCAGTAATAAAAATACAGATTATAAGAATGAAGACAATTCAATATACTTTCTTGTGTCCCAGAAACATAGAACATCATTTCCACCATACTTAAGTGGTAAAAATAGTAACATGAAATGCTCACTCTATAAAAATGGAACAGCATCAGAAGACAACTACACACCCTATAGTAAGTTCTTCACGTGGCTTCAGGGGCCACACTAAGAACTACAATGAATGGGTACTCACAAACACACTCTCTGAGTTGTTTACGGGAATTGCTTCCTCGCCAGGGACAACATCAAACGACAACTACACACCCTATAGTAAGTTCTTCACGTGGCTTCAGGGGCCACACTAAGAACTTCTATGAATGGGTACTCACAAACACACTCTCTGAGTTGTTTACGGGAATTGCTTCCTCGCCAGGGACAACATCAGACGACAACTACACACCCTATAGTAAGTTCTTCAAGTGGCTTCAGGGGCCACACTAAGAACTACTATGAATGGGTACTCACAAACATACTCTCTGAGTTGTTTACGGGAATTGCTTCCTCGCCAGGGACAACATCAGACGACAACTACACACCCTATAGTAAGTTCTTCACGTGGCTTCAGGGGCCACACTAAGAACTTCTATGAATGGGTACTCACAAACACACTCTCTGAGTTGTTTACGGGAATTGCTTCCTCGCCAGGGACAACATCAGACGACAACTACACACCCTATAGAAAGTTCTTCAAGTGGCTTCAGGGGCCACACTAAGAACTACTATGAATGGGTACTCACAAACACACTCTCTGAGTTGTTTACGGGAATTGCTTCCTCGCCAGGGACAACATCAGACGACAACTACACACCCTATAGTAAGTTCTTCACGTGGCTTCAGGGGCCACACTAAGAACTACTATGAATGGGTACTCACAAACACACTCTCTGAGTTGTTTACGGGAATTGCTTCCTCGCCAGGGACAACATCAGACGACAACTACATACCCTATAGTAAGTTCTTCACGTGGCTTCAGGGGCCACACTAAGAACTACTATGAATGGGTACTCGCAAACACACTCTCTGAGTTGTTTACGGGAATTGCTTCCTCGCCAGGGACAACATCAGACGACAACTACACGCCCTGTAGTAAGTTCTTCACGTGGCTTCAGGGGCCACTTAAGAACTACTACGAATGGGTACTCACAAACACACTCTCTGAGTTGTTTACGGGAATTGCTTCCTCGCCAGGGACAACATCAGACGACAACTACACGCCCTATAGTAAGTTCTTCACGTGGCTTCAGGGGCCACGCTAAGAACTACTATGAATGGGTACTCACAAACACACTCTCTGAGTTGTTTACGGGAATTGCTTCCTCGCCAGGGACAACATCAGACGACAACTACACGCCCTATAGTAAGTTCTTCACGTGGCTTCAGGGGCCACGCTAAGAACTACTATGAATGGGTACTCGCAAAAACACTCTCTGAGTTGTTTACGGGAATTGCTTCCTCGCCAGGGACAACATCAGACGACAACTACACGCCCTATAGTAAGTTCTTCACGTGGCTTCAGGGGCCACGCTAAGAACTACTATGAATGGGTACTCACAAACACACTCTCTGAGTTGTTTACGGGAATTGCTTCCTCGCCAGGGACAACATCAGACGACAACTACACGCCCTATAGTAAGTTCTTCACGTGGTTTCAGGGGCCACGCTAAGAACTACTATGAATGGGTACTCACAAACACACTCTCTGAGTTGTTTACGGGAATTGCTTCCTCGCCAGGGACAACATCAGACGACAACTACACGCCCTATAGTAAGTTCTTCACGTGGCTTCAGGGGCCATGCTAAGAACTACTATGAATGGGTACTCACAAACACACTCTCTGAGTTGTTTACGGGAATTGCTTCCTCGCCAGGGACAACATCAGACGACAACTACACGCCCTATAGTAAGTTCTTCACGTGGCTTCAGGGGCCACGCTAAGAACTACTATGAATGGGTACTCACAAACACACTCTCTGAGTTGTTTACGGGAATTGCTTCCTCGCCAGGGACAACATCAGACGACAACTACACGACCTATAGTAAGTTCTTCACGTGGCTTCAGGGGCCACGCTTAGAACTACTATGAATGGGTACTCACAAACACACTCTCTGAGTTGTTTACGGGAATTGCTTCCTCGCCAGGGACAACATCAGACGACAACTACACGCCCTATAGTAAGTTCTTCACGTGGCTTCAGGGGCCATGCTAAGAACTACTATGAATGGGTACTCACAAACACACTCTCTGAGTTGTTTACGGGAATTGCTTCCTCGCCAGGGACAACATCAGACGACAACTACACGCCCTATAGTAAGTTCTTCACGTGGCTTCAGGGGCCATGCTAAGAACTACTATGAATGGGTACTCACAAACACACTCTCTGAGTTGTTTACGGGAATTGCTTCCTCGCCAGGGACAACATCAGACGACAACTACACGCCCTATAGTAAGTTCTTCACGTGGCTTCAGGGGCCACGCTAAGAACTACTATGAATGGGTACTCACAAACACACTCTCTGAGTTGTTTACGGGAATTGCTTCCTCGCCAGGGACAACATCAGACGACAACTACACGCCCTATAGTAAGTTCTTCACGTGGCTTCAGGGGCCACGCTAAGAACTACTATGAATGGGTACTCACAAATACACTCTCTGAGTTGTTTACGGGAATTGCTTCCTCGCCAGGGACAACATCAGACGACAACTACACGCCCTATAGTAAGTTCATCACGTGGCTTCAGGGGCCACGCTAAGAACTACTATGAATGGGTACTCACAAACACACTCTCTGAGTTGTTTACGGGAATTGCTTCCTCGCCAGGGACAACATCAGGCGACAACTACACACCCTATAGTAAGTTCTTCACGTGGCTTCAGGGGCCACGCTAAGAACCACTATGAATGGGTACTCACAAACACACACTCTGAGTTGTTTACGGGAATTGCTTCCTCGCCAGGGACAACATCAGACGACAACTACACACCCTATAGTAAGTTCTTCACGTGGCTTCAGGGGCCACGCTAAGAACTACTACGAATGGGTACTCACAAACACACTCTCTGAGTTGTTTACGGGAATTGCTTCCTCGCCAGGGACAACATCAGACGACAACTACACGCCCTATAGTAAGTTCTTCACGTGGCTTCAGGGGCCACGCTAAGAACTACTATGAATGGGTACTTAGAAACACACTCTCTGAGTTATTTACGGGAATTGCTTCCTCGCCAGGGACTACATCAGATGACAGCTACACACCCTGCAGTACCTGCACTGCATTTAACAATTGCAATCTGATATGAATTAGTGTGATTATAAAAATATGGTAGGTTCCTTTTATGCGGCGTTTGAGATTGAATGAAGTGTAAGTTATTATTCAGTTGTTTTAAAATAATGTAAATAAGAGTCTCACTTGAAATGGTATTAATTAAAGAATTTTCCACCTTAATTTCATAAGCCTTGCGTGAGCCTAATCTTGTTTGAGCATTCAATAAGAGAATTGAAATTATTCCATCTAAGGTGAAGTTCATTTGTTTATCATTTGCAGGGAAAAATTTTGATAGTTTTCAGTTTAGAATTAGAAGTAATTTGAAATTTGCTACAATTTCAAAGTGTTCGATGAATAGAAGGAAAAACAGGCCAAAGAATGCAAGGCCTAAGTTCTGTTGATAGAGGCCAACATTGATAGTCATATTCTGTACTTTCAAAGTGATGGGTCCACCTTATTGATGTTTTGCTTTTTGCTAACATATTTTAAAGGAATAGTTTCAGTGGCAAGCAGTTCTTGCGATGAGGGTTGTAAGAGATACAGTATGATGAAATGAAACCTTTGCTAGAACATTTTACAAGTATTGGTGGAATGTTTTTGAGCTGCAAATTGTTGATTATAATAATAGAGAAAAAATGATACTACGTCATATTCTCCATGCCTTAAATGGATGATCATATCATAAAAGCTATAGAGATATGTAGCACACTAACTGAAAGTCTTGTGAAGGAGAAATTACTAGATGAGGAAGAGAAAATAAAGAAATTTAAACAAGATGACCAAGGACAAAAGGTATCAGCATTCAGTTCAGTAGCTCCTAGTATCTCATGTTGTAAGCCTGGACATAAGAAATATCGGTGCTACGGACGAGGAAGAAATTATAATGTCAACTATAGACATGATGAGGCCAGGACTTCAAGGATGTGAATTTGAAAATGGACAGGTGCGTGGATATGGACAAGGCCAAATATATGGTCCAGGAATAGGATATGATAGATTCAGGGTGCAGTGATCACTTATTTTATGGACTATGTCAAACTGAAAAATACAAGTGAGATTGCTGCGAACTAAACTGCAACGTTCTTTGAGGTAGGTACTCGGTATTGTAATCGTTATAGTAGTATATATGCCATGTGGGTAGGCGACCTACTTATCTTACTATTAAAAACTTCATAAAATGATTATAAAAAATTCTCGAGCGACTCGTCAGCCCGGGAGGTGATCACAACGCTCATGGTCGAAGAGTAGGAAAAGGAATAACCGTCCGTAACATATTCCATAACAGTCAGCAGAATGGGGGGGTGGAAGGGTATGTAGGCGGGAGGATGGCTGGGTAGGAGGGACAACGAACATGTTGCTTGATATTTTGTTCTGACCTCAAACGTTAATAGAAGGCTTCATTGTCTAGCACCTATTGGCGCTAGGGACTATATGTACTTATTTCGCTTCATTAATATATGAAATCTCACCATCAAGCTTTCTGTATTAGTTGACGATTAAGAGCATCTAAAATAATTAACAATCCGAGAGAAATTAATAAAAATTGAGCCTGTAAATAATCTTATCGAACTAATATAATTACCTGTGTTATACGATAGCCCTAATGTAAAATTGTCAACTTCATAATAGGACGCCAATAAATATCTTATTTTTTAATCACCAGGATAATTATTATTGATTCTGCTTACCAAATCTATCAGTAAGTCTATAAAATTAGCTTCAAAAATAATACTTAGTAGCTGCGTAGTTTTCTTCCGGATTAACAGATGACGATAGTTGAATCACTTCGAATATATTTCATCTTTTTATCCCAAGGTATACTTTTTAAATTTTCCTTTAAGTAAAATTATTTCGCTAAAAATATTTGTAATCACGATGTACATTTTGCTTTGCGTATGTTTAAATACCAAATTACTTATAATTACTAACCTGTTAATAAATTAGGGGAACGGGATCCTTAAAACATCAGACAATTACATGTTCACCATCACAGCAAAATTTTCGTTTCTAGTATTATGCATACTCGTATCTTCAATGAATTCAGGACACTGATTGAACTTGTTCTAAATGTGTTAATTCGTCGTCTTTCTCAACGAGTGGATGAATTTAATTTAATTCGATAATTTGCAGCACAGAAGGATCACACACAATAGCAACGTTCGCAATGACATATGTTTAGTCTCCGTTGCTATGGAAATGTTGACTAATTGATTGCAGCGCACCAACTGATTCCCCGAGAATTAGAAGACGCTAAAAAAGCGACCTCAATGCCTGTGTCATGAATATATATGCCATCATAGTTTGTATTTTACGCCCATTTTAACATTTTGCTAGGTCTGTCTGATTTTTCTCCCCATTTTACTATTTTCCATAGTAGGCCTCCGATTCCCCTTTTTTTGATCGGAGTATGAGTTGGTACCTTTCCCGCGGACTACAACTTGGTGGTAGGGCTTGCGCGTTCCAACTTGCAATGACCCCAAGAGCTGAACTGACGGGAGCAATTAATATTGCTCCCTGTAGGGCCACCCATACCAGATAGGTCAAAGGGTAGGAGATAGACGAAAGGTAGTCCCGTGATGGTGTCACGTGAAAAACACTGCTGGGAAGTGGTGGTGGGAGTCGCCCTCCAACTATTTACTACCCAGAAAAATGTATGTCATTCAGAGAGAAATGAATCTTGGTCACTGCGGGACGCCGCCGAATGGGAGGGGGGGGGGTGTCGGGACCGGCATTGTAGTAGGCAAGGCCCTTGAAATCGTCATCTCACGAAATCCTTACCCAACAACGCCATCACATGATACAAGAACGAAGGAAGATAAGAAGAAAAAGAAGAGGAGATGGAAAGAACTTATAAAAATAGGGGTCTAGAACGTTGGGGCAATGTTGAGGGATGGGAAGATGAAAAATGTTAAACAGGAAATGGATAGAGGGAACATAGATGCCTTGGGGCAATGCGAGGTGAGATTGAAGGACAGCGGGGACAACTGGAGTGATGGTTGCAGAGTAATCTATAGTGTTGGGGTTGAAAGTCAACATGGGGCAGCTATAGTATTGAACGCAAAATTGTGGACGAGGGTAGTAAGTATTGCACGGGTGAGCGACAGGTTACTTATGGAAGAAACAAAAGCACGCCCTACAAATTTCGTATTTCCACGTGTACATGCCCACAAACAATCATAGGGAGGAAGAGGAGAATGGGCTGTATGAACAGGTGGAGAAGACAGTCAGAGAAGTCACGGGCAAGAAAAATCTAATAGTAATGGGCGAGTGGATCGTCGTAGTAGCTGGTGCCGGAGGATTCCAGAAGTGTTGAAATATGGTGCTGAAGAATTTTCTACTGATGATGATTCTCTATGCTTTATTGAATTTTATAGGGCCGAATGTGGCAGCTTGTCTTTACAAACTTGTATTTTTTTAAATTCGGAATAAAGAAATGTAATTCCATTAAAAAAATGCTAATTATACCATTCATTTTGGATTCTGAGTTGGGTATTTTTTTATTTCAGGACAGACTCAAAATTAAGCTAGTTGGTATGAAAGAAAGGTTTCTCTAGTTACAGGATACATTGTTCAGACTTTTTAACCAGTCGTGCTATCGTAGATCAGCGGTCAGGGAAGTTGATTCTTTGGCAATAATTCTCATTTTTTCATATTTACTAATTTTAAGATATTAAAAATTGAAAAACAAATCGCGCGGTTAATAAAGAGCGCTCTTACGCTTCAATGGTCAAAGACTGGTGAAAAATCTAACTTACACGGAAGCAGGTTGAACTGAGGGAAAACAATGGCAACGTCTATATGTTTTAAACGTAAATTGTGTGAGAGGTGGAGACGTGAGTGGGAGAAGTCGAGTGACAATGCAAGAGGCACGGAATTCAATTCAAAATGCAGGTAAGTCCATGTCAGAGATGGAGGGATGGTTGTATCCTAAATGCCTGTGACACACAATACCTACCCGGCCTCGTTTTATGTAACATAATTTAAACTATTAAAATAAGTCGACTTTGGGTGCATTAGGTACAATGTGATATCATGAGATGGTAGCAAGGTATAATATTTAAGTTTTGGACATTTTCCTCACTACCATTAATGTATGTCAATGAAAATCGGGGCAATTGCTTTTGGAGGTATCGGAAAACGAATTGCGCGGTGGAAAGTTTACGAGGGTAGGGGTATTGGTATCTGGCCAAGAGATGGCAGGACGACAGTGATGTAAAAGTTTCATCGTTTTTTTACAGTTTAATAAATAAATAACGCGATAAATGAATAAAATGTGGACTTAGGATAAGAAGAAACATATGAATAATCCTTTGAAATAATGTAATTGCCCTGGATGGTGAATTAGGAATTGACTTAATTTTGTTATTTAAGTTCTCGAAGTTTAGTTGTGCGCTAAACTTTTTCCCCTCGGCCCACTGCTCTTTGAATAATGCTGGTTTAGCATGAATGGTTTGAGGATTTTCCCGTCTGTGGTTTCAGAGGAACCCGCCTGACCGTACTCCGATGGCAGATCTCAGCGGTCATTAGGTGCGCACGAGACATCTATTTGTAGCAAATCTCCGGGAAGCGGTCATGAGGCCCTGACGCTTCCGTGAGAGAGGAGGCACACCTCCGAGAAGCAGACGTGGCTTCAATTAGCATGAGTATAGGGATGATGAGGCCTCGGCCTAAATCATCGCTTGTGCATAGAATATTGTATGCTTTCATAATGTTGTGTCGTTTACTTATTTCTATTCCAGCCATTGTTATTATATGTTAATTACTAGATATTCAACCATTACAGATCTCACTCTTTTTTGTTATATTACTTTACTTTTTTGATTAGTCGAGAATATTTTTCCCTATCAGTCGAGTATTTTTTCATATCAATCAATTCATATCGGTACTCGAAATCCAGCTGTAGTCTGGCTCACTATAGAGGACCGGCTGTAGAGCACCTTCTGCCAACACCTCCACTGATACTGCTCTCTCTCTGATCTCTCTACAGGTAACAACGCTGGAGAATTGAGGGAGGGAATGTAGTGGCGTGGGATCCAAGAAAAAGTGCGATGCGGGAAGGAAGTGTTCAGTGAAATGTGTCAATACTAGCGTTAGTTTAGCGAGAAATTATGTAACAGTTAGGCTCTGAACACTAGTTTCTACTTGTAGGTTAGGAAAGAAGATTTAGTGTTTTTGTTTTGTTTAATTTTCGTAGGACACTGCAACAACATTGGTAAAAGTATGCGTGAGCGTGTGTTTTTGTTTTTCTTAATAGACACTTGGACTTTATGAAATGCTGACTAGCCGCCCCTTATGTGCTTAGCACGCGGGGTATGGGTATGGTTTAAGGCCAGGTACGACCTGCCAATGAAATGTATATTTTATTTAATAAATTGATCGGCCCAGTGCGTCGCAGTACCGACGTGCATTCGCACGATACGGGCCCAACCTAGTAGCTGGTCGTTCTTTTGTCTCCACCGGGCATCATGATGACAAATGAGGGTCGCGCGACTGTATAATACTTACCCGTTTTTTTGTATCATCTTCCGGAATCTGCCCTCGGAGCGTCTCCACCGTCGCGGAGTGTCGGGATTGCCGTGTCACACTCTGCGCCTGACGGGAAAGGGAGTTGGATTCGCTAGCGTCCTCTGTCTTCGCTAAATTCCATGGGATCAGCAGAACTTCCCATTTCCTCCAGAGAGCGAAAGAAGTGATGGTGCAGCTCGCTGATAAATATGTCGGCGACATCCAACCAGCGACAACAACACAAAAGAGAGCCAAAGGATAACGTCCTTGCTTATACGTACATTTGAAAGTAAGTGGTATGCTTCTTTTCCTAGAAAGCCATCGCATTCTCCGACAAGCTGAGTTTCGAGAACTTGCCGAGTTTAAAAGTCAATAAATTTCTTATTTGGCCAATTAGACCAGTCAGGTCGAAATTTGAAGAGTCTTACTATATTTCCCTTTGAACAAGGTTATTCGTAATAGGTTCTAATTGATTACATTAGGATTAAAAGTTAAAAAATCAATCATAAGATCTTTGATAACATTTAGCCTTCTTTTGGTCTGCCATGAAAGCTTTTCCTACCGTTGAGTTCTCTCCATTCGACCGCGCGATTCGTTTACCGATTCATTTCGCCTCGCCTCTCTGAGCTCCACATTGCATGTATTGCGAAAATCATGTCCATTTTTAGGCGTCATACGAAAACTTACGCTAATTTACATCTCAACCGTTAAGTTTACGTTGCCTCAACAACGAAGTTGATACAGACAATGTGATTTCCTAGATCATTGTTGCTGTCAATGACGATATGCAGTTATGTGAATCTTTCTTGTAAGTTTTTAAGGAATATTGGGAACATTTTATTGTCCTTGCTCAACGAGAAAGTGATTTCTATGCGGGAAAAACATGCAATTTATTTTTAAAACTATATGAAATTATATGTAATGCCGAAAATAAGGCTGCATGAAACAAATACCGAACGTGTATTACAATAGGCCACGTAGATCTATGCGCTTGGCCCGTAAAATATGCTCCGCTATCATGCCCTAAAGCATCCTGTTACCCCTAATTACCTGTTACTACCAATCCATGGCCAAACATTTCAATAAAACAAAACTACCGAAGTTTTTGTTAGATTAACAAAGTCTATGGGCTATACAGGAACTACGTGTGCAAGAGAGAATTTAATAAGCATTTCTATAAGCAACGTATCTATTCTGACCAAACTATTCCAAATTGCAATTGCACACACCAACATCTGGTTAAAATTGCGCACGCAAGACTGACTTTGATTTATTTTCTCTCATAGGAATTGGGTTGAACTGGGAAAAATAACTTCGAAATGCAAATTATTCTATTATAATTCCAGCTTTCAAAATCAATTTTGGTGTACTAGAATGGAATACTTATCGACAAATGTTTTGCATTACTCACGGAAGAAAGCAAATATATATTTTCACTCACAGTTTTCTGGTTGATTTTCACAAATCAACCAGAAAACTGTGAAAACAAAATATTCTTATTTAACTCTAGATCTCAAAATCAATATTTTCTCTTCTGTGAGTTACATTGCGCACGTATGAGCGCGTTTTATTTTATTTTTCTCACAGGATTCCGATTGAACGAGGAAAATAACGTCGAAAATCAAATTCTTTTATTTTTATCCTGATTTTTTAATCAATATTTATTGTTCTGTAATGAACTTTTATCAACAAATATTTTACATTGCTCACGGAAGAAAGCAAATATTTATTTTCATTCGCCGTTATCAATTAGAACTGTGAAAATCACTGTGAAAAACAAATTATTCTTATTTAATTCTCGATCTCTAAATCAATATTTCCTCTTCTGGAATGAAATTTTCCATCGTCTGATTTTTATCCCGCACGCAAAAGCGCGTTTTATCTATCTTCCCTCACAGAAATTGGGTTGAACTGTAAAAATAACTTCGAAAAACATTATTTTAAATCCAGCTTTAAAAATCAATAATTGCTGTTCTGGTGGGAATTTTTATCTACAAATGTTTTATATTGCTCACGAAAGAATGTGAATATTTTTTTCCACTCATATTATTTTTGTAAAACTGAAAATCACAGCGAAAAACAAAATATTCTTTTTTAATACTACATATCTATATCTGTATTTTCTGTTCTGGAATAAAATTTTACAACGTGTGAGTTACATTGCGCACGCATGAGCGCGTTTTATTTTATTTTTCCCACAGGGTTCCGATTGAACGGGGAAAATAACTTCGAAAATTAATTCTTTTATTTTTATCCTGATTTTAAAATCAATACTTGCTGTTCTGTAATGAACTTTTATTAGGAAATGTTTTACATTGCCCACGGAAGAATGCGAATATTTATTTTTACTCACCGTTTTCAAATAGAACTGAAAATCAATGCGAAAAACAAAATATCCTTATTTAATTCTCGATCTCTTAATCAATATTTTCTGTTCTCGAATATATTTTTACGTCTGATTCACATTGCGCACGAGAAAGTGCACAGGAGTTGGATTGAATTGGGGAATTAACTTCAAAAAGCAATTATTTTTATTATATTTTGGGTTTTTAAATTATTATTTGCTGTTCTAGAATGAATTTTTATCAACAAATAATTTACACTGCTCACCGAAGTTTGCGAATATTTATTTCCACTTACAGTTTATTGGTTGAACGGTAAAAATCACTGCAAAAAACAAAATATCTTATTTAATTCTACATCTATACTCACTAGTTTTTGTTCTGGAATGAAATTTGCCAAAGTTTGATTGAAAGCGCGTTTTCATTATTTTCTCTTACGGGATTTGGATCAAACTGGGAAAATAACTTCGAAAAGGAAATATTTCTTTTTTAAATTTAGCTTTCAAAATATATATTTGCTGTTCTAGAATGCTTTTTAACAACAAATGTTTTTCATCCCACATTTTAGAGTGCGACTATTTTTTTTCTCACAGTAAATCATTTCTACTTTAACTCCAGCAGTCCGGAATAATATTTGATGTTCTAGAATGAACTTTTATCTATAATTGTTTCACATTGCTCAAGGAAGAGTGCGAATATTTATTTCCTCTCACAGTTTCCTGGTTTAACTGTGAAATTCACTACGAAAACATAATATTCTTATTTAATTATAGATTTCTAAATCCATATTTTCTGCTCTGGAATTTTCCAACGTCTGATTTAAATTACGCACGCAAGAGCCTGTTTTATTTATTTTTTTCCCCACAGGAATTGGTTTGAGTCGGAAAATAGCTTCCATAAGTAATTCCTTATAATTTAATTATAGATTTCTAAATCCATATTTTCTGCTCTGAAATTTTTCCAACGTCTGATTTAAATTACGCACGCAAGAGCCTGTTTTATTTATTTTTTTCCCCACAGGAATTGGTTTGAGTCGGAAAATAGCTTCCATAAGTAATTCCTTATAATTTAATTATAGATTTCTAAATCCATATTTTCTGCTCTGAAATTTTTCCAACGTCTGATTTACATTACGCACGCAAGAGCCTGTTTTATTTATTTTTTTCCCCACAGGAATTGGTTTGAGTCGGAAAATAGCTTCCATAAGTAATTCCTTATAATTTAATTATAGATTTCTAAATCCATATTTTCTGCTCTGGAATTTTCCAACGTCTGATTTAAATTACGCACGCAAGAGCCTGTTTTATTTATTTTTTTCCCCACGGGAATTGGTTTGAGTCGGGAAAATAACTTCCATAAGTATTTCCTTCTATTTTAAATCCAGCATTCAAAATCTATATTCGCACTTTTAGAATGAGTTTTTATCAACAAATATTTTACATTGATCACGGATGAGAGCGAATATTTATTTTCAATAGCAGTTTTCTGGTCGAACTGTTACAGTAACTGCGAAAAACAATATATATTTATTTAATTCTACATCTATAAATAAATATTATTTGTTCTTGGACGAATTTTTTTAATTTCTGTTTTAAAATGCGAACACAAGAGCGTATCTTATTAATTTATTTTAACAGGATATGGATTGAATTCGGAAAATGTCTTCGATGAGCAAATTATTCTTTTTTAATTCCAGCTTTCACAGTCAATATTTTCTCTTCTAGAATGAATATTTATCAAGAAATGTTTTACAATGCTCACGAAAGAGTACGAATATTTATTTCCACTCTTAGTTTTCTGGTTGAACTGTGAATTTAATACGAAAAACAAAATATTCTTAATTAAATCTTGATCTCTTAATCAATATTTTCTGCTCAGTGATGGTGGAATAAAATTTTCCAATGTCTGAAATATATCGCGTACGCAAAAGCGCGTTTTATTTATTTTCTCTGACAGGATTTTAATTGAACATGGAAAATACCTTCAAAAGCAAATTATTCAATTTTAATTCCAGATTTCAAAATCAATATTTGCTGTATTAGAATGAACTTTTTTATAAAAATGTCGTACACTGTTTCCGCAAGTGTGCGATTATTTATTTCCCCTTTCAGCATTCTGGTTGTACTGAAAAATCACTGCAAAAAACAAAATTTGCTCTAATAATTGTAGATCTATAAATCAATATTTTCTTTTCTGGAATGAAATTTTCCAACGTTTGATTTGTATTGCGCATGAGAAGCGCGTTTTATTTATTTCCTTTCACAGGATTAAGATCAAGCTAGGAAGATAACTTCGAAAAGGAAATATTTCCTTATTAATTCCAGCTTTCAAAATATATATATGAAGTTCTAGAATGTTTTTTCATCAACAAATGTTTTTCATTGCTCACGGGAGAGTGCGAATTTTGTTCATTTGTTCAAAGATCTTTATTTTCATACTCAAACAATACAGAGATAAAACAAAAGCAGCGAGAATGGACTCTTTTATAAGCTGACGCCTCTTCAGGGTTCTATTTAGTCTCTGGATTATTAGACACTGGTACAGAAAGATACTGGCATTCGCCCTAGTACAGTGGAAAACCCGTAAAACCACCTTCAGGCCACCAAACTTAACAAAAACAACTCAGACAGAAACACACAGTTAATAATAGCAATTTATAAAATATTCACGCGAGCAGTAGGATATTAGACTATGTATTCATGATAGTTTATATGTCTCTGGTATGTATATATGTTGCTCTATCGTAAATGAATTAATATGTCTATATGTCACTGGCACTTGTTTTTGGTGGGGAGACACTGGGGTTAGGTAGGGGGGGTTGGGAGTTTCACTGGGGAGGATACTGAATCTTCTGCTGACTTCTTTTCTTCTTTCTTGCTTTCTTCTTAGGGCGCACCGGGAAACCTGGCGGCGCTTCCGTATTGCGCCGCAGCGGAAATGGAGGCCTTGATACTATGCTGCGGGAAGACGACCTCGGTGGTCGGAGATCAACCTTATTGTTGTGTGCAAATTTTTCCTGGGCCTCTTTGGTATGAGACCACTTGCAGTGCCCATTATGCAGTCGAGCAGATTTCTGCTGGTCTCTGCAGTCCTCCTATCTCCGTCACAGCGAAGTCGGTAAATCCTATGGAGAAGAGGTTCAACATTAGTTACGGTATAAACTGTGCGGGACCAGGTCAACGGGTGCAGGTCGAAGATCTGCCGCAGGATCCGTCGCCCCAGGGGTAACGTATGACTGTAATGCCCGTCGGAACGGGAGAACGGCCGGCGCGGCTTACTCCATGACAGGTCGTAGAAACGACTTGTATAGCAGCATGCCGCACGGCGCCCCCCCGACACGGGCCGCCCTGACAAGATTGCTTCCTCTGCTACACCGTGCGACCACGTTCCTCGGTTGTCTCCATGGAGGCACATAATATCCTCCGTGGTTACAGGAAAACATTCAAAATATGGGAACAAAAAAGTCTATGATATACCAACTGGCAGCATATTTTACGCATTTTTAATGATGCAATTTATATTCAAATTTTAATTCATGAAGTAATGGCATTCATAATTTATTACAACTTACTTTTCCTCATAAAACTCCAAAACTCCGTTGAGAAAATCCATACCGGCATAATCAATCAATTATTTCAAGTGTGTTCCAATATTCGATAACATGGCAAATTAAATTTATTCGCATCAAGATCTTTTCAATATTTGTTTTGTAAATGATGAATTTTATCGTCAAAGATAAAAGCAATTATCGAAGAAAGACACGATAATCCCAACAAAATAGCACGTAGTGGTCAATTGAAGTATATATCGTGTAGTGCGATCTCATTTAAAATACTCCCGTTTTGGGTGGTTTATTGCAGCATCATGATCAAAAGACTACTTGTGATAAAATTTACTGCATGAAAAATATATATTATCAAATAATGTTTATATTCATTAGTACGCCATTTATCGGGTGTTGTTCTTCAGGGAGTTATTCTAGATGAGAATACGCACACCACTATGTTCACTTTCCGTTTTCCGACTTTCCCTCTCCCTGTGAATGCCTTTCTCCTTTTGTGCCTTCCGTCTCGTTTTCCATCCATGCGAATGCAGCTTTAGGTCTCTCGCATTTCCGAGCATTATGGTTAGCCAGCATCATGAGCGATGACTCCCGGGAGTGACGATGCCCAAGGCGGGGCGGGGCTCCCGCGACGGGAACGAGCGGGAGTGAAACTTCCACACGCCTTTAAAACAAGTTAGGTAAACCCGAGGGGAATGCAACTCTGAGATAAGGTGTACGCTTCTTAAGAAATGGTCGCGAAATGTACAGAGATGGATTGAAATGGACAAAAATGGATAGAAATGGACAGAAATGCATAGAAATGTACAGAAATGGATAGAACTGGACAGAAATGGCTAGAAATGGACATAAACAGTTAGAAATGGACAGAAATGCATAGAAATGTACAGATATGTATAGAAATGGACAGAGATGGAAATAAAATGTACAGAAATTGTTGGAAATGGATGGCAATAGACAGAAATGCTTAAAAATGGACATAAATGGATATAAATGGACAGAAATTGATAGAAATGGTCGGAGATGGACAGAACTGGACAGAAATGGTTGGAAATGGATAGAAATGGCTGAAATGATAGGAATGGAAATGCGGTGACACTTGTTTTAGAAGTTGCGTACCCATCAGAGTTAGAGTTACCAAATTTACTTTCAGAAAGGTTGCATAACAAATGAGTCAGCTTTCATTGGATCTGAGTTTTGTATCATATATAGTCCCGTAAACCGGGTTAAGGACGGTTGGCGGAGTGAATATAATGCAAACACGAAAATTTACGTCGTGTAACGAACTCTGAAATATATATCAAATATGATAGATATGTCTCAATGAAGCTGTTAAATTGAGTTGATTAAGTAGAAGATCAAAGTGAAAATAGTCAGTATTAGCAACAACTTTAGGTACAAAAGTTCCCTCTAAAGGCATTGAAATCTACATATCTTCCCTGACCTTCGGGTAACCTCTGTTCACTTTCCAAATTCTCAAGTTATGGCCAGAGGATAAAAGATTATTCGCCAGATTACCTTGAGAGGGCAATCAATCAATAAAGATTGCGATGATATGGGAAATGGCTTTCTTGACTTGTATGACGGAGGCATCGAAAACCAATTATTTGATAATACATGAGCGTTTAAATCGGAGAATAAACTCTGTAGAAAAACAACTTAAACCGTGCGGAAAAAAAGGATTTTTTAACAATATCCTGTGTAGTTTTGTTTTCAATTAAAAACGAAATCTACTAATTTAACCGTATTACTAGTAATTTACTCATGAATTGACGAAGCGAGGGGAACCACCGATTTTCTAATCGCATGCAATTGATAAAGGGCAGTTTTGAAGTGTCCTCTTATCTTTTAGATACCTATGTGCTTTTTTAAGCTTTTTTTAGACGATGGCCTTCAAAAATCTGCAGTCTAATCTCTCGTAAACCTCACTCAAAGATATATTTCTTTTGGTATAAAAAAGCACGTTACTATACAAGTCATATCCATTCTCAATATCGTCGGCTTATCTTTTAGTTTGAAACCAGAACCTGGTTCTTGGAACTAATAATTTCTGATGAACGCAATCAAATAACATCACCTAGAAAGACTATATTTAATTTAGTAGGCTAATATTTAATTTATATTATAATTACACTGCCTCAATTGTAAATAAGATAACATGTCACTTATAGTTCGTGCTGAAGAACTAACTATATTGTTTTGAAAAAGCCCATCATTATTCCAATTTACTCCTGGTAAGTTGAAGTCTCCACAAATTATTACTTCGGTGTTATTAATACAGATACTGAAAAGTTCTTCTATACTATCCCACAATGGTTCATTTAGGGTAGTAGGCGATTTAGGAGGTATATAAACAGATCCAACCACAATAAAACCCTTTCCAGTTGTGATCTTAACAAACCCTCATCCGACAACTTTTAAACCCGAGTTCATGAATGCAGATTTAAGTTTATTACTCACAGCAATAAGAATACCTCCACCAGATTTCTTGTGACTAGTCCACTCATCACGGTCATTTCTATGAATCGAATAATGTGGTAGTCCAAGTTCCGAATTCGAGATATCAGCATTAAGATTGTTTTCAGTGAAGACAAAAATATCATAGCCCAAATAAGTCATACCTTCACGGAGTTGACTAATTTTTTTATTTCAAACCAGGCACATTCTGATGATATATAGTTAACTGCCCAGTATTTAGTTTTTTCCATCTCGAAAAACAATCTTAGGGACCCCTTTAATGTACTTAATCACTATAAGTCCTTTTCACCCTTCTCTATCCGCTCACGAAGTTGAACTTTCAATTTACCATAGTACGGTAGGAGGTGTATATAAACAGCTCCAATCACAATAAAACCCTTTCCAGTTGTGATCTTAACAAACCCTCATCCGACAACTTTTAAACCCTTTGTAGTTCTCTCCAAGTGCGGTCCCTTGGCATCGATGCATTACCCGAATTAATTGAAGATTTCTTAGCTTTCATTAAATCAAAAAAGAAATTCTATTCGTCACTTTAACGGGGAAACATCACTTTCAAAGACCTACATCCCACAGTTGCATTGTACTTTCCAATACGCGTCACATTAATAGTATCGTAGGGTACTTCAGATACTTTCTGCACAATATTTTTCACTTTTGCTACGTTACCTTAACTATTATCCCGTACATCTTACTCTTCAAGACGGTAAATGACAACATTCTTGGCTCGAAGCTTACGCTCACTCATTTCAGCAAACATTTCTAACATAATTTCCTCTTCGTCTTGAAATGTTTTGGACCAAATTTGTATTTCTAGAGACTCAATCTCCTTTCTTAAATCACTGACCAACGATTTTAAGACATCCGAAACTGAAGAGCAGCAAATGCGACAGGATTCATTGCTTTCCGATGTTGGCGATGACGTCGACAACGGGTTACATCGATGACAAAACCATTCTAGCTCGGGCTCTGAGATCAGAACTTTGAAGACTGCGTCCTTAAACTTAGAGCACTTTCTGTGAAAATGCACACTACATTTACTGGATATCATGTGTTGATTATTCTTATTTACTTTCACATGACACGAACCGCACTCAATGCTGTCGGCCATCTTGTTATACATAGTCCCGTCAACCGGTGTGAAGACAGTTGGCGGAGAAAATATAAAAGGGCTCCTGCTCCTGCAAAAAGGGCTTAGATTTACCGGAAAATTTCATCTCTTGCGAGTTTTGTGATAATATTTTTCATTTCAAATGTTCCCTGGTCTCAGAAAAAAGTTTAAAAGCCGCCCAGGAGTCTTCTGGGTTTATTTGGCTGTGTTTTTCGTGTCGCCTTGATAATGGCCGGAAGTTAGCTAAAATGGCGGAAGCCATTACAAATATTCAGACTGAATTAAGTGAAATTAGGAAACTTAATCAATCAGCTGCTCAACACATTACGCCAACCGCGCAAATTGGAGATTGTAATTCATCCTCGGATTCTGAAGTGGATGCTGTTCAGGGGGCACCCGAGACTCCTGAATTAGTGCACCAGTCATTGCCTCCTGTCGGTGCACCAAATTTCGTGGTAGATTCACCTCTGCCTTTACACCATGGAATTGATCATTCGGCTGAAAATGGGGACTGGAAGATAACGCGGAGCAAGAGATCGAAGAAACGCAAGGTAATTGTGGGCACCAACGAACTCTGTGACGAAAATTCCAACTTCACTGGTGTCCAGCAACGGATGACGATATACCTCGGTCGGGTGAAACTTCAAACAACTGAAGGTGATATTATAAGGTATTTGTGTAAAAAGTACCCGAAGGAAGACTTCATCTGCGAGAGTTTCAGACTGGGAATGCATTTTCGCTCCTTCAAGGTCAGTGCTCCGGGAAATCTACGCGATGATTTACTAAATAAGGCAACATGGCCTTCAAATGTTGTGGTGGGTAAATTTTTTCCTCCACGTGTAACTTCTGTTCAGTCAAGAGGTGGTTCTTTCAAGATCAGCGCGTGCAATGATGAAAGTGGTGGAAATCGTGTGTGCGTTGAGAGTATTGGAAGTGATCACAACTTATCGTGTACAGGTGAAACCTCCGCATCCACCGTGCTGAATGATTCTCCACAGGACCGCCGCGTTGATTTTCTACCCTCTGGCCATGATAGAGTTACCAGATCGACCACTGGAAGCTTGAAACCAAAATCTGCGTGACTACACTCGGGGGATAATTACGGCAAACCGACTTTTCAGTTGCCCGCAGTTAAACCAAAATCCCTTTCCTTACCTTGTGTGCCCCATACTGGCGAAATTAGTTTAATACCACATATTGGCGAAACTAAAGTGAAGGTGTTACACTTAAACATTCAGTGCTTACGTTACAAAATTAATGTTCTGGAATTATTCTTGAGTGAACATGAACCAGATGTTGCCTGCATCTCAGAGCACTGGTTAAACTCCAATGAGTTAAGTACATTAAGAATCGAGGGATATAATCTTTGCTCCTCTTATTGTAGAACGCAATGCAAAAATGGTGGTGTGTTGATTCTTGTTAGAGATATGATTTGCGTACGTAACATTAGATTTAACAATCCAAGTAAGGAGCTTGACTTTGAATGTTGTGGGATTCAAATATCTTTTGGTTGCACTGCCATCTCAGTTGTGTGTGTTTATCGTTCCCCTAATGGTGATTTTTCTATTTTTTTGGATCTGCTAACTAATGTTGTTCCAATCTTTGTAAAGAACGCCAAGAACACAATTATTTGTGGGGATTTCAATGTTGATTTCAGCTTGACATCTACTCAATCGAGGCTGCTACTTGATTCACTTAGATCATTTAATTTTGTCCCTACAGTATATGAGCCTACACGAGTAACTCAATCTTCGTCCACAACTATTGATAATATTTTCACTGATAAGCCTTCAACTGGTAGTCTTATCCTTGATACTCTCTTTTCTGATCACAAAGCCCAATTGATCGAGTTCACTACATATTTTAGTTCAAACTCAAAACCCACTCACGCTTATTATAGACGATCTTTCTCACCCCCATCACAAGCACATTTTCAAAGCTTACTTCAGCAGCAATCTTGGGATTCTGTGTATGAAGGGGATGATTTTAATTTTAAATTCGATAACTTTCTAGCTACTGTTTTGTATTGCTTTGATGTATCTTTCCCTCTAAAAGCAATGAAAACTTTTCCTAACACAAAGAAGAAATGGGTAACTAATGAAATTAGAGCCTCATCTGCTCGATTAAGACATGTTTTTAATGAATTAAAATCAAGTGGCTCTCAGTCACTAAAAAGGGTTTATAAAACACTTAAAAGTGAACACAATATTTTGATTGATGAGACAAAAAGAAAATTCAATATGTCCATCATTAATTCTGCTACTAACCCATGTAAAGCTGCCTGGAATGTTATTAAAAATTGCACTAGTTCAAAAACTTCTACATCCTCTATCAGCTCAGTTCTTCACGATGGTTCTTTAATATCAGACAAAACTGTCATAGCCAACCTGCTCAATAACAACTTCCTTAACAGCAACAATGATTTGCAAACTGTCTACAACGTACCTAATTATCCTGCTAACACTGTTAACTCAAGGGAGTATTTTGCCCACTCTATCTTTCTCTACCCCACAGATGAGAAGGAAATTAACAACATATTAATTAAATTAAGTAGGAAGCACTCCTCTGGCTATGACAATATACCAGGTTCCATATGGAAAGGAAATGCTAAAATGGCTATCATACCTCCGTTAACATCTTTAGTTAATGAGTCACTCGCACTGGGAATTTTTCCTGACAAATTGAAAGTAGCCAAGGTCATCCCCATTTTCAAGAACGGTGATCCACATGATATGAATAATTACAGACCAATTTCAGTTCTCTCTGTATTTTCTAAGGTTTTTGAAAAAGTTATATTTGACAGATTATTATCATTTTTAATTAAATTTGACATACTCTCTAGATCTCAATTTGGATTCATGAAAAATAGGTCAACGGAAATTGCCATGGCTAAGTTCATTCATGAAGTTATTACTGAACTTGACCAGCAAAACACAGTCACAGGGGTCTTTTACGACCTAAAAAAAGCATTTGATTCAGTGGATCATGGAATTTTACTTAATAAACTTAATAGTTACGGCATCTCTGGAATTGCCAATAATTGGATAAAATCCTTTTTAAGCACCAGATCTCAAGCAGTGAGTATTTACTCTTCCACTATAGGTTCCTACAACACATCTTCTCCTCTGACAGTCACTAGAGGTGTCCCTCAAGGGTCTATTTTAGGTCCTCTTCTTTTTCTCATATACATCAACAATCTTCCCTCTTATTTTAATAGTGGTACTGTTTTTATGTATGCAGATGACACAACACAGCTATTGTACTCTAAATATTTCAACCATGACAAAGTGCAAGGAAATATCAATGCAATGAATAAATGGTGTGATGATAACTGGGTACTTGTCAATGACAAAAAGTCAACATTTATACAGTTTCATACCCCTCAAAGGAAAATTATGTCCACTCCTCTTCTTAGACTAAATGGTAAAATCTTATGTTCTTCAGCTGTAACAAAATATCTAGGTCTATATATGCATGAAGCGCTATCCTGGGAAGTGCATATTGATAACCTTTGCTCCAAAGTGGCAACTGGGTGTTATCTATTAAGAAGAATTAAGGGTCTCACAGATACCAACACAGCCCTGTCAGTCTACCATGCCCATGTTCATAGTCGACTGAGATACGGGATTGTGGTTTGGGGTCACTCTCATCATGCTATGAGGCTTTTTAAACTTCAAAAATGGGCCAGTAGGATACTAAAAAACGTTCCACGGAGAAGTAGCTGCCAGACACATTTTAAATCTCTTGGAATTCTCACATTACCTTGTCTTTATATTTATTCAACTGTCATTTTAGTCTGTCAAAATAAAAGCTTCTTTGGTATTGAAATTAATGCTGATGTGCATGATCATAACACTAGAGCCTCTAAGGATTTTAGGGTGGTCTCACATAGTCTCACCTTATTCAGCAAAAACCCTGTTTATGCTGGTGTGAGATTGTTTAACTGCTTGCCCCAAAAACTTAGGGAAACTTGTCCTTTTTCAAGGTTTAAATTTCAGCTGTTCCAATATCTTGTTAGCAAATCCTTCTATTCTGTCGATGAATTTTTGTCATCGAATTTGGGTTCCTGAACGATACTTTGTATTTTTATGTGTATTTTGGTGGCTGTTTTATTTTTTTTTGTCCTTTTTTGTATGTTATTGTGAATTGACTTGTTCTATACATGTTAACTGCATGTCCTGGAGCCAATAAAATATTATTATTATTATTATTATTATAGTACAAACACGAAAATTGCCGAAACGTAACAAATTCTGAAACAAATATTGTATAGAGAAATGTTTCATAAATCTGATAAATATGTCTCAATAAAGCTATTACATTACTGTGTCAAAATAGAATTTAAAGGGAAAGTAAGCAATATTAGAAACAACTATTCGGTCCCATTTCCTCTCAAAAGATTCGGTAATCTCTGTCCACCTTCAAAATGCTCAAATTTTACCCATGGCCGGAGGATTCTTCAGATTACCTTGAGAAGGCAATCAAAGCGTTCAATGAAGATTGCAT
Organism: Ceriagrion tenellum; assembly: GCA_963169105.1. NCBI lineage: Eukaryota > Metazoa > Arthropoda > Insecta > Odonata > Coenagrionidae > Ceriagrion > Ceriagrion tenellum. Next base: position 103,150,209 of record OY720642.1, on the reverse strand, counting down.
TGATATGTGAAATGGCTAAAGCTTTGCTGTGGAAAATTTAATGAGGCTGGAGAGTTGATAAGGCGTTTCTCAAGTGCACTGAATTGGCAGGTGTTCGAGCATGAATCTGGCATAGACAAGGCTGTCAATGCAATTATCGTCGTCAAAATATGGAAACTGCCGTGATACTCGCAGAAAATCATTCGCAACAAAGACATTATAAAACAGTAATCACAATAGAATGCCCCTAAGGATCTAAAACACAAATTTAAAATCGTAAGAAAAATATCGTGGAAATCCAAACGAAGGAAAGAAAAAAATTAAGGGAAAACTTCACAACAAACACAAAGAGGAAATAAAGACATCAAATATTCAGAAATATTCATTATTAAATATTCCGATATCAGAAAACGCAGGCTGAAACTTGAAGGGCCTATTAAGAGAACTTCTACAATTTCTGGATTTTATGAAAACCGAGGTTAGCCAAAATCTGAGATCATGATATACACTGCTGCAATTAAGGAAGTCCTGAAAAAAGCAGGAATAACGCCACAAGAAGTCCAAGGTAGAATAATATTTCTCAGAAATAATAGCGACTGGTTGGTTCCCAAACCAGAAAAACGTATGTGGACTAGAACCACCAGGTCGAATGAAAGAAAGAAGGAGCATACAGACAGAATGAAGGATATATGTTCGCACAGAAAGGCAAAGCCAGCAAAACGCAAATAACGACCTCGTATTAGATAGATTTGGCATATAATTACGGAAGGATTGACTTCATCCCTTTGGCAAAACTTAATTTTTCTTCTGCCTGGTGAAATTCATCCAGTAAAATCCTCAAGCTATCGCTAAAGCTTAATTTTTCTTCTGCCTGGTGAAATTCATCCAGTAAAATCCTCAAGCTATCGCTAAAGTGAATCATCCTCGTCACGAGTCGTGAGACGGTGAGTGATAAATTGATCTCTTGCACCATCTGTAATCTTTAGCCTCAGAAAAAATGCCGATTCTCTTCGGTTCTTTTTGCCTCTAATCTTTCTTGCGTTGATTGGTGGGCAGATAATGCTTTGTATAAGCTTTGCAGGTCATTGGTAAGAATCATTCATGTGTTTACTTTTGGTGAGAGCATTACGCAGAATTGCGCATGCAGTGTTTGTGTTGTGATTCTGCGTACAAGTTATTAGACAGAAATTGCAGTCGATAATCATATCTCAAACGTGAGTATCCTTTGAATCACTGTTAATTGATCGCCCAACTAGAAACTAGTTTTGATTTGAGTACATTTCGCTCATGCAAAAATGGGGATTATCGTGCGATTTTTTTTCTCAGCATCACGGTCGAAATCAGTTTCACACACATTGAATTATGAAGCCATTCAGTTACTCCACAAAATTAAGACATTTAAAACAAAATAACTCTGAAATGTCTAAAAAGAGAGAACTCTTAGTATTTTCCACACTTAAAACTTTAATTCCCGACCCAGGTTTCGACTGCCTTGCAATCATTTTCAAGACCTTGAAAACGATTGCAAGGCAGTCGAAACCTGGGTCGGGAATTAAAGTTTTAAGTTGGAAAATACTAACAGTTCTTTCTTTTTAGTCATGTCAGTAGAGTCATTCCACAAAGTTACGCCTTCAACCATTAAGTTTATACAAAATAACTCAGCGTAAAAGATGCCCAATTTTTTGCATCCGCTCGGAGCCCTCTAAAATCACTTCACCCATTAAGGAAAGGTACGGGAATCGATTTAGGACAAAGAAAAACTTAATTAATCGGAAATTTGTTATTTTTTTGCCATTATCTTCAGCAGAAGTGGATATCATAACAACCCCCCTTTGTTGGCTAGAGCGCCAAAAGTGGGTCCTTGAGTACGGGAGAGGGCATTTCAATGATTTATCCAGTGACTCGAAAAATATTCTAGCAAAAACCTTAAATTTAGCATACATGTTATTTTTGTGACATTCACCTCACTAATATAGCGTCAAAACGAGTAGCGTATTTAGTTGTCGATATGACAGAAGAATTAAAATTACATTTTTCATTGATTAAAGCATATAGTTATTACCTACTTGAGTTTCCGGTGCTGCATTAGAAATTTGAGCGTAAGTTATGTTGATTTTTTAGTATTTTTTATCTGGCGTGACATTTTAATCTGTGTAGCACCAAAGCAGTTAGCACGCTAATCTGCACATCAACATTAATCTCTCTAAACGTTTCTAAAAAAATATCGAGATGAAGCGGAAACGAGCAGCGGATGGAAGGACGTCTCGGCTGTTATCGCGGCGTTTATCTTGACATAGGACTCCCATATCACTATCAGTTTAGAGAATCGAGAGATCCGATACCTAAACGTCGGATTTTTAGTGTAGAATTTTGAATTCAAAGTTATCTTCCCCACCCATGCCTTCCCAATACGCCTCGAATGAGACGACATGAAACTTTCCACGGTGCTGTCAATTTGTTCCAAAAGAGGAAAATAAAAAACAGATGAACTCCCTGCTAAAAAATTCCTTAGAAGCTGTTCTGTAGAACGTAAGGAATTCTACAGAAATGGACTCTTTTTCTTCAGAACCAGTTCCTTTTCTAAGGATCTGTACTGAACATGAGAGCCTGACTCTACCGAACGTATGTTCTGTAGATTTATTTTCTGCAGAGCAAAATAACTCCTTACAAGCTGTTCTGTGGAATTTAATCAACTCTATGGAAGTATGTGAGGTTTCCTTGAGCGTGTTAGGAGTTCTACAGAGCGTCAAAGGACTTCTGTAGAACGCCGTCGGGAATTCTGCAGAACGTCGCAGGAAATTTCGTAAAATGGCGTTTCAATATTTTAGGGAATATCTACAGATCTTTAAGAAATTCAGTAGAAGTATTTACAAGGAAACTATGCAGAATTTTTTAGCAGGGCTGCGATAAAACATTAAACCGGTAAGCAATGGTTGACCGGGCCTCAGTAAATCATGCTATATTACGTCTTTTTGATCAAGAATTGATTTCTTCAAGCAGCACACTACTTCACCCCTTCCAGAGTGTGTCTGTCCTCCAATGGGTTTCATATGAACTGCTCATTACATGCGGATCTGTCCAGTCTGTCCACTCCCTCCGTCAGCTAACTCCTTCCATTCGTAATATCAGTCAACATATAATTTCTTCGTCTTCCTCTCCCTCTCTTCCCCTCCATCTTTCCTTCCAGTGTTCTTTTCTGCCGGCAATCTTTCCTGAGGACGTGCCCCATCCATTTCGCCTTCCTCTTTCTTGTGGATCTCAAAATATTCCTTTTCCCATCTAACCTTGCCAATACTTCTCGTTCCTCTCTTAATCGCTCCATTTTAGAATATGCCGCCAGTATTTGGGACACGTACGAGGAAGGTATGATAAAAGAATTAGAGCGTGTGCAAAGGAGATCCGCTAGATTTGTTAAAGGCCGTTATGATAATTGTATAAGTGTTACGAGTTTTATAGAAAATCTGGGATGGGAATTACTATCAGAACGCAGGTTAAAATTTAGAAATTTTAACATGTCAACTTTTTCTAGAACCACTCGATTTATTAAACAACGACCCAGGTTTCGATGTGCATTCACAACATCATCAGGACCTGAAGATGATGTGAATGCACATCGAAACCTGGGTCGTTGTTAAATAAATCGAGTGGTTCTAGTAAAAGTTGACATCTTAAAATTTTTAACGATGGATTACCACCAAGTGAGACTGACGAAAGTGAGTGATATTAAAATTTAGGTTAATCCTTTTAAGTAAATTCGAAACCGATTTGTTCACAGATGATGTTGAGAACCCCTGCGTATTATGCTAGGTTTGATCAGATTAACAAGATTAGAGAGATAGTCTTTCGTACCGATAGAATTAAAATGTCATTTTTCCCGCGTACCATAAGAGAGAACAATAGGCAGCGTAACAAAGGGATAGGTAGGTGAAATATAGTTAGAGTAGTCTGTAGTGCATGATGCATGTAATAACAACCAATAATCCCTTTCTTATCATGTAGATACCAACCATGTGACCCTATTATCTAGCATGCCTTCATTAAATACCATAGTTGCACTTCAACAGTGCATGTTTGGTGATCTTCACCCCCTGCCACACACCCTCCTGGTGGTTCGCAGGGTATTACGTAGATGTAGATTTTATTCTTCCATTCATCTCCATAGCCAGGTTTCAATTCTCTCTAAATATCTCTCTTTCCTCCCAATTGTCCATTTTTCTGGTCCATAAAGCACTTTACTCCAAATAAAACATGTTGTATACGTGTTCCTCAAGCCTAAATTGATTAATTTGACTGATAGTATTTGCTCGACTCGATTGAAGGCTGTCTCTTCCTGAGACATTCTACGAGGGGCATTCAAATATAAACGAGCCTTTTACTTTTGAGGTATTTTGGGACTCTCGAGGAGTTTTACTCGTTGATTTCCTTAACGATCGTCGCACAATAAACGCTGCTTACAACTGTGAACTTCTTGACCCGGTTCGAGCTGCATATCGGTCAAAAAGGCGCCGTCAACCCATCCGAGACGTCCTGTTCTTGCACGACAATGCAAGACCCCATACTGCAGCCCTAACAACCCTAAAAATTGGAAATGAATTGAAATGCATTGGACTACACTTGATCACCCTCCCTATAGCCCTGAACTTTCACCTTGTGATTTCCATATGTTTGGGTCTCTCAAGGAAGCACTTGGAGGTTTTGCGAACGATCAACAGGTTGAACAGTTTAGCTCGTTGATTTCCTTCACGATCGTCCCACAATTAACGCTGCTTACTCCTGTGAACTTCTTGACCCGGTTCGAGCTGCATATCGGTCAAAAAGGCGCCGTCAACCCATTGTATCCAATTGGTTGGATACTCGCCCGAAGTCATTCTTCGAAAACGGCATGAACCAACTACCTGTTCGATGGGAAAAATGGGTAAATGTCCGCTTCCGTCACACACCTTTCAAACACTTATTCCCGGAAATTGGTAATCTTAAGGATAATGACTGTGACATAGTTTACTTCTTGAAGAATCACAGTACAAAAAAAAAGTTACAGCAAAGTTTTTAAGCCACAGGTTTTTGAGATATTCACGTTAGAAAATGACCAATTTTCGTCGTTTTTCCGACTTTTTCGACGCCATTTTCCCAGTTGCGCGAAAGCTCCGACAGAGGGATATTTCTAACTTCACCTCTACAATATACGTCTCTCCATGCCTACACCACCTATTTCCACCCTTCTAATCACCAACCGTCTCGAGGGAGATTTTTTTCTAGAAAATATACGTCTCTACATGCCCACACCTCATATTTCCACAATTCTAATCACCAACCGTCTCGAGGGAGATTTTTTTCTAGAAAATATACGTAAATAACATGGAACGGGAGATGTTAGTAGGTAAACGCAACTCAGCGACTGTCGCGCCACGCTGCGATCAGAAGTGGAAACAGTGCAATGGCGGCCGGGAAAAACGTCACCGCAAGCTTTAAAAATTTCCTACTTATCGTACATTACTTATTCCCCCAAAATAATATTATCACTAGATACCGGCATCTTTCTAGTTTTTGTCACATTAATTTCGCGGCGATACGCTATGTGAAAAGGGTAGAAAACAATTTTTGAAAGGTGTGTGACGGAAGCGGACATTTACCGAAAAATGCATTAATAAGGAGGGTATTTATGCAGAAAAATAACTATAAAGTTTTCTTGTTAAATGTAAAATAAATTTCTTTTTGCAAAAGGCTCGTCTATATTTGAATTCCCCTCGTACTTTTCTTTTCTAACTGATCATGTTCTCCGAACAACTACCGATCCATTTGTTAAAACTTCCGAGGTATCCAAAAGTTGGTATTTGTTTTAGCATTTTATCATCAATAGTTAGTTACCTTATGCATCTTCCGCCGCCCATCGTGGCTTCGGCCACCGAGGCAACTCTTTGACTGTTTTGAGTAAGTTGTAATAGAGTTTGCAAGGTTTTGCAGTACCCGTACCACGAGCAGCTTTCCCTGCTAACGGTTGCGGCGCTCTACCGGTCAGTTTTGGCACATTTTCCTCACAATTCCACAGGAGAAACCAAAGCATAGTAATACCCTAGGCCCGCTTTCACTATTCTACTCAAGCTAGGATCCCTTCTGAAAGGACTACCTTGAGAGCCAGCATAGAGTTACCCGCGACCCACCTCTAGGAGGTATATGCGGCGTACTGACACACCGGGTCACGGGGTATATATCTGTTTCGAGAGTCGACTAACGAAACAGATATATAAGAGTGAAATGAATGGAGCGAGAGGTAGAGGTAGGCTGAGAAAGTTGTGGTTGAGGACATTCTTAGGAGGAGGAATATTAGAAGTCTTAAAAATAGGAGGGCGTGTATGAAGCAGTGTCTGGGGGTTAATGAGGCAAAAGAAGTTTGGAAGGGTTGGTCAGTATGGAGGAAATTAACGAAGCAGAGTTAGGTATAAACATATGTATTTGAGAGTGATACTTAGTGACTGTGCCTAACCCGGAAGGGAACGGCGTGATTGATATGTATGTATAGTTACCTTTAGAACCACTTCCTCTTTTCCTACCTTCATAATTTGGTTACCTGATGTAGCATGTACGATGTTCGTTTTATTTACCGGTTTTCATGTATATGAGCCCAATAAAATAACCTCGCAGAAGAATTACTTATATGTCCCCCATAGTCTCTCTTTCAGTAACACTGAAAGTACTTAAACTAAGTTAATAACCAGCAATTCACCGGACCAGTAAAATGCTTTGCTGCGCTAAGTACCACTTGTGTTTTGATTAAATATTTTCTCTAGATGAGCACATTCACAGAGTCTTGCAGAATGGCTAGATTTTCCTACAAAATCTTACCATCAATAAGTAATGTAAAAAAATATATTTAACTTTTTTTCCACACTATCATTCAATGTCTAAAACGTGGTTTCAGCGCAAGAACGTCAGTAATCTTGATATTAATTTAATATTGCAATATCTAAATCTACTTACTTCAATGCAAGCAACAGCAGAGGGGTCATTCTACGCAACTTCGGACAGAAGTTTACCCTTGACCTCTACGATTTGAAGGAAAATTTGAGGAAACGTTTACCTAGTGAATTAATGAATACTAATTCAAGCGCTTTGCGAAACAAAACACGGCTGTAAAACAGCCGTTTTACAAAATTGCGATTTTCCCTGCCATTACATTTTCGTTATCGCAAATCTCAGGGAAGAATCAACGTAAAAAACATTCAATAGCTTGTTTTTAAACTACAAGTTTTGATCAAACTAAATTTGGATTAAAAATAGCAATTTAACTATTATATGTTCAAACATTTCATAGTTTAAATTTTTTATTTGATTCACATTTTGTCGAGCACATTTTTTTACTTGACATACCTTGTTCTACTATGCATATAATATAAAAATTTTGAGAGAGTGCTCTCCCATTTCGTTGTCTTCCTCGCAGCAGCTTTCGATCCAATCCTCCCTAGCCTTCATACATTCTCGAGTTCTCTCTTAGTTTCTTGTTGCGGGTTTCTTTACCTTCGTATCTGGGGTCCCTGTATTTTCTTCTTTCTTCTATTAGTTTCATAATCTCCCTAATTACCAATGCCATCTTCCTGTTGGCCGTCTTACCGATTGCTCCTCTGCTACTTCTGTCATTGTCCTCTTAAACTCATACCATTTTTCTTCGACGCCCATTTCTCCCTCATTTCTTAGTTTCCTTTCGACGGCTGCGGTGAATCTTTCTCCCTTTCCTTCATCGGCCTGTATTTTCATGTCTCACCTTGACTCTCATTTTATTTTCTTGATTTTCTTGTATTGCAGGTGGTTGACCATGACTACTAGGTTGTGGTCATTGTTTATATCCGCTCGGGCATAGCTCTTGAACTGCATTACTTGTTTCTTGTATCTAACTCTTACAAGTATGTAGTCCATTGGGAATATGACAATATCACTTGGCATTTTCCATGTGTACCTCCAACGCCGTTGGTGCACGAAGATCGTGTTAGCTCCTGCCATATTCTTTTCATTGCAGAACTCAGTCAGTCATTCTTCCTTGGCATTTCTTTTGCCCAGTCTGAAATATCCTATACAATTTCCTTCTTTTCCCGATCCTACCACTGCCTTCCAGTCTCTCATGACGTTGATGTTATCTTTTCCGTTCACTACCCCGAGAGCTTCTTCAATTTGCTCCTAAACTTCTTCAATTTCTTCACCCGAATGGCTGGACGTCAGTGTGTAGATCTCCACGATCACCGAGTCCGTCGGCTCTCCTTCTAGCCTCACTATAGGAAACCTTTCGCTGTACTCCTATACCGACTTCACTCTCCAGCTCCATGCATTCTTTAGTATGATGTCTACACCTGTAATCCTCTCCGTCGTTTCCTGAATATATCACTCGATCTGTCGCTCCAGTAGTCGTCTGTCCCCGTCCACTTGATCTCACTTACTCCCAGTATATCTACCCCTAACCTCTCCAACTCCATCTCCACATTCTCCAGCTTCCCGCTTACCCCTAAATATCTCACGTTCCTTGTCCCTATCCTGGACTTTTCCTTCATAACTGATTTACCCCATCCAGTAGCCCCCACCCAGAAATCCGATTTGAGGACTATAATACGGGGTGGAATACCATCATGTCATATATAGTTATAATGCATGGCTGCGTCTTCTAGTGAGACTAATGTGGTAGTTTTCTTGTTGTCTTCCAATTAACAGTGCCCCGGCAGATTCCATGACTTCACTCACCCTTGAGGCTAGGGCAATTGAAACCGGTCGGATCATCTTAATCTGCGCCAACAATGCCTTCTGCTGAGACTGCTGACTCTTAGTAGTGGGTTTAAATTCGGGTAGCGTGCTAAAGTTGGTAGGTAATCCAGAAAAAATTTTCTTTTCTGTCGCTTGGTCTCGAACCAGCGACTCTGGGAACGGTGGTCGAAGACGCTACCAGCGGTCCAAATCAGACGTAGTCCAAGAATTTCAGCTAAAATTCGCAACTTCCAGGCAGGCTTCCGCGTATCGTTGCTTGGTATTTCGTGACTCGAAATATCATCTCAATATAATAACAGGTATAGTCCTGCTAAGCCTATGGCTTTTCAGCAGGTGCTCTTTTTAATTAATAAAAAAATTCACAACATTGATCAGTCAGAAAACATTTTTAAAAATTGTTATTACCTAAAATGTAATAAAAACACAAAAATATACTCAAAGACGCAATTAAAACATTAAATAAAATAGCATAAGTACAAAAGTTTTTTAAATAAATGTATACAAATGTAAACAAAAGTACGAATGAATTGTTTTTTAATCAAACACAACATTGATCCGTCATAAAACATTAAAAATATAGACGAAAAACCTAAAATGTAATTGAAAAACATAAATATTCACAAAACAAAATTAAAATTTTACAATTAAATCATAACTACCTTAGGATATGTACAATTTTTCATAATAAACAAATGCACAAGAATGATTAGTTAGAAGCCCCGATGTCTTGTCCTCCCCCGTCCCCGTTATCGTCTTTAGAAGCGATGTCTTTGTTAATTTCTCTCACTGCTGAAGATGCTCTTATCAATGCTGGACGAAAGGTTGAGTCTCAAAGCAATCAACACGCAGGCCAGCTTGAAAGGCTTCGTGTAAGTCTCCATCAGCGTTATTATGCTGCTCAGGTGTAGAAAGCCGTCTAGTTCCATTATCAATGAAATTACCAACACCACTTAAAGATAAGTACCGGCCGACAATTTTACATTGTTACTCGGTGAATCAGTGAGGAAACAAGCGCAAAGCTTTTGATAAATATAAAAAGTAAGCTTGTACCTTTCAAATCAAAGTGAGGGCAATAGCCGGTTACACCACCAAACCATCTCCCTTCAGTGCGAATTTCGATGGGGTGTTTATGCGCAATAGAAACCTTTTCAAATATCTTTGCGACTGAGGGGAAGACCTAAGGTTTTGGGGGTGAGGGAAGAAGGCACGTGACTTCGCGAAAGCCAACCAGAAGCAAAAGGCGGAGCCTACCCTCTCGGAAATTGTGTTGCCAAACCTCCGTTGCATTGTCAAGGAAGTCAATGCGGGTTTTCCACCGGGTCAGGTTGTCCATGTCTGCCGACGTTTCGATGACCGAGTTGCTCATCGTCTTCAGGGCATGTCAATTTTCGGAAGTGGTCCACATTATATAGGGTCCATTTGGCGCGTCAGCCTGGGCAGGTGTCACCTGATTGGCTGGATTTTTCCCGCCTTTTTTCTCGGGCTTCTCGGATGCTTCTCAGTACTGGCTTCCAAGAATTACTGAGTGAGTATCCCGCGTCTCGGTTCATAGTTGTTTCTCTCATCCTGATTTCTATCGCTTCCCTCGTCAGCCTTTGCCAAAACTTGTCGATGCGGGAAAGAACTTTCGTTTCTTCCCAGCAGATGACATGGTTTCGGGAGATGCTGTGTTCGGCCACGGCGGACTTTTCCGGTTCCAGCTCTCTTGCCTTCCTCCTTCGCTGTCGCGATGAAGAGACTATACCAACTTTTGCGGTCGTGCGGTCATCCGTCGACTCACCTGCTGTTCGACGAATCCTGAAGCGTACGAGCATGGCCATCGTCCGGGAACGCATCCATGACAAGAGGAGACGCTTGGACCGATGTGCCAAGACTCTCAAGGCGCTCCACCTTCGCCTCGCAGCCATACTCTCACCGCTGGATTGGGAATACATTGACCGCGCCACGGCCGCACTTGAGGAGTTACTTCTCACCAAGGAGACGGAGAGACTGAAACAGAAATTCGACCGTCTACCATCCACCAAGACGGCCACTCAATCACTAGACCCCCAAAAACTGGTGATTAACCTGAGCGACTTGAACCTCGACGATCCCACAATCACCGTTCTTTCCAGGGGTCTCAACTTCGCTCCAGCTCCTAGGACCATTCCTCACACTGACTTCATCAGTGGGATTGAACCAGCCGTACGGAAACTCCCGATTGACTTGGCGGAGGAAGCCAGGGCGGAAATTTCCATGGCCCTTAAAAGGGCCGTCCCTCCCCGCCCTAATATCTCTAGGGCCGAGCAAGCTGCCATACGTTCGCTGCGCAACAACAAAGCGATCATAGTACTTCCAGCGGACAAAGGAAACGCCACCGTTCTTATGAACACTATAGGATACGGCCAGAAGATTCGAGATATTCTCCAAGACCAAGCATATCGGCGAATTTCTAAAGATCCAACGGACGCCGTTACGAGGAAAAACCATCACCTTGATCAAGAGCTCGAGCCTTCCATCAGACATAGCCAAGAATCTACTACCTCCAGCACCAGCTCCCCCTAGGCTGTATGGTCTACCAAAGATTCATAAGGAAGGCGTCCCCCTGAGACCGATTGTGAGTGCCATTGGTTCACCAACATACAACCTGGCCAAATTCCTCACAGGGATCTTACAGCCTCATGTTGGACGCTGCGAACACCATATTAAGAATTCTTCAGAGTTCGTGAAGAAACTTAAAGACATCCACCTGGAAAAGGAGGACATAATGATCAGCCTCGACGTGGTTTCCCTTTTCACCCGTGTGCCGCTGAACGAAACTCTGAAACTCCTGAGTGAGAAATTCGACCCCGACACGGTGAGACTTTTTCACCATGCTTTGACCACCACGTATTTCAAGTACGATGGAGAATTCTATGAACAGACCGATGGTGTGGCCATGGGCTCCCCGCTCTCTCCGGTGATAGCTAATTTCTTCATGGAAGACTTTGAAGAAAAAGCTCTCTCCTCGGCTCCTCTACGACCCAGGTGCTTCTATCGGTATGTGGACGATACCTTCATTGTGTGGCCTCATGGAGCTGCTACCCTCAGCCTCTTTCTTGACCACATGAACGGCCTTAATTCAAACATCCAATTCACCATGGAGACGGAGAGGGACAAAAAGATTCCTTTCCTGGACATCCTCATCCACCGCAAGGAAGATGGAAGCTTGGGCCATAGCGTCTACAGGAAGCCAACGAACACAGACCTCTATCTGAATGGACGAAGCCATCACCACCCCTCTCAGAGATAATTCTTGGAAGCCAGTACTGAGAAGCATCCGAGAAGCCCGAGAAAAAAGGCGGGAAAAATCCAGCCAATCAGGTGACACCTGCCCAGGCTGACGCGCCAAATGGACCCTATATAATGTGGACCACTTCCGAAAATTGACATGCCCTGAAGACGATGAGCAACTCGGTCATCGAAACGTCGGCAGACATGGACAACCTGACCCGGTGGAAAACCCGCATTGACTTCCTTGACACCATACGCCGGGAAAGCCTTCGATCTTTCTCCGTTGCATTCGTTCGTTTGATATGCTGTGGTGATCTTCCCGAGAGAAAACATGGCAACGTCCACCTCCATCTCGCCCCACCCCACCTCCATAATGTCGAAGACCCCACCTTCTGCCGCGACGCCGCTCGAACAGTTCCGAGCACGCACGAAGGGCCGGTCGCAAAGATATTTGAAAAGGTGAATAGCCTCGTTTGAGCTTTTATTCAAGGTAGATGTGTGCCCAGTTATAGAGAAAAACTAGCATTGCACCGCATTCCGGGTCCAGCTGGTATACAATACAATTCAAACTTTAGCAACTACGGTTCACAGCAACAATTAAATTTGCTCATCGTATTCCTGATGATTATGTGATCACGAAAACGAAAAATCACGATTAAATGAATGTTATTTGCGAACTCCGTGATCAAAGCGTCACTCTCTTTTGCACAACGATAATGTGCGTGCGTAAAGTTTTTTAGGCGATAGAAAAAAGAATCGATATGTGTTATCATATTTGTCTTCTTAACATCACATACTTTGTCCACTTCTGTGGACAGATATACTGATAAATGCTCTTGAAGTGTGTTAACTTCAATACTACTACGATATACTGATAAATGCTCTTGAAGTGTGTTAACTTCAAGAGCATTTATCAGTATATCAGGGGTTGATATCGGAATTAGATTGCGTGCAGCGAAGAGGAGCTAGGTTTTTAAAACGATGCAACGATAAGTTCAGTAGTGTGTCTGGATTGTTAGAAGAATTTGGATGGGAATCGCTATCACAGAGTAGATTAAATTATAGGCTTAACCTCTTAACTAAATTTCAGGAAAAACATTTATCTGACGACGTAAAAACCCCTCTCTTAACTTACTATTACTTACTTAACTCTTACTATTAACCCCCTCGTACTACAGCAGATTAGATCGCGCCAATAAAAATAGAGAGATAGATTATAGAACCGATAGGTATAAAATGTCATTTTTTTCCGCGTACCATTAGGGACCATATCAGCTGTGATCGTCGTCATGAATAGTGCGAATAGTGAGATTAGCTAAACAGTAGATCATTCTCTTTATATTCTCTACATTCTTATTTATGCATGATTTAAATATTGATGTTCTTACTTATGCATGATATTTTGAATCTGTAGTAGTAGTCTTTGTATCCCTTGCATGTTGGAACGATTGACGATGGAATGTTTCTTGGTTAGTAGATTTTAAATTGGCGCATTGCATATGTGGTACGCTGGTTTCAATGTTGTTTCGGTGTTCTGCCGTATAATGCATGCATGTCTGGTGTGGAAGCACCCCTTTGGGTGGCTTGCACGGTATGACGTAGATGTAGATGTATCAGTAAGTTCGAGTATTGAAGGCTTCTTATAAAGGAGTGTTCAGGTATTCCTTTCATTTGAACACATTTTAACCTAGTTATATATTTACCTATAATTTATAAGAAGCAGCCGGATAAATTGAATCTTGTAACATCCACCATATCAAAAACTATGACGGTTAATCATCAACGACTTATCTTAACCAAATCAAAATTACAAACATGCATCCGGGTTATATATGTAGGGAAATATTTGATCAACTAGTGATCATCACTTCCGCATCAGTAATTTCTTACCTTGCAGAAAAGGGACTGTTAGCATAATATCGTGAGTCACAGAAAAGGCAACCATAAAGAGAATTCAGTAGGGAAATGTAACTTTCTTTAGTAGTATATAAGTAGTTTGAATTATCTTAACATTAAAAAATAAATTAGGAAATGATTATGAGAAAGGGAACATTTTTCCTGTGCTATAGGGGTCCCCCTCACCTGCCGTCGAAGCCGTCAAAATGTAGCAAATAACGGTATATACCGTTTTTCTTATGCATATTCGATTTATGTATTTCTATCCATGTTACACGGCAAGTCATTTTATTTCGAAGGTAGTATTATGTTAATTGAAAAGCCACTTTATTTGATACTAATACTCTCCGTGCTTTTTCCTCTTACTGACATTTTTCATTACAGAAAAAACATTTCTTTACCTATCTATTGTTGTTAGAGTGTTTTAAAAGTTGTTGACTGGCCGTTAGCCATGTGGTTACCAAAAAGCGGGCCGCACTCAAATGTCCCTGCGCCGAAACGGTTGGCGCCAAAAGAGCTTGTGCCGAAACGACCGTACCGAGATGGCTTTATTAATGTGTCCCAAAAATATGTGCGTCCCATCTGCTGTTTAGGTCACCTGCTGTCATTGATTGGTTGTTTTAATATATTAATGAGCAAGTTTTAAAATATTACATGCATACATATCACCAATCACGCCATTCCCTTTCGGGGTGGGCACAATCACAAATTTCACTCAAAAATACATATTTGTTCACCTAACTCTGCTTTCCTCCATACTGAACTATCCTTGCAAAACTCTTTTGCCTCATTTATCCCCATACACTGCTTCATACACGCCCTACTGTTTTTAAGACTCCTCATATTCCTCCTAAGAATTTCCTCAACCACATTCAATCACAACTTTCTCGGGCTACCTCTATCTCTCGCAGCATTCATTTCACTTTTATATATCTGTTTCGTTATTCGACTCTCATCCATTCTCTCAACATGTCCAAACCAACGAAGCATACTCCTTTCATAAATGTCCATTACTGGAGTATCTGACCCACATTCATTTATCACCCACCCATTCCCGACCTTATCCATCCTACTTTCCCCGCAGACACTCCTCAGATAACTCATACCCACGGCGTTTAGTCTACTCGTATGTCTATCCTGACATACCCATGTTTCACTACCATACAACAAAGTGGGGAGAAGTGCACTTTTGTACACGGCGACTTTTGCTTCCTTAGGCACTCATTCCTTGATATGCTCCACATGCTCCCTAACACTTTCCTTCCAGCACTCCCACGTCTCTTTATCTCCTCACCTATCTCTCCATCTTTCGCAGTCATCTTACCTAAGCACACAAAATCATTATAAAAATATCGCTACCCCGCAACTACAAGGGAGTGAACTGTTAGGAATCAGTTATCAAACTGAATCAATCAAACAGAATGGCCTATCATATAGGACTACGTCCTCAATATCTGGCACCGAATATCACACCAAGCCTTGCGCTGAATCATTTATCTTGTGAAACTGGCTCTAAATTATTAACTTGAAGCTATGACATTGATATAATTTAAAAGCAAAGAAAATGAAGAATTTTGACCAAATTTATACTTGCCATTGAAAATAATTTTTAAAGAAAATCTTTCATGCAAATGCAGAAGAATTTGCACCAGGGAAAATAACGCTGCAGAAGGAATTATACTTGCCTTAAACAATGCATTATCTTCCTAATCAATTGATAATAAGTCACATTTTGCTGTTGCAGAGTTCATACAACGAAATGGCGAGAAGAAATCTTCATGTACCAGAAATCAAGTAACGGAAATCACCATATCACGCTACACGTATGTATATCAACTACTTTTCCGCTCCCTTCACATCACTCGTAATGTTATTTAATAACATTATATTTTGCGATCCCCGCTTACGACTTTTTCCATAGTTTCTCCGCTACTCTCTTTAGCGAATGCACACACAAATGGCCATATTAGAATTAGAGAAAAAAGTTGTCATTTATTTGTCACGAATATAAAATTTTTTCATGAAATTTAAAAAAATGCTCCTCAAAGCCTTTATTTTAAGAAAATTCCTTTTCAATAACGTAAAAATATTAAGATACAAGGATAATCCAGAGTCGAAAAAAATTTGTTACTTGGTATTAAGTTCAACTTTTGCGGCGTACTTATGTTAAGGCATTGTGGTAATGACGGCCGAGGGAGTATTTCAGGCCTCCTTTTCACTCTGCCCGTGTAAACGTATCACTCAAGTATGGGTCAACTGTTATGGACAACGAATTCAAATTTCCTTTATTTGCTTTGAGAGATATCATTCCAAAAGATGATGCGAAAGAAAAATTTTTGTCTTTCTGGGTAAGAGAGGAAACTTACCTGAATTTTGGCTAACAAAAACTCACTTCTCAGCCACAAATTAAAAAAATCGGAGAAAATCCACCTCTAGGCACATCTTTCTTTTAAACGATACGTATAGAACATCCATTATTACTCGTTTTCAAGGTCGCAATCTTTAAAACGGAGGACCCTTGCTCGCTAAAAGTTAAACCATTTTCGGACACTATGGGAGCGAACCGTGCGGTCACGAATTTATTTCCCCCAGCGTCCTCCCGCTGTCTCTGCGGCAGCGTCGGGTCACCCTTCTTTCTCAATTCTAATATAATATTTCAACCTGAACCCCCTCTTCCTAAGAGAATGTAAGATGATCCCAACCCCCCTCCCTCAAAAACGTAGTGCCGCTAGTATATGCCGCTAGTATATGGGATCCGTACGAGGAAGGTATGATAAAAGAATTAGAGCTCGTGCAAAGCAGTCCGCTAGGTTTGTTAAAGGCCGTTATGATAACTGTATAAGTGTTACGGATTTAATAGAAGAACTAGGATGAGAATTACTATCAGAACGCAAGTAAAAATATAGGTTAAACCTTTTAAGTAAGTTCGAAACCGATTTGTTCACAGATGACGTTAGATATATATTAAGAACCCCTGCGTATTATGCTAGGTTTGATCATATGAACAAGATTAGAGAGATAGATTGTCGTACCGATAGATTTAAAATGTCATTTTTCCCGCGTACTATAAGAGAGAACAATAGGCAGCGTAACAAAGGGATAGGTAGGTGAAATATAGTTGGAGTAGTCTGTAGTGCATGATGCATGTAATATCAACCAATAATCCCTTTCTTATCATGTAGATACCAACCATGTGACCCTATTATCTAGCATGCCTTCATTAAATACCATAGTTGCACTTCAACAGTGCATGTTTGGTGATCTTCACCCCCTGCCACACACCCTCGTGGTGGCTCGCAGGGTAGTACGTAGATGTAGAAACGTCTTACGTAATACTTGAATGGCCCCATAGAAGTCTGCTAGATTCCAGAATCGACTAGGGTGTAGATTACCAAGGGTCCGTGAGCGTAAGATGAAAGCCCTCCACCTACGACCTTGCCTTAGAAAGCTGGAAATAAAGCCTTGCGGGTAAAAAAAATTGCGAATGTAAGGTAATGGTAAACCTAATACCTGATTATAGAGAAATAATTTAATACTGTGTTGGTCTCAGAGTAAGATCATGGAATTTCCTCCTGTTTATAACTTTGGATAAATGATGGTTAGTATTTTTTTTGCAGGGATTGATGTGATGCAAGATGGAAGAAACTCCAGGTGAAGAGTTGGTCCCATCTGATGCAACTCCAGAATCGACTACCCGACTGAAAAATAATGAGGAGACTCTGAACGACATTATCGAAAATGCAGGCGTGGAAGAGTTAGCCAAACGTCTTGGGGTTGAATATCCTCTGAAGGAAACCAAAATAGAGTCTATTGACAAATACGTCCTCCTGAATGCTTTCGATGTCAACGGAATGACTCCCTTGATGACCGCAGCTCGTTACGGGAAGAGAGAATGCCTGTCTTTGTTGTTATCTTGCGGTGCAGACGTGAATGCCAGTAAGCAGACTGGGGAACTAGCAGTAGATTTCTCACTAGATCAAAGCGATCCAGAAATCACCCTACTATTGTTCAGACACGATTCAAAGTTCCCTGATTTGAGAAGAAGTGAGAGAATGAGCAGGTTTCATATTTTTATGGGTGACTCCGTGGAAATTCTAGAGCTACTCAGTGACAGAAAGCGAATTCACGAGGCATTAGAGGGCGGAAAATTTGATCCAGAGTTGAAAAACACAATAGATGTGAATTGCAGCCAGTATTTTGTAAATGACAAGGGAAATTCACTGAAGTACACGGCAGGTATTAATAAAAACTACGAAGCATGGGCATTCTTGGAAAGCAAGGGAATGCAGTACGCAAATTTGTACGAAAAGGAACAAATGAAAAAGGTAGTGTCATCGTACGAAGAGGAATTTCGTCGAGCTTTAGAAAAGTACTTCCATGAAGTCCGTGGTTGTCACGTGATGAAAATGGCTGCCAAGTCCATCGTCTTTGGTGATACCAGAAGACAAGAGGATATCGGGAAAAAAGTGGAAGGCTTTTTTCGTCATCTGGATGAAGATGAGTTGACATCCGTCTTGCTACAAGTCCTTCAAGATGTAGAAGGTTTCCACATTGCTTTTGATTTTAAATCAGAAAATATCGAGGGGATGCTGCCTTGGTGCTCCTGTAATTGCAGAGGGTTAATGGACCCTAAATGGAACAGAGCATATGTCGCAGCCCTGGAAACAAAATCTTTCCGCCGATCCCAACTCCTGGGCAACTTAGCCCACGAACTTGCTCACAAAGCATGTTCAGTAGTGTTTCAAAATGGTGGGCTGCCGTATAGAGACGGGGACAAGATTCTTCGTGAACAATACCAAGGAATATTGGTTGAGTTGAAGAATTCAAATAAACTTGAGAAAAGCCAAGAAATAATCAAGGCAGTTTTCAATAACTACAAAAAATACCAGTGGGAACCCGAGCTAATCGTAAGAGTTCCTGAGATAATAGCGAACTTTCAATGTGAAGGTGTGGAACATGATGGAATTTCTATACTTAAGGAGGAGGCCCCTGAACTCATAGGATATTACGAAAATTATGTTATGCCAGAGTTTTTGAAATACGTCAATGAAATATATACTAGCAATAGAATAACTAGAAGAACTATCATTCATTATCAAGAATTGTTCTCAGCTAATCAGGAATATGGGGTGGAAATGAGCAAAAAGATGAAAAATGTTGAATTTGCAAAGCACAATGATCTGGAAACATTTCTTGTTTCTAGTCTTAAACTGGGTAGAAGTCACCTCCGAGCGTGGTGTCAGGACCAGGAGAAAAGCATCTTGTTCGTGGACTGGAGTCGATTCATCGATTGCGAAACACTCTTCATCGATGGTTTAAAGAAAAATGAAATTGAATTGTTAGCGGTTATATGGGATTTGAGGGAGGACCCGAAATTTTGCAAAACTAAGACATGTTGGAGGAAACATTGCCCCGCTTATCATTTCAGTTCAATGACGGAACATGTTGTATTGTTGCTGGACAAGGAATCGCCTCTTCTGGACAACAGCAGAAGAGTCAACTACCGTTGGAAAGACTTATCTGTTGAGACCAAAAATTTGATTCTCGAGAAAGACGTAAATTTAGGAGGGTCACAAATGTCACTTAAAGATATCATCCTCTCAGTTATGGAAGAAAAAACTCTTGATAAGTTTATGTCAGAATCATTGGATCCCAAAGATATATCTCATCTGCTGGAAGTGTCTCCCATCAATTTTGGACAATCAATAAGCTGGACTACAGGCTTCCAGGCTAGTAATATATTCAAAAGCCACCCTGACTGCTTCATACCACGTTCGCTTTGTCAAAGGTACGTGGCATTAAATACTACTCTGCTTGAGGCGAAACGGGATTCAATATTCTTTGTCAGCAATGCAGATATTTCTTATCTGGAACGTTTGGGGATCCAAGCTGAGTATCTAAACACTTGGAATCCTGATGATATCCTCGGTAGCACTCGATGTTACGTGTATGACCCTAAGTCAGTGAATACAGAGGAAGCAGAGGTATTCGAGGAGATAGTTAAGGCATACAGAGACATAGGAAGTATAAAGGAGATACATTACCTGAAATTGTACTCTGATATTTTCTTACATATAAAATCCATTGATTCACAATGCATGAATAACAAGGAGGAGCTCAAAGTGGATGCTAATAGAAATCTTGGAGAACAAGACTTTTTCTTAACTAAGGAAACAACTAATCTCCTGGATGATTCAAGTTTTTTTTATCATGACTCAACTCCCATAGTCATTTCAGATGATCCTGGATGTGGAAAGTCCGTCTTTTTGAACAGGCTGGCAATTGATCTGAAGGAAAATATGCCATTGACTTGGGTCGCTTTAGTGGATCTGAAAAGTTGGGCAAAACTCAACTCTACTCAGGGCTTCAAAAATGGGCACGGTGCGTTGGATCTTTTGTTTAGCATGGTAAAAGGCTCAGATACCACTTTGGAAAAAAGGCTATTCAAAATATTTTCCGAGAGAAAAAACCAGTTGGTAATCATGTTTGACGGGTTTGATGAAATATGCCCGGATTTCAGAGAATCTGTCACTTCCTTTTTGATACATTTAAAAGCGCAGACTCAAGTCAAAATATGTGTCACCACTCGACTGCACGAAAAACATAATTTGGTGCAATCATTGAAAGCAATATCGTTCAGTCTGATGCCATTAAGTACTGAGGAGCAGTTAGTGTTCCTCAACAAATACTTGAACAACACTTTCAAAATCCTTACTCCGGAATCCAGACTTAATGAAATGAAATCTCTATTGTCTGACATGAAGGAATGGATTGCTGTAGAGAGCGATAACCTGGACTTATCTCAAGTTACAGCAGCACTGGCTGCCAATATATCTAAATTAGGCAATGACACTGCGTGCGATTTTATTGAGGTGGACTTCAGAAAGTTAATGGAAAAATTGTTGTCAAAAGTTAATTTAATACGTGATAGGATGGAGCAGTTTACCCAAACTCCACTGCACTTGCAAATTATAGGGTTCCTTTTCAAGGATTTCATGACCATTGGGAACAGATGGAATTTGGGTTTTTTATACCAAAGAATTTTCGACATGAAAATTGAGGTTTTCCATTCAGAGAAAGCCAGCTCAAACGGAAATATTAGTGCTAAGAAGAGCGCAAGAATGGCCAAAGCAACGGCATCAAAAACTTTGCAGAAACTTGCCTCTAACGTATTCCATTGGGGTAGAGCATATGAACTGGAGCCTGAAAAAATAGAGGACGCTTTAGCTGTTGGGTTGGTAACTGAGAGGTTGGAGGACCATCATTTTGTGCATCATACATTTTGTGAGTTTTTCTTCGCGAAATGGCTTTTGAGGAAAGCAAAAAATCAGGACGTGACAAGGCTTTGGATCCATGAAATCTTCTTTGAAGAGAGATTCAGGGTTGTGAGGCTCTTCTTGGAGGATTTACTCTTCTTGAGATCGCGCGGAGTGGAAGGTATTTCTGAAGATAATGTCACACCCTTAAGATATGATTGGAACCCCGAAGAACATCCAACAAATGAAAAAGGGAAGGTTCAAAAGTGTATCTATAAGCTGATCTTAGATGTTAACCCGGAAGTTTTGCAGTTCTTCGCTGATTCCTTGGGGAAGTCCGTTGTCACGCTTTTCTTTGAGGATGTGGACATAAAAGCTTGGGACCTTAAAGAAGGTACACCCCTGACAAAAGCTCTCAGAAATTATAAAAGTTACTATAGCGGCACTCAGAATTTAACCGCTTTCACATTTTCCAGCTACTGCCTTCAAAGAATAACTGATATCCCACCAGAAAAATACATTATTATAGTTCAAAAGATGTTTAATTTGGTACGAGAACACAACTTAGCAGAATTGATGAATAACAAACTGCAGGTGAACGGCATTAGTTGGATACTGCCTTTTGTCCATGAGCAAGAACCATGCATGAAGTATTTGGAAGCTATAGTTAGCTTTTTTGTTGGCAAAGACAAAGAGACTTTCCGGGAAACTCTGAAATTGGAGCTCTTGGAGTCTTACCAAATTTGGTTTTCAGTTATTGGTGAGGGAGTGGAAATGTTCAATAGTATGACTGAATTGGCTGACGCCATATTGGATGCTTCTGGATTTGAGACGATGCTGTTAAGGAACAGTGACTTTTTTGAGCTGTGGATAGGGACAGTTCGGTATAGAGACTTGAAGAAGGTGAGGTATGTGTGGGATTACGTAGAGAAAAAGCTGGTGGAAGAGAAAAGAGTGGAGTTCTTAAAAAGGAATGGGTACAAGAATTACAATGTACTGACACAAGCTGTGTTAAACAAGGACCCAAGAGTGGCAGAATTCATTTGGGATTTGGCTATATCTCTCATGCATCATGATGGAAGCAATATATGGCTCCTGGACTCTTTCAGTAAAGGAAAACCTAGAAGACTAGACTGCAAAAATACTCCATCAGGCATTTTCAACTTTTTCAGTAAACTGTTAATCAGAGACCGCTTATATGGTGAACTAATATCGTCAATTCTTCTTTCAAAAGATGACAGCAATAATCATTTCTTACTTCGCTTCAAGTGCTTTTATGACATGGTGGAATCTTTGTTGAGTTTTTATGATCTTGTGTCAAATAGTTTCCTGGTAAATACCAAAGAAATTGTAAGAAAAATAGACTTTTCATTTGCAGATCTTGTGAAATGGCTATCAGAACGCAAATACTGTAGTAATACTCATGTAGGGGAGGAATCAAGGAGTAAAATAGAAAAGAAATTCAAAATGATAGAGTCTTCGGAGACCTTTGCCAAACTAGAAGTGCATCAGTATAGCGAAAAAAGCTTCATGGACCGCGGTTCATGGGAAGTAATAAAATCTGTCAGCTTCAAATCGTTCGTGGTTGCATTTCATGAATATGTCAAACTATACTATGATTACTATAACCAGAAGCATTTAATGAGTCATCTAACTTATCCCAGTTATTCAAATGACATCCGTTATCCCAGTATAATGTTTCATTTACTGGGAATTGAATTTCCCTTCACAGTAGCATATATTGGTGGGATTTTACTTGAGTTTCTAGCGAAAGAAGACATGGAAGATTTGCTTATGCAAAAGGATAGAAATGGAGACACAGTTTTCCATATTTCAGCTAGAGAAAATGATTTGATGAAGTGGATGGGATTTTATGATGTAGCAAGAGTTTTGTGGGGAGTAGAGGCGATTACGAGAGTGGATGGATCGGTGAACAAGGCAGGAAAGAGTGTTTTAGACATTGTCCTTGATAGCCAAACAACTTCTGCAAAAAGAAGAGGATCTCATCCATGAGAGAAAGCGGCGATTTCGTCCCCCATTCCTAAAGATTGTTTCTGGGTTAAATATTGAAACACTGTATGTCCACTTCCCGCTCTGCTCCGCTCTCCTCCCCTCTGCTGAACCTTCCCTTACCCGGTGGCCAACCCCTCCATCCACCCACCTTGTCTCCCATACCACAGAGTATATACAGAGGGCTCAAAAGCGGTCGGCTCCTTTCATGTTGTGTAATGAGGAATGCGCGCGGCAGCCATGTTCTCAGTAAGTCACCTACGGCGGGAATTCGAAAACGTATGTGATGCTACTTACAGCCGCTGCGCGAACACTCTTTATGAGCATCCTTCTAAATATCTGTCTCCTATTCCAATTTGAATTTGCATTAATTACAAATGAGAATTTTTAAAAAGAAAAGGAAATGGCGACAAAAAATTTCCTGGCAAATTAACTTTGAAAGTAGGTGACTTTAGAGCAGTGATTACCAGGTTAGGCAATATTCTGCAATTAGCATGCAAATAGCTGGCACTCTTCTCCAAATCTCGGTGCCGCAACCAAATTATGCATTCCTTGCACCTAGTATGTGAAGCCCGAGCACATGTGCACATTTCCAGGGAAAGTATTGCACATGTGACGAATTTCAGTTGTAGCAATTCCCAGTATAACGTAAAATATATAAGCAAGATGAATACAGCACATCTGCAGGTAACAAATGTCATAAATGCTTACCTGACTGGATCCTTTGGGAAACGGAAAAAAACCGCACGAGTTGTTCGGCATTCCCGAATTATTCCGGCAATTAATCGCCAAGCACAATGCAAATACACTTATTTTTCCAGCCTTCTTCTCTTCTTCACCCAAATTTGTAAAATTTGGGACGCCTAACCAAGTTCAAATACTTCCAGACTTGATTGCTTATTCTTCACTCAAACTGCCTTGCCGTATCCACCAGTTTAACTTACTGAGAACATGGCGAAAATGCGCATGGTTGATTACAGCTGAAAGCGCCCCCTGTCCTCTCTGCATATACTCCGTGCCATACCGTCCCACTCCCCCCATCCCTGCGACGTAGTCGTGACTCATGACGGCACTACCACTACTTCATCTACATCTACGTCATACCCTGCAAGCCACTCAAAGGGTGTGAGGCAGGGGGTGCTTCCACACCAGGCATGCATGAATGATACGGTAGAACACTGAAATTACATTGAAAACAGCGTACCACACAGGCTACGCGCCAATTAAAAATGTACTAACCAACAAACATTCTATTGTAAATCGTTCCAACATGCAAGGAATACAAAGCCTACCACTACAGATTCAAAATATCATGCATAAATAAGAGCCTTAATATATACATCATGCATAAATTAGAACATAGAGAATACAAAAAGAAAGATCTACAGACTAGCTAATATCACTAACCGCACTATTCATGACTACAATCACAGCTATTATGGTCCCGAATGGTACGCGGAAAAAATGACATTTTATACCTATCAGTTCAACTATCTATCTATTTAATTTTATTGGCGCGATCTAATCTGCCGTAGTACGAGGGGGTTAATAGTATGTTTTTTACGTCGTCCTAGAAATGATTTTCCTGAAATTTAGTTAAGAGGTTAAGCCTATAGTTTAATCTATGTTGTGATAGCGATTCCCATCTCAATTCTTCTAACAAACCAGACACACTAGCAAACTTAACGTAGCATTGTTTCACAAACCTAGCTCCTCTCCGCTGCACGCCTTCCTCTAACACCACCTCCACCGCCACCTCATCTCACGACTCGGCTGGGAAGAACACATCTCTGACCAGATTGTCGCTTCGGACCCACTCCAGCTGAGCTCTATCTCATTTCTCTTCCCCTCCCCCACCATCTCCTCCAGCGCCTCCCTTCTCTCGACTAGAAATGTGCACCGCGACGCCGACAAAGTTGGCCACGTCGCCGCCACCAAAAACACCGGCGGCGGCGCCGTGGCGTGACGCACCTTCCTTATTTTTCAGAAGCCAAAATTTATATTGGAACATCCCCTAATTGGTATCATTGGGTTAGGTAATAAAATATGTAAAATATTGCAATTGAAGGAGGAGAAGACGTGACGCATCGCACCTTAAGTTAGTAAATTTCGCCATATTTTCCCGTTTTCCGGTCATTGCTGGCAATTGCCGACCGCTTTGGTATTTTTAATTACTTTTCTGAAATTACAAATGTTTCATCATATATTTGACATGTTCTTTGTCGAATATTTTCTATTTCTGCGTAGTAGTTCCAGAGACACGACACCGAGATAGCGCATGCCACCCAAGTTTTTACTTTGACGCTCCAACTTTGAAAGCCAACTATAGTTCATTTCAGATGACTCGTCGGGTGAGACTTCGGCCGTACTCGTCAGCGCCCGCCTACTCTCGTGCGAGAGGGGAAATTTGTGGAATGGGCGAGGTAGGGGAGGGGAAAAGCGAGGAAGGAGAGCTACAAGGCGTTGCCATACCTATGGAAACGCGAAAAGGAGAACGAGAGGTTCAGGGGAGCTTCGGAGTTAAACTTGACGCGAGGATATTATTATTATTGGCAGTAGCATTTTGTGCACAGAAGGACATTGTACGCTGAATAATACAGAACAAGTAGGTATAAAATTTTCAGGCTTCATTTTGGGGAACTTATGTATCTCCATAGTGCTATGAAACAGTTGGTAAAAACACTGTAAGACTTCAAATGTAAGACTTCAAATGTAAGACTTCCTCTCCTGCTGACCTGAGACCTGTCACCGATTAGATCACCTTCTTATCTCTTTTCATCCCTACTTAACTTTGAAAAATAAACAATCCCGCCTTCTTCCCTTCTGTTAAAATTTCCTTTTCTCCCTCTCGAATCCCCCCACCTTAGTTCTGTTACCTCCTCGTCCCTCTTTTACGTCATGTACGTATGTCATTCTTTACCTTGAAGCATAAACAATCCTCTCCCCCCCCGCTTCTCTTCCATTAAAAATTCCTTTTCTCTCTCTCAAGTTCCCCCACCCCGTTTACCCCCTCCCTTGTCCTCACTGACTGTATATATAGCGGAGACTTATAAGTTTTATTCACTTGAAAATGGCACTTTGTGTCGAAACCATGGTCGGTTGTCAATAAATGTTTTGTGTGGAATTTTTACAAAGTGTTTCATAGCAATATGCAGAACAAGTGGGGTACACAATTCAATATTTTATGCGCTCATCAAAACACTTTTATATACATGTAATACATTTTCACACTGGCAGAGCTAATGTGGAATCGTCGCTCTCTTTCTCAACCTCCTCGCCCTCCTCTTCTTCATCCTCATCCTCCGTATCGCTATCATTTAGATCCACAATTATGGGATCTAGAATTTTATCCCTATCAACCTCTTTCTCGAAATCTTTCTCCTGGAGATTTTCGGCATGCCGGACACAGGATGCCCAATTATCGGTCGTAACTCGGTTTAACGCCTAGGAAAAATAAGCATGAAATATGTGAGACAAATTAAAAAAATCTACCATCAAAACGATGATTCTGGCTTGAAATACATTTTCGAGGAGTTGTTCTGAATCCTTCATCTTGAACGTGGAATTATTTTCCACTACGTCTCTTAACCTGCCCCCATATTAGCTCTATGGGTTGTACTGGCAATGGTAGGTGGGTAGTCTGACAACTGTGTGCCCTGCAGCCGCTTCCTTGCTATCCAGTTCATAAGTTTTATGCATTGGCTTCACTGCTTTCACCAATGCAAGTTATTCCACCCGCGTTTGATCCGATGTGTGAGGTATTCCTTTTAAAAGAAGACACTTCATAATGTCGCACTTGCGTGTGGACGAAGTCGGAGGCTTATCGACAACCACCGAATGATAACTTGCGTTATCCATCACAATGATTGAATTGCAAATATTTCTGGACTTCAGCACGTCCAAAAATTTCTCAAACCTAAAGAAGAGTATTATGGTAAGCAATGACAAAAATACAAGTAATATCAAATACCAAATGTCCATTAGAAAATTTGAGGGTGTATTACAATGTATTAATAAACTCTAAATTGACTTACGGCTTGATTGCATGGGGAGGAGCTTATTTGAACTCTATTAAGCCAGCTATTATCTTTCAAAAGAGGCTTATCAGGATAATGCTCAAAAAGAATCGTCATGAGCAATCCTTCACGCTATTTCAACATTTGAAATTCCTCCCACTTAGGCATTTGTACGTGTACAAAGTACTAAAATCGTTTATTCTGAGTGGTGCTAAAATTCCTGTCTCAAATAGGCCAGGTTGATGGAATTTTCGCAGTGTATTGACACCTTTGCCGAAGCCCAAATTGTCTCCGTACAGGCGAAGTTGTTTTATATATTGGGCCAAAAATGTAAAACATATTACCTTGTGAGTACAAATGGGCACCTAATCTTGCTTCTTTTTTAAAATAAGTTAAAAACTGGCTATTTACCTCTGAAAAAATCGAAGATATATTTTGTGAAATAAAGTTATTTATTTTTGTAAACATACTTGTTAACAGGAAATTCATTTTAAATGTTGGTATATATTTTTTTCTTGTTCCATATGTAACTATGTATGGTTGCGTTTCAAATTGATGGTAACCTAAACCCAGGTTCGCCTTATAGGTTACCTGAAGCTCCAGTAAATATCTAAATATTGTATTCTTTGTATTTTTCGGTATTTCATATTTTGGGCCAATAAAAATTATTATATTTTTATTATACTGTAACCAGTATTTACATCATTATGATTTCCGAGAATTATTCATCAAATTACCATTCTGGGAAAACCCGTGCGATCATCTTTGAGTGGTAATCCTCTCTCTTCTTTCCCTTCGACCAGAACACCAATTTACAGTCAGTTAAAAATCCCGTTTCTGCGGACCCCACATGGCAAACAATGAGCCTTGACCCTTTACTTGGAAGGACCGTTAATCCCTATTCCTGATAAGGGCCGACCCATGTTGAGCCCAGCGAATGAATCTGGTTGACCCAGGTCTCGTCCAGGTAAAAGACATTCCTATTTTCTCCTGAATTCCTGAAATTCTTCATTTGTCGGAGAAAAGTGACCCTTGCAGCGACGATGTCCTTTCTCTCCATTAAAAATTATCTCCCATTCGTCGTTCTCTTGTATTTAAATCTGAGTTCCTTAACCACCCCCCCAAAGGGAAGACTTACTTCCTTCGAACTAATTTCTTCCTTTTAGCCTTCCATGCACTTTATCCAAATTTTGGTATTCTCCGTTGTCGTGAAAACCCAAAATGGACCTCCGAATGACATCTTTCTGGAAGTCATCCAGCAATGTCACAGGTCTCGGTCGAGGTTTTCGTGCTTTTAAAAGCGAGGTAAAAAAATCACTTTCCTCGATTGACACTCTTCCTGTTACAGGATCGTAAAAGATGGGTTAACATTTATAAATAAACAATGATGCAAATGTGACGTGAGCCTACGTTTTAATAACGTTTTAATTTGATCATCCTTTTCGCACTCGGCTAAAATCGGTCGGTTTGCTATTGGTCGTCGACCTCAGCCACCTATTCCACGGAGAAACAGGTGCATGGCTGCACCCTGGCATAATTACAGGAAATCCGACGCCGACAATTTCTATACATGATGGACCATCGCTGAGTAGATTGGTAATTGGCCGGACCCCTAAGTTATTGCAGCTTGCTTTCATATTTGCAAATTTATGCTGTCTCGCTCCGTCATCATTCATAGGCACTACGAAATGTATTCCTAGCATTAAAGATCAATCATTGATTAACATGCATACGGAAGATGTTTGTTATAACCTGATGCAGGGTCAACAATCTGCCAAGTTCGGTAAAATTCCGACACAATGTATCATGTGAAGGGGAAACTGAATAAAGGTTTATTTTCAGGGTGGTGTGGCTTTAACTTTAAAAATACCATAAAGTAAAATCGAAAAAAAAAAATTCATTGGTTAAAGTTTTCCTGAAAACTCGGAGCTTCTAAGTGTCATCCCGTATAAAAATCAGATGTAGCAAATGAAAATGAGAATGCTTAATTGCTTTTTGTTGGAGTTGTCTGAATACAAGTCCAATCAGCATTATGGCAGAGCAAGAATTTGGCAAATTGATGCTTAATTAAATTATTAAATTAGATAGAAAATAAGTAAATTATCATTTAGAGATGAATCAAGTGGAAAAAGGTAACATTGTTATGTTAAATCTAATGCTGTTAAAATATATTTGTTAGTAGCAAACACAATTATAATTTTGTAAGACTTAAGTAGTCTCGAAAATGCACACAGAATCAATTTCAAAGGGACCGAGATCCTTCACCACGCTCCGAGTTAAGGGACCGGATTGTGAAGGAGGCTGAGGAAACCAACAACCACAGAGACAACATCAACAGAGACAGAGGTTTTCAGATCAGTAATGCGTGGAAACCAATCACGAGTCTCATATGAAAAAGAGCGGGAAAGGAGGGCCAATGAGAAACCAGCTCGCCCTTTCACAGAGCATATATAAAGTGAAACCCTCGGAGGATTGAGAGAGAGAAAAGAGCCTAAAGTGTCCTTCTAAGGACCAATAAGAACTGTCCTTCTCAGGACCAATAAGAACAGACCTCAAGAAAAAGCGGGAAAGAAGATGGAATTGTCCGGCACTCCCAAGAGGCAACAAGGAGGAAGGTCAAATAAGAACCAACGGAAGGCCATAAAGAATGCGGCAGCCCAGGAAGCAAGATCCTGCCGGAAGTCGGTGCATTCCAACCCGGCGGAGGATCTCCTGGAAATCTCGGGAGGAATACTAGGTAAACCCATCTTTTCGGTCCATACTTACCCTCCCCCCTACCCCAGGCCCCCAGCCTCTTACCCCTTTGCCTCTCTCCCCTCCCCAGTCTCCTCCTCTCGCAACCAAGGGAATAAGAACCAACCCCGCCTCGCCTCTCTTCGCCTCAAATCCCTGATAACCTGAGCTCGCTCAAAAACAATACCTATATTTTCCTCTCCCACATCCCCACACCACCTTTAACCAGAAGTCCTTCTACCAAGCCCTTATTTCACTTTTTCCGCAACTCTGCGGTTGCGAATGCTCTCTCTTCTCTTCAGAGGGAACCGCGAGACTCATAATTCCCGAAGTCTTCGCGGATCTCTTTGAGGGGGAGGAGAGCAAACGTAAGCTGGACGATCGCCTCGGTCAGCCGTGCATCGTGACCGTTACACGAGCGGGAACTCCTCAGGAAAGTAATAGAATTTCTCTCTCCTTGTCAGTTGTGGTGCGAGGAGTCGACATGAAGACAACAGACAACGATGATATAAAGGACGCCCTCCGCTTCGCAGAAATGGTGCACAAAGGAGTGAGAAGAATTTTGGCAAGAGCAACAAAGAGACCTACTACCCTAACCGTAGATTAGGATTCGTAAAAAGGGTTCTAGGCAAATGCGATGAGAGAGTACGAGAAAGAAGCTATTTTACACTTGTCAGGCCTCATTTAGAATATGCCGCTAGTATATGGGATCCGTACGAGGAAGGTATGATAAAAGAATTAGAGCGCGTGCAAAGGAGATCTGCGAGGTTTGTTAAAGGCCGTTATGATAATTGTATTAGTGTTACGAGGTTAATAGAAGAACTAGGATGGGAATTACTATCAGAATGCAGGTTAAAATTTAGGTTAAACCTTTTAAGTAAACTCGAAACAGAGTTGTTCACAGATGACGTTAGATATACATTGAGAGCCCCTGCGTATTATGCTAGGTTTGATCATATTAACAAAATTAGAGAGATAGATTGTCGTACCGATAGATTTAAAATGTCATTTTTCCCTCGTACTATAAGAGAGAACAATAGGCAGCGTAGCAAAGGGATAGGTAGGTGAAATATAGTTAGAGTAGTCTGTAGTGCATGATGCATGTAATAACAACCAATAATCCATTTCATATTATGTAGATACTAACCATCTAGCTGCATGTGACCATATTATCTAGCATGTCTCCATCCTAGTTGCATGTCAATAGTGCATGTTTGGTGATCTTCACCCCCTGCCACACACCCTCGTGGTGGCTCGCAGGGTATCACGTAGATGTAGATGTACCCTGATGAGGATCAACCTAAAGGGCGCCTCCTCCACTCACCGCCTAGTGCACGAAGGATCCGGTAACTGACCCTTCATGAATCTTGAATGCAAAGTTTTAGAGTTTGAATCTCACGTTGTTTTACACATGCCAGGTAGGTATAACTTTGGTCTTCTATATCTCTGTATTTCTTAATAGCAATCTTGTTTGCAATAACTTCTTCGAAATATAAATCTTCAACATCAAATGCCTCTAATTCTTTTTATTTTGGAAGATTAGAACTGCAGGGCATTTCGTACTCTCCATCAAATGAGAGAGAGGTAACTGCCAGTCTTCAAAAATTTTATTAACTTACCATCAGAATTTTAATGTCATTCATAAGTTACCACAATTAAATATAATTCGATTCTCTTTTTTCCTCACCACAGGTTCTGATATCATATTTTACTGTTAACTTTGGCTGAGTTAACGTGAATGACAGTATTACTCCAGAGTATTCTGAAGAGATTCCAGCATGGAAAATTAGTGGATGAACATAGGATTGCAAAATGTTTCATTTAATACTTATGTTCTGAGTTAAATACGGCACTGGCAATATCACTAGCCATCTATTTTTTTCTCATCAGTCATTTGAATATTTTCGGCAAGTTTCTTGGTTTGCAGTTTTGATATGAACTATGTTATAGCTTTACTCACAGCATTTTAAGGCCAGAAAACTGTCAAAGCCAATTAAAACTTGCATGTACCAACAAAATGTTACTTGAATACATTTAAATAAATATTTTCATTTTAACCTCACAATTTTTTTTCAAACTTACCACCAACCTTATCCTAACACCATTCGTTTCAGAAATTGTAACATAAGGAAAATTAAAACAAATCTAAAAAATCTATTTCAATTTTATTGGAAAAAGTAGATAGTATCTGTTCCATAAGGTTTAGTTGGAATTCTTTTTTTCCTTTCTTCAGTAATCTTAGAAATGACTGAATTGTCTGTCGAAAAAGACAGTGAGCATCACCTTGCCTGCTGAGGTCACAGCTTTGAATTTTTATGGGGGAGGTGACGACACACGCTTCCATTGCATGCTGTCCTGCTTTGTCTCTGGCTCAAATTGATGGGATCAGCTCTCATCACCGGTGACTATCCACTCCAGGAAAGTGGGGTCTTCATGATACAGGAACAGGTGTGGTAGTGCTAGCCCCATATGCAGTTCCTTCTGAGGTTCACTGAGTTTCATCGGAACCCATTGCACACACATCTTCCAGTAACCCAACCTGTCGTGCATAATTGTCCACACTGTGTCACCGCGTCCACTGGAGGGAACACACAAGTGCCTGCTTCTATCCTGCGTCATGTGTGGGCACCTGTCGCATGTGCACAACCATGCCTGACACTACATTTGAGTCTCTACATGTCTCACTACATTTTCCCAAAGCGGCATATTAAGATTTCAACTGGTTTGGTTGTTACGACATTTCGTACCTTTTCATTTGAACACCTCTCGTAACTTCAGCAATTTATCAGTCCTATACTTTTTTAAATAAGAGAAAATAATCACTCAGGGCTAATCACTCACACTATTTTATAAAAATTTGTTGATTTATGACTACATAATTGTAAAACAATGAAGTTTGTTGTTAGAGCATCATTTAGAATAACATAATTTTTATTGTAAGTGATTATTGCTACATGGTCTACTGTAAGGTAATGGAGGAAAGGATTACCATTTATTTCTTGATACACAGACGCAAATGCAGTAAAACTATCTTAAAAACAATTTCAGTGGACAGCCCATTTCTTTTTTTATAAACAGGATTCCATCTAAACTTCTTCCTTTGCACATCATAGGATTCATGGGTTATTGTTCTTAATCCTTCACATTAACATAACAGGCCCTTATGAATCGACCACAATCCTTAGCATTGACTTTTTTATGTATTCTAGCATCACACAATCATTTGTAATTGTATTTATAGATATTGGATCATCATTGATAAATCTCCCCACTGATCTGTTCCCGAGATATGAATGTTAATTTTAAAAATTCATAATATCCTCCACACCTTCTACTTTAAGAGTGCTTCATATGATGCTAAGTAATGCATATTTACACACTCCTCTTTTGACAAACATTATCCCTACTACTCAATGTCATGAAATTTTAATGCACATAGACTTCAATCGGAAAATCATTTTAGAGGTTTTGATACTTCAAAACATGGAAATCTAACGGTAAGTGATGAATAATGTCATGAAATACTATATCAGTAATGTACCCTTCAATGTGCATGAAATAAAGGAGAGAATTAAATATGAATTTCGATATGTTATGTCATTTGAGTTCAATACATTCACAATGAAATATGTTGAGTTGCAAAAAATACCGAAGGGAAGGAAGAGGACAAGCAGTCAACAACTCTAAGCATTCAGAGGTTTTGACAGAAAGTAAATTAAGGTATAGCACATTACTATTTCTTACCGCAAACACTGCATGCAAAATGCTGTGATATGACGCAAAGAAAATCAGTCCTGGAATGTGAGAAAAGTTGAAGGAAGTGAGATGTGTTATAATTCACTTAAAACGTACTGCTCAGGCAACCTAGTCCTCCCATTAAAGGCACGACCTATTGGATTTTGGCCACTTGAACTGGTTAATGATTGTGACACAAGGTGGAAGTCAGAGCATCTGATGTTGTCCAGATTATTGGCAAATACGATACCCACCTCTGAGGAAAAGGCTGCATCCAGTTCCATACATAATTTAGCCTAGTTAGAGTGGAAAATGTTGCAGATTTGTGAGGAATTGCTTCAGCTCCTGTATGGAGTCACCATGGGAGTGTCCCTATGATGAGCCCTTTCACCATCATTGTACATACCTCTTGTAAATATGTACTCGAGTAACGTTTTAGCAAATATGTTGGACAGTGGTCTGGGCTTCCAGGGAGTTGAAATAAACTTGCAAAGCAACTGCCATCAGTTCAGAGTTTTGTCTTTTAAATTAAAAGCAGGCATCATGTTGGTCAAAATAACAGCTGAGTATTTCGTATGATGATTAACATTAGACTTGAAGCATTGTTACTTGGCAATAACGAGAAGAAATTGGCTGAGAAGAGGCTCACTGCAGCCATACAATCCATAATATTATCCATATATCTGTCAATTGCAAACTTTTTCTTGAAAGTTAAAGGCTTTCATTGAAATATGCCTGTGGAACATGTTTTGCTGTGGTATCTTGTAAAACGTTTATTTTACTAGGTAGGTAATTCTAAAACTGATCTCCATCAAGAAAATCATACAAAAATAGACTGCACAGCTCCCTTCTCTTATTTTTATTTGTCTATTAGTAATAAGATGGCTCATTTCCCATTGACTACAACCTTGACACCACATCCATGCCACACAGGTATAAGGGTAGGTGCCAGACAAAAGGTGATTTGATGGTGTCCCTTGAAAAACACTGTTGGAATGTGGGGGTGGGAGCCCCCTCCATACTATTTACTTCCCACAAAATGAATATCAATCAAAGAGAAATGAATCCTGACTACTAAGGGATGCCACCCAAAGGGGTGTGTGTTGGGCCTGGAATCGGGGGAGGCAAGGCCCCAAGGTTGTAATCACACGAAATCACTGCACAACAGAGTCATCACAGGATACAAGGACCAATGAAGATAAGAAGAAAAGGAAAAGGAGAAAGAAATTACCGATAAAAAATAGGGACATGGAACGTTAGGACAATGAGGGCAGGGAAGCTGGAAAATATTAAATGGGAAATTGGTAGACCCTTGGGGTGAGATGGAAGGACAGTGGGGAATATTGGAGTGATGGTGACTGGGTTCCAATTAACCACTCCACTATAGACCAGGGTCAATAGTAGTTTGTTTAAGACTCAAGGCAGGGTAACTATAGTATTGAATGCAAAATTCGGGATAAAGATAGTAAATATTGAACAGATTAGACTTGTGAAATCTTCAATTGGTGGAAGGTCGACATTGTATTCAACAAAAATTCGTGTCTTCCGCAGATTTATTATTACAGACACAACCGGTTTCGGCAGTTATGCCATCATCAGACACACCTGTATGCACGAGTGTACTCGATGATGGTTTAACTGCCCAAACCAGTTGTGTTTGTAATAATATATCTGTAGAAGACAGAAAGTTTTGTAAAATACAAATATTGGATAGGTGAGCAACAGGATACTAGTGGTAGAAATAATAGCTCGCCCTACAATTTACATATTGCTCCAGGTGTAGATGCCCACAAGCAATCATAGGGGGAAGAGGTGGATGGGATGTATGAACAGATGGAGGAGATAATCAGAGAAGTCCTGGGCGAGAAAAATCTAATACAGGGTGTCCACAAAAGTCACAATAAAAAATTCAAGCATAATTCCAGGTTTTCTAGGCTAAATTTTAAAAATTTCAAAAAGATCCAAACTGATATTTTTCACGTTTTACAAATAATATGGATTTTCCTAGCTAAACACAACCAAATAAAAATAAAGATATCAAATAATTATAAATAATTAAAAATGAAATATGGAAAAAAACAAGGTAATAAAATATCTTTCAATTGACAATAAGATATAAAATGGCATTTTTAGAAGACCGAACCAGAAGTGTGCTTTTTCACACACTGAAATATTGTTCTGCTTGAAATAAATTCTGGCCAGAGCACTGACGAACACCATGCAAAAAAATATGCCACCACTGACGAATACTACAGTCTTATTGTCCAATGTGCAGTTAACCAGGGTAAAAGGACATGTGACGCTGACGTTACAATGAACCTAACCAAGTTCAGGTCTTCGATTAACATGTTAATACCAATGCTAAGTCCATTACACAATGCACAGTTTTCAAACAACATATATACTATGGCTTTCGCGGTTAAAAAAAAGTATAAAATAAGGATATTTTTGCCTAGAAATGATAATTTTAAAAATTCCCGCATTTACTGGAAATTGCCGAATAATTCACGGAAATTTCCCGGATCGGAAAATTCCTGAATAATTCCCGGTTTTCAAGGGTCTGAGGACACCCTGTAATAGTAATGGGTGACTGGACTGCAGTAGTGGGGGAAGGGAAAGATGGGTATGAAGTGGGAGGGCATGGATTAAGAACAAGAAATGATCGTGGCAAGAATGCAATTGAATTTTACAGGAGAAATAAATTTGTAGTTATACACACTTGGTTTTAACACCATCCTAAGAGGAGGTAAACATGGAAAATGCCAGGAGACACTGGGAGATATCAAATTGACTAGATCATGGTGAGGCAAATATTCAGGAACAGTGTGAAAAACTCGCAGAGCTATCCAGGGGCCGACGCAGGCTCAGATTGTAATTTAGTTATGATGAATGATGAAGGTTAGATTCAAAAAGTTTGACAAGAGTAGGAGGATGAAGAGGTGGAACCTCGAAACATTGAAAAGGAAAAGAAGGAGAGAATTCATAGGGAAGACGAGTAGTGAAAGGGAAAGTGGAAGGGAACAAAGCGAAGCCTAAGAAATAGGAACAATTGAGGAAAAATAGGAGAATGTAAAAAAAAGCATAGCAAGAGCTGCAGAGAATGCAATTGGAGCAATGGAAATGAGGAGGCCAAGGAAGCAGTGGGTTACAGACGAAATGATTAGGAAAATGTGGGAGAGGAGGAATTGGAAAAACATCAACAATGACGTAGGTAAGGCAAAATAGAATTACTTAAATAATAAACTGCGGCAAATTATCAATTGGAGAAAGGAAAATTGGAGGAAAAAGCAATGTGACGAAATAGAGAAACTGCAAAAGAATGGGAAGTGGGTGCATAATACTTGAGAGTAAAATGCTAATGGGAGGTAAGAGAGGACAAACGGTACCAAATATTATGGACAGAACAGGTAGGATATTAATCTATCAAGTAGATAGTCAAGATAAGTGAAGAGAATATGTAGAGGAGCTAAACGACAGCAATTGTATACCATCTAATTTACTTGTAGAGGACAAGGGAACAATAGATGAGGATAGCCTCGGCCCAATGATACTCGACAGAGAAACAGAGAAAGCATTAAAAGAGGTGATGGCAAGGAAAGCTGTAGGAGTAGAAAACATCCCTTCAGAGTTGCTAAAGAATTAAGGATATAAAGGTAGGAAAGCTTTCAACGACTTTATTTGTAGGATCTACGAAGAAAGAAGATGGCCAGAGGACTTGGTGAATTCAATATTCAAGTTTTATTCAAGATTACAAAATATTCAAGAGTCCTATCCTAAAAAAAAGCATCAGAATGGGACTAATATGGAACAATCAGTTTGATTTCACATGCAGCCAAATTTTTCTAAAAATAATCAATAAAATGTTAGAGAATATGACCAATTACTACTTAAGCGAAGATCATTTTGGGTTCCGGAAGAGAAAGTCAACTTGAGATGCAATTGTGGTGACGAGAAAACTCAGAGAAAGACACACAAAGAGTGTAACCAAGACAATTTCATATGCTTTCTTGATTTTGAAAAAGCATTTGAGAGGGTAAATTGGAATAAACTAACAGAGACATTCCAGAACATGGGAATAGATTGGCAAGACAGGAACTAATCCAAAACTTATATACGAGACATTTTATTAGGCTATGCAAGCGCAAAGTCGGTGCTGACATCAATAATATCCTAATGCATACATGGACTTAGGAATTTCAACTCTATCTTCACGGCGCATCATGGCAGATATGATGTTCCTACACAAGTTATTAAATAATAGTGTTTCTAGTTCCGAACTTTTGGAATTAGTTTCCCTACAAACACCATCTCATGCTACCAGAAGCAAGTCTTTATTCCATAGAGAATTTTATAGACGCAATTATATGTACCACAATATTGCTAGGATTCTGAGGGAAGGAAATGAACTTCCTCCTGGAATCAATATTTTTGCCATGAAGGCTACGAAGTTTAAGCAATGTTTGAGGAACAATCTTAATCAGATATGATATGTTTTCCTTTTATTTTTTGTCCAGTTCATTATTGTCGTTTTGATGCATAGATATTTTATTTTAATCTTTATTTTTAACTTGGTTCTCTTGATGTTGTATACATATCATTTCTTAATAATTAATGGGTAGTTGCCCGTGTATGTGCAATACATGTATTTATGTATTTTGTGCAATAAATAAATAAATGACACAAAGGGTATCTGTGAGGTTAGCTGAGGGTGAATCAGAGTGGGCAAGTATAGGTCGCGGGGTAAGACGTGTGCGCCATGACAATGACATGGATGTCTGCTTATTCTTCACTTATGACCATAGATGGCATTTTTTTCGTACCACACTAATACAAAAAATGAATACACAGGATAATATTCAATAGTAACTGAGTCACCACGACTACAACTCAACATCAGTGACCAATTTGTGTATGCATTTTACAAAGCAAAGTAAAACTTATCTACAGACACACTAGGTGGCTTAAACAGGAAATCTCATCTCAAATTTACGGGACAGGACTTCCACTATATGTGTTGATTTTAAAGACCAAGGAATTGCTAGTGATATAAATTCATTCAAGTTGTGGGGATAAAAATCCGATTATCTACGTGTCTAACAATGATTCTGGAATTGGGAGAAACTTCATCCATATTGTTATCCCCACTGATGAGTATTTGTTGTCTTTGCGACTGTTAACCTTGTCACTCTCAGCAACCAGGATATGAATTTGGTAGCATATCCTCCTCAGTTCTTTTTCTCAGAGGCAATTATTGATCAGTGCCACTTATCGCCGAGGTTTTTAAGCAAATTAAAGCTCTAATCCACAAGAAAATTTGTTGCCTCGTTGTATTAACATCAGTGAAGTTGCCATATATTACGTATTTCAAAAGATAGAGATGTGATTTTTACAGTAATGAATAGAAAAATAATTTTACAAAACTTTTAGCCTTACACTTTTTATGATATCTCTGAATTTATGAGTGCTATTGTACATTATTTGTTTTGGAGGAATTAAATTTCAACAAATATTCAAGAGCCATCTTTAAAATAAGATACTGTTAACATTTATGATAACAGAACAAGAAAAATACATATCCTATGGACCACTGTGAAAAGTTTCAAATCTCCTCGATTAATTCTAGTCATTGAAATCGGGTATTTTCATAGTGATTGCATAATACTTCTGAAAAAATGTTTACGTTGCCATAGCTCGGTAAGTAAGGAGTTGCAACCCCATGTTCCCATGATAAAAAATGCTTAAAATCACCTGCCCTACCTCCTCCAGAAGTTTCAAACTACCCTCCTGAAACACCCTGTATATAACAGTGAGATTTGAGCTCAGTGGTGGACAATTCCTGAAAATTAATAATTAATAAAATTATATAGATATAATTAAATGTTGTCTTTGGTAACGTTGTGGTAGTCCATTTTTCATAAATAGGACTATGGATAAATTGGTTACAACTTTTACTAAAACCATAGAGTTTCTTAAACACAAGTTAAAACACACGGCCCGGGTTTCGGTGCTAAGCACCAAGGTGGAGAAGTCATGCTTGCAGTCTGTATATATACATCAAAGCCACGTCATATAGCTAAAAAATAGAGGAATGGAAGGTGCTTGGCTTAGGGGGTGAAGTTTACTGTTGCGAATGATGGCAAATGTGGGAGGAGGGATTGGCAAGGGGAAGCGCTGGTGGAGGACCTTGAATGGGTGTGGGGTGGAGCAGAATGGCAGGGGAATACTTCAGACCTGTCTTTAGATGATCGAATTCCTAGCTATTGAAACTGTGGTGCAAAAGGCTAAGAACACGTTCATAAAATACGTGGAGGCGGTCCATTGAGTAGATGTTGTCAGCAGTCTCTTGACAACTGATTCTTAATAAACAAAAGAAACTTACTCTGAATTCCATTTATTTCCTCTAACAAAAATCAAAATGACACAAAGAAGTGGTGTTCCCTTCGCTCAATTGGACCTACCATGACTAGAATAACTAAAACCTTCCCTAGAGAAAAATACAATATTTCCTATAGGAACCCTCAAAACTTGATTTGTGAAATGCAAGGACCCAATAGACTCAAAGAAGAAAAGTGGTGTGTATGCATTAAAGTGTGGTGATTGCATTGGTGTATAAGTTGGACAAACTTCACAGAATTTAAATATTAGGATTACTGAATGTTTTATAGCTTTTATACATAGCAATAACGACAAATTTACCAAACACATTTTAATTTCTGACCACCACAGTGATTTTGATTTTAATATTTTAATTTACAAGGACAAGGAAAAATAAAAAAAAACAAGACAACTGATTATTATGTACACACAAAATTTATAGATTAGCTGCAAAATATAGAACTTGCCTACATGGGTAAATTGAAAAAAAAAATCAAACAGATTCCATCACAATGCCTCGGCAAAAAAGAAAAATTATAAGCTTCAGCAAATTCCGATTCATAGAGCAAAATAATAATATCTTATGTGTGTTAAAGATGAGTAAAGATGTCCTACTAGAATATTCCATTCACTAATTACTAGCCAAAATGGAAATGGATTACCAATGGTCATTTTATGCTAAAATTTCAAGAAAGGTGGCAAGAAATTGCAAGAAAGCAAAGGTGGACACATTAGACCTAAAGACTTAATGGCATTATAAAATCAAGATAGTAGCTTTTGGGTTGCTTCATTGACTGATGGTCATTTTCAGAGTAAATGCTTTAGTACTATACATTTACATCCCAAGGAAACAATGCTCATGATAATGTCTGATTTTTTCTAAGGAACTTTGCATGAAATTTGAGAAGCCAAGCACAAACATCATAAAGTAATTATAACTTTCATAAAATGTACAGGTTCTCATAGGGCCTATCTTGAAAGTTTATGTATGTTATGAAAGTTAATAATCAAGTATAATATATTTAAATTCCAATTTCATATTGGGAATCATTCTGAGAACAAGACACATTAGGATTTGGAATATCATACTGCTAGGCATATCATGAAATGGAATATTGTTGTACTTAAAATTAAATAAAGGGGAGAAACTATTCAGGAGACAATATTTCCGTCCCTGCTATATGAGGGGGACAAGGTCAACACACCCTTCATAGTTCATAGCAGGAGATTCTGTACCAGAACCACAGGCTGTGTTTGGGGGCTGGGAAGGGGATGTGACAGTGGCAGGTGTTAGTAAACTGTGGAAAGGGACCAAGACAAATGTTATTCTCAAGGAAAGATAGCCATTCAAAATACCAGTGTTCTCCAAACCACCTGCAAATCAATAGTTACTCACGCTCCTGGGAAGTCAATTCAATCGGCAAAAAAGATGTGCTATGTAAATTTTGTTATTATTAAGGAAATATATAATTTAGGAAAAAATTTACAGATTTATATCTCTGTAAATTTTTTCCTTAATTATAACTTAGTTTGTCTCCAAGCTGTAATTCTAATGAGTTCATCATATTATCAGAGACAATCCTCAAGTTCAGCCCTCCGCCCACGTGAAACAACGAAGTGCAACAAACTGGTGTAAACAGCTCTCATTTGATTGCTTCATTTATGGTATGTTGACCCCTGGCATGGTAACCGACAATAATTCATTTGGCACTTAGTACAATATAAAACAATGAACTCTGCGAATGGCACTTGCAGAACAAGAGAAAGTTTGGAGGCATGGGTAGGAATAACCACTTGTCAACGGAACGTAGGAGCTACATTCACAGCAGTCAACCAGGCGAACGTAGCTGCTACGTTCAAAGCAGCGAAAGAGTTAGCATCTGATGGTTAACATATTATCAGCGAGGCTTCCCCAAACCACTCTATATCCACGTACAATTTCAAGGCAACAAGTGCTGGTTTTGGACTACCCAGGGTATTTTATATCCCCAGCATTCACCAATGACTAGTTTCCCCCTACTGTATATCATATTATCAATCAGTATTCATGTTCAGACTGCAAGTGCAGCTGGAGCCTGTTAATCTAGCTATCAGAAGCAAATTTAGTAAAGAACTTATGACCAGGGTAGCCACAGTCAAGTGTGCGTTTCCCTGTATTCACTTTTTGACAATCGGGAAAATCAATCAATTTAAGTGTTGAGTGTATGCCCTTCATGAAAATCTATCTTGAATAATGGCCTCAATTGATGCTTGGTGAAGCCTAATACCAAGTTGGTC
Organism: Ceriagrion tenellum; assembly: GCA_963169105.1. Lineage (NCBI taxonomy): Eukaryota > Metazoa > Arthropoda > Insecta > Odonata > Coenagrionidae > Ceriagrion > Ceriagrion tenellum. Next base: position 103,107,938 of record OY720642.1, on the reverse strand, counting down.
ACTCTCTCCCTAATCTACTTACCTGATGGTTGGCTTCACTCCAAAACAAGGTGGTAATACCTCCTCATCTAAGAATCACACAGAGGAAGTCGAGTATACACAGGTCATATATCCAGGAAGGAAGATAAGCTTTGACTCCCTCCCCACCACCCCAAATCTCTATAACCCTATGATGCCTTGTTATAATAGTGTATCATTTACTCAATACATTCATAGAAACTCTGCAGGATTTATATCTCTGTAAATTTTTTCCTTAATTATAACTTAGTTTGTCTCCAAGCTGTAATTCTAACGAGTTCATCATATTATCAGAGACAATCCTCAAGTTCAGCCCTCCACCCACGTGAAACAACGAAGTGCAACAAACTGGTGTAAACAGCTCTCATTTGATTGCTTCATTTAAGGTATGTTGACCCCTGGCATGGTAACCGACAATAATTCATTTGGCACTTATCCTGCACCTACATCAGGGGTGCCCAACCAAAATGATCTTGCGAGCCACTTTGGAAATTCATCATAACTCCGCGGGCCACATATAAAATTATATCTCCCCATATTTGATTTAGACCCATTATAGACATTATTTTGGAGTGATAAATTGAAACAATGAGTTATTATTATTGTGATAAAGTTATGGTATTTAAGTGTGATGAATCTCGCGGCTGGGAAAAACGTTCAAGGCCTGCAGGCCGCGGGTTGGCCACCCTTGACCTACATTATCTCATAAGTCATGAAAGTCCAGCATCAAATTCATTATATTTTTTTGGCGGCATTCCTTAAGATTTATAAGGAAAACACTGACATGATGCTTCGATATGTGGGTGCTGAGAATGATGTAGAGGATAAGCTAGAAGTAGAAAAGAACATTTATGGATTTCATGGACATGATAAGACTGGAATGGAAGCTGACAGCTGTAGTCAGAAAATAACCAAAGACATTACAGGAAGAAGGCAGGTTGAAGTGGATGACCAAGGGTATAGCACTGGGGAAGTATTGAAGGAATAGAAGAATACAACCACAGATAGTATAAAGGGATGCAAAAGAAGGAAAGAATCAAATGGGAATTTTACATCTGAAGAGAAGACAGTGTCCTTAGATAACATAAAACTTCTTAAGGCTTGGGAATTTTAATGCAGCTAGGAAAACATTCTCAAGGACCATGGTCACCCACATCTTTCTGCTAACATTGTTTCCTCTTTTCCCATTTTCAAAAACCAAGTTTTACCCACTGTGATTTTATTTTATGTAATTTCTTACATTCCTTCCTAATCATACAAAGATCCTCTCTGGACCGTAACACTTATGACATGGTAGGGGGATATCTTGGTCTTATAGAATTGGGTTCTTCCTCCAGCAACACCCTGTCATTCCCTTTAGTCCTTTAATTGATTCTATCAGATTACAGTTTTTCCTTCCATTAAAACAATGAGCAATCTATAGGCATCTGGCAGTGGGTTGAAATCACATATGCTGCACCTTAACTGCTTTAAATCTTTTTTCCCCAAACTCAATAGAATGTGTTCATTGCACCCTCAACTATTTTCTTCCTTTTGAATGAAAAAAATAAGTTGATCTGGAGAAGTCAAAGTATGATTAACAAGATTAAGATATGACACTTAAGAAAAAATACTTTCTTACCAAGAACTTACATTTTGTTGCTCTCATGACCTGCCTCAATAAGTACCTGGTTAAGCAGGATTAATTCTCATGCATTAAATTGTTCACTGTCTCTTTTTGTACAGTTCAAGTTAAGAGAAATGAAATCTTAGAATAGCTTTGTATGATTTGTACTGGTAATTTCACTTTGAAATGGATTGTTTGGACTAGAATATTAAGTAATCAAGTACAATTGAAGTTTAATGCTGAAATGATATACTCCCTTGGGAGTATAAATTTCAGACAAAAAACAAAATTCAACCTCTAATGACATACTGTGTGTAACACAGAAAAAAATTAAGTTGAGATAATTAAACATCTCATTGACACTAGGTAAAAGGAGAGGTCTCCATATGCTCCTCCGAAAATACTTCTCTTGAACAAACTTCCAACAACTTGAACAAACAAAAAAAAAGGATGGGCTATTTGCCTCTTTTTCTAGGTTTAAAAAAAAGGGCCAAGATTGATATTCAAAATATTTCTTTTAATGTTATGTATGAATTATAATGTCATGTTTACTGGAAGATCACATACTATTGTTCAATTAAGCAAACATCCATTTATTCAAAATATAATTTCTGACAATGTTAAACTTCAAATATTTGAGTCACAGATACCATGACTACGGAACAGAAGAAAATGAAATAGGATGATGGATGCTGACATTTTATACCACTAAGAACAATTACTAGCACAATAATCTAAAGTGAACATCACAGGCACCAACACAAAATACATTTTCCTCAAGGATTAACAGTAATTATATGCCCGAGCTCTTATCCAATTCACTGCATTGAGGCATTTACATATCATACCCTCGTTTACAATGTTATAAATGTTGATATCAACATCTTTCAAAGCTCTCTCCGAAGATCGGAAACTAACGGAGAGATTCTCTTATATTTTGACTATTACCCAATATAAGACTAGGACCAGAGTATGGAGGGTTGAGAGAAGCAAGGCATGTCAGCATCCCTTGTCTCAACACCACATAGGACAGCAGCAAATGGATAATGGAATATTTCACCCACCCTGGGAAAGTTGGGGAGTATTATTGGCTGAAAATGTGAAACAAGATACTTGTTACATTTGCACTTCACTTGCTAACCTCATTTAAACTGCCAATCATAGGAGAGGAGGGATGTGTCATGAGTTGGCACATAGAAGGAAGAATTCAAATGAGGAATGGGTGAAAGAAGTTACTTAAGTGAAATGGCATTTCATGTGAGCCCACACTGAACTGATAGGCAACACTATGCAAATTTTTTATTTATGTGAAGAATTTATCGAGAGCTCCAAGCGGCTACATACCTAACTGAGAAACTGAGTTATTATGGTAACAACTATTTCCTAAACCACAGCAAAGCAATTTTGAGGTCCAAGTGAAAATCTAAAACCCATTCAAATAGAACATCTGGGCAAGCAAGCTATTACAATCTATCTGGGCAAGCAAGCTATTACAATCTATCTGGGCAAGCTAATTATTCAATAACAATTTAAAAGCTTCGTGTATTCAAGAAATCCTAACTAATTTCCTCTGAAGGAAAATACAGCCTTGTTGTTCTTGCAAAATGCTTTGCATTTTGAGATATTATCAGCTGGATCAACACCATATCCTGATAGTAGAAATAGTTACTCTGGCAAGAGAAACATTCCAGGACACCTTGTACACAAATCGTGAAGCCAACGAGGTTAACATCACATGTAAATAATTCATACAACCTCATATACATACAGATATGGTAGAATACTGACCATTAAACCACATGACAAGTTTTCATTTCAATAAATAACAACCAGCAAACAGTGAGATATACATGAATGGAACAGATCAGCAAAACATGGGCAATAACAGGCAACAAGCAGTGACAACAGAGTCAACAGCTAGAAGGGGAATCCAGGGCAGCATGAACAATCACATGGGAGGGAATTTGTATCCAAATCCTTATCTTCAAATGACATCCTCGTATGGAAGGAGGTTGTCACTCACAACATATAGAAGACGAGAGAAAACAAATGAATTAGTAACCACCCAGAATTAAGCATTAAAACACCCGAGATGAACATATTATGACGCAAGAAATTCTAATGAAATTAACTCAAAAATTTAAGCAAGCAGGCAGTACAGCATATTATATCATGTGATTATTCGTTATTTTTTATCTCTGACAATGACTATTGCAGTGTAATAATGTTTGCTTAGTGTCTAATAAAAATAATAATAAATAATAACTGATATGGAGGGCAAATTTCCATCCATTATAAGATACCTTGAATAACTAATTATTACTCCATATTGTGAATAGAAAGTAATGAAAACATGAGAAAATGCCAAATAAACATGAGAGTAACAAATACAGAAGAAGAATGTACTGCATTTCATATTATCTGTTTGACTAATGGCATAAAAATCTGCGATAATGCTGGAATTCAGTGCTGCAGACTAAGAGCAACTACATATGGTGCCAGGGCAGCTGGTCAGCAGGAGCAATCAAGAGGGATGGAGATTGCATCTAGTCCAATGTTCCAAGACTATTTCCTCTCATGGGATGGGCGACGACCACTCCACCATAATGAAGAAAAGAAAGAAGAAAGCATTAGAAAACAGCCATGAAATATAAAAACCAAACAAATATATTATCAAGAAAACTAACAACAAAACCATACAATTAGAGAAGAAATAGACATGATTAGAATAAAGTAGGCATTGTACAACAGAGGGTAATACACCCTCCATTGTATGGCACATGAATCACTAATATCTATTTAATGGTATAAAAGCCTGTAACAAAAATTTCATATTAATTCAGAGCAGACCACTTCCACAAAATCAATCTTTCAATATTAAATTCAGTAATCCACTATTTAATACCCTATCTAATATGGCATCTAAGGGATTAATAGCCAGATTAAGGCAAGAGAACACTCGAAATATCTAAAAAGCCTACACACTAAGGAAAACAACTGCTTTCCTGAAAGTGGTATGTCACATGAAAAAACAATGGCCTAAACAATTTTAGGCATTCCAATAAAATGTCATCCAATGTAGAAACCCACAGCATAAGTGTCCTACCTATTTCGTTAGCTAAGTCACTTTAATTCAACCCCCCATTTCCTTAAGTGAGTTCTCTCTAAGTGAGTGGGCCACACACTGATAATTACCTCTCAGGAACATCTTAGATTAAGAAGAGTTCCCTAATACTAGTAATGGAGTGATTTGTTTGAACCAAAGGCCTACACACTTCCTAATCTGAGACGTACCTTCGAGAAATATCAATATGTAGCCAGAATCCTTTAAAGCCCTAGAAAGGGCCCTAATGTGTAATGTTGAAAATTATTTCATAATTAAGGTGAAAAGCATGGATTTTCATCCTGTAATAGTATAGGACCTAATATTTGTCATTAAAATGCAAATACAATCTGTGTTGAGACCATGCAGGGTCCTTATGAGTAATATTTCCACCAATGAAGTGAATGCAATTATTTGAGGGAAAAAATACCTCAATTACCTAATCACACAATTGTGGGAATTCCAATGAGCTCACTATTATGGAAAATGATATACAACCCCTATCACACGAAGTCAGGGATTATTGATCCAAACCTAGATGACATGCAAGGAGAGGAGACGACTCCCTACCACATTGCTGCAAGGTCCAACGTTGGATGATTCTCAGCTTTCCATCGACGATCCCTCGGTGCACACACACTATTCACACACAGACACACACTAAATGACCATGCACTAAAATCGCAACACTTTCACTAAGGCACTAAATCACAGGGAGGACTACAGGATCAAGGGATGTAGCACAGTAGAAATATCTGCTCTCTCAGGAAGCCACCAGCGTATGCATATCCAGCGTAGAGAACACTGGCATCCAAGGCAAGTGGTGAAGACAGTATGTCAAGTTGATATATGATTAAATCTTTTGTCAGTTCATTTCAACTATATGGCTGATGTACAGGGTCAATGTAAAAGAAGTGTCATTGTGATGTGTCCTAGGTAATCACGACTACCAGTTATGGCGATCTGCTTATTAGCATCTTATGTGGACGTTACGTTGCCATGCTAACCCCCTCCTATGTAGATGACACGGGTTGTCCCTAATTTAGCACAAAATGGATCACGAGCTAAGGATTCCCTAATTTTTTTGCCTGGCAACTGCTGAAGGGGCAAAACCCACTGATGAAGGTTTATTATTGAGATGAAGGCTCCACACATGAATTCATCTCAACAAATGGAGTATATATCCTCAGAAACTTTGTGCTTGAAGAGAATAAGAAGTTAAAATAAAAAAAATAATATAGAGTTAACTTGGAGTAAGGTAGGACCACATGGATATTTAGAGCCAGATGGATTGAGCAGGGTCTGTTTTGTATCAGTGGTATCGTTTTCAACTCCAGTTCCAAGGGTCGTAGGTTCAAACCAAGCGACTGAAAAAAATTTACTGGCCAAACTAACTTCTACACAGTACCCTAATTAGACCTCATGATTGAGAAGGCATTGATAGCACACATGAAGATCAGACTTGTATCAACAGTCACAGATTCGGGCGAGAGATAAGTTCACGGAATCGGCCAGGGTACTGCTATGTGGAATGCAATGGGGACCCACCACAGCCTCCCTAGAAGTTGCAGCCCTGTATTCTATATGATATGATGGCATTTGTCACATTAAAATGTTTCTGAGGTAAAATACTCCCCTGATCGGATCTATAAGTGGGGACCACTGGGAGAGGTACATCAGTTAGGAAGGACAAGTGCAAGATAGGGATATGAAACGTGAGATTTTTGTGGGTGAGTGGGAAGCTGGAGAATGTGAAGAGAAATGGAGAGGCTAGGGGAAGATATACTGGGAGTCAGATAGATCAAAGCAGGCAGGGACAGAAGACAACTGGAGCAACGGTTACCATGTGATATATTCAGGAAATGACCAGAGGATTGCAGGTGTAGGCATCTAACTGAAGAAAGAATGGGGCATGAGAGTGAAGGCATTACAGCGAAAGGATTCTGATGGTGAAGCTGGAAGGAGATCCAACCGACACTAATCGTGCAGGTATACATGCACAGGTCTAGCCATATGGATGATGAAATAGTGTGAGCAAATTGAAGAAGGGGAGTAAACCAGCGAAAGGGAAATAACCATATCATCATAAGAGATTGAAATGCAGTGGTAACAGAGGAAAAAGTAGGAAATGGTGTAGGATATTCCTGACTGTGCAAAAGAAATACCACTGGAGAAAGACCTTAGGAGTTCTGCAATGAGAACGAAATGGCAGTAACTACCACTATTCAAACACCATCCTCCCCATACAAGGTACTCATGGAAGATGGCACGTGAAATTGCCAAATAGATTACATACTTGTCAGAGTCAAATGCAAGAACCAAGTCAAGTAGCACAAGAACTATCCCGGAGCATACAAACAGTGACCACACCCTAGTAGGTAACATTTGATACAAGTGAGAAGATAAATAAACCAAGATGGGACAAAAATAATGGCCATGGAAGGAAACAAAAATGCTCCAAAGCCGTTGACAAGAAACTAGCAAATAAGCATGGAGTGGGCATCAAAAATTTGGATGAGTTGAAGAAGACAATAGCGGAAGTAGCAGCAGAACAAATAGTGATTGAGACTGCCAACACAAAGAAGCCAAGGATAACAATGGAGATTAGCTATCTCATAGAAGACTAAAGAAAACACAAAACCACAGAAACGAAGGTGGGGAAACCTCTACTAGAAGGAAGATAGGTCAGGAGGATTGGATTGAAATCTGCTGTGAGGAAGACAACATAAACATTAAGGGAAATACCAATACAACATAACCTTATGAAGAAACACTTCCAGAAAACTAGAGGCAAGAATATCTAGATAGCCATTGGAAATATACTGATGGAATATGAAAATATAGGAAATAGATGGGAGCAATACAATGAAGAGTTCTACCTAAGACCAGGGCTGCTAGGAGAAGATAACATAATAAACAATGATTGTGAGGTTGGCAAGGAAGATTGAGCCCACTTAAAATGAGCAGTGAATTCAAGAGAGCAGTAGAAAGCCTCAAGAAAAACAAAGCACCTAGAGCTACCTTAATGAATTTACTATCCAAGCTCAAAACTTCCAGAGGATTCACAGTGTACTGATTGTGGTATTGAAGATGACTAGGACTAATGTGAGGAGCACTGAACCTTGAGTTAAGCCTTTGACAAACCTTTCCTTACACACAGTTCACTTATACTAAGCTAAAAATACGATAATTATATTGCAATGTCAACAGCCAATGCTGTAAATTTAATTGATGGTACCTATTTCATTTCACACAATTAACTTATACTAAGCTAATGATACAATAATTATGTTGCAATGTCCAAAGCTAACGCAGTAAATGACATTGATTTGCTCTTTTATTGCACTGTTTACAAATACTAAGCTAATGATATGTTATTATGTTGCAATGTCAACAGCCAACGCTGTAAATGACATTGATGGCCTTTCATTTCACAAGCCTCACTAGTACTAAACTAATGATACGATAATTATGTTGCAACGTCAACAGAGAACGTTGTAAATGACATTGATTTGCTCTATTATTACAATGTTTACTTATACTAAGCTAATGATACATAAATTACATTGCAATGTCAACATCCAACGCTGTAAATGATATTAATGGCATTTCATTTCACAATATACACTTATACTAATGATTGATAATAATTTTGCAACATCAACAGCGAACGCTGTAAATGACATTGATAGCCTTTCATTTCACACGATTCACTTATACTAGGCTAATGATAAGATAATTATGTTCAATGCTAACAACCAATGCCAAAAATGACATTAATGGACTTTCATTTCGCAAGATTCACTTATACTAAGCTAATTATGTAATTATGTTTCAATGCCAACAGCTAATGCTGTAAATGACATTGATGGCCTTTCATTTCACACGATTCACATATACTAAGCTAATGATATAATAATGATGTGACAATGTCAGCAGCTAAAGCCGTAAATGACATTGATGACCTTTCATTAGACAGGATTCACTTATTCTAAACTAATGATACGATAAATATATTGAATGTCAGCAGCTAATGCTGTAAATGACATTCATGGCCTTTCATTAAACACGATTCATTTATACTAAGCTAATGATAAATAAATATGTTGCAAAGTCAACAGCCAACGCTGTAAATGACATTGATGACCTTTCATTAGACACGATTCATTTATACTAAGCTAATGATGCGATAATTATGTTGCAATGCCAACAGCTAAAGCCGTAAATGACATTGGTGGCCTTTCATTTAGCACGATTCATTTATACTAAGCTAATGATACAATAATTATGTTCCAATGTCAGCAGCTAATGCTGTAAATGACATTGATGGCCTTTCATTTCACACAATTCACTTATACTAAGCTAATGATATAATAATAATGTGACAATGTCAGCAGCTAAAGCCGTAAATGACATTGATGACCTGTCATTAGACACGATACTTATACTAGACTAATGATATGATAAATATATTGCAATGTCAGCAGCTAATGCTGTAAATGACACTTATGGCCTTTATTCTACGTGATTCACTTATACTAACCTAATGATATAATAATAATGTGACAATGTCAACAGCTGAAGCCGAAAATGACATTGATGGCCTTTCATTTAGCACGATTCATTTATACTAAGCTAATGATACGATAATTATGTTGCAACGTCAACAGCTAACGCTGTAAATGACATTGGTGGCCTTTCATTTAGCACGATTTATACTAAGCTAATATTACAATAATTATGTTCCAAAGTCAACAGCCAATGCCTAAAATGACATTGATTTCACACGATTCACTTATACTAAGCTAATGATAAGTTAATAATGTTCATATGTCGACACCTAACGCTGTATGACATTGATGGCCTTTCATTCTACACAATTCACATATACTAAGCTAAAGATATAATAATAATGTTACAATGTCAACAGCTAAAGCCGTAAATGACATTGATGGCCTTTCATTCTACACGATCACTAATACTAAGCTAATGATACGATAATTATGTTGCAACGTCAACAGCTAAAGCTGTAAATGACATTGGTGGCCTTTCAATTAGCGCGATTCATTTATACTAAGCTAATGATACAAAAATTATGTTCCAATGTCAGCAGCTAATGCTGTAAATGACATTGATGGCCTTTCACTTATCACGATTCATTTATACTATGCTAATGATAGGATAATTATGTTGCAACGTCAACAGCAAACGCTGTACATGATATTGATGGCCTTTCATTCTACACGATTCACTTATACTAACCTAATGATATAATAATTATGTGATAATGTCAACAGCTAAAGCCGTAAATGACATTGATGGCGTTTCATTTAGCACGATTCATTTATACAAAGCTAAGTATACGATAATTATGTTGCAACGTCAACTGCTAATGCAGTAAATGACATTGATGGCCTTCCATTTCACAAGATTCACTTATACAAAACTAATGATACGATAATTATGTTGCAACATCAACAGCTAACGCTGTATATGCCATTGATGGCCTTTCATTCTACACGATTCACTTATACTAACCTAATGATATAATAATAATGTGACAATGTCAACAGCAAAAGCTGTAAATGACATTGATGACCTTTCAATAGACACGATTCACATATACTAAACTAATGATACGATAAATATATTGCAACGTCAGCAGCTAATGCCGTAAATGACATTGATGACCTTTCATTAGACAGGATTCACTTATACTAAACTAATGATACGATAAATATATTGCAATGTCAGCAGCTAATGCTGTAAATGACACTTATGGCCTTTATTCTACACGATTCACTTATACTAACCTAATGATATAATAATTAAGTGACAATGTCAACAGCTTATGCTGTAAATGACATTAATGGCCTTTCATCTCACAATCACTCATACTTAGCTAATGATACGATAATTATGTTGCAATGTCAACAGCTAACGCTGAAAATGACACTGATGGCCTTTTATTTCACACGATTCAGTTATACTAAGCTAATGATACGATAATTATGTTCCAATGTCAACAGCTAATGCTGTAAATGACATTTATGGCCTTTCATTTCACAATCACTCATACTTAGCTAATTATATGTAATTATGTTGCAATGTCAACATCCAAGGCTGTAAATTGTAAATGACATTGATGACTTTTCATTTCACAAGATTCACTTATACAAAACTATTAATGATACAATAATTATGTTGCAATGTCAACAGCTAACGCTGAAAATGACACTGATGGCCTTTTATTTCACACGATTCAGTTATACTAAGCTAATGATACGATAATTATGTTCCAATGTCAACAGCTAATGCTGTAAATGACATTGATGGCCTTTCATTTCACAAGACTCACTTATACTAAACTAATGATACAATAATTATGTTCCAATGTCAACAGCTAACGCTGTAAATGACATTGATGGCCTTACATTTCACAAGACTCACATATACTAAACTAATGATACGATAATTATTTTCCAATATCAACAGCTAACCCTCTAAATGACATTGATGGCCTTTCATCTCACACGATTTACTTATACTAAGCTAATGATACTATAATTACGTTGTAATGTCAAACGCTAACGCTGTAAATGACATTGGTTTGCTCTCTTGTTACACAGTTAACTTATACTAAACTACTTATATGAAATTATGTTCCAATGTCAACAGGCAACACTAAATGTTATTGATCGCCTTTCATTTCAACTGCTGAAGTCAACAGCTAACGTTGTAAAATACATAATCTTTATTTTAACACGATTCGCTTATGCTCAGCTAATTATACATTAAATATATTGAAATGTGAACAACTGATGATGTAAATGAAATTGATGACTTTTCATTTTACACGATTCACTTATGCTAAGCAAATGATATGGTAGTTAGCTGCGATGTTTACAGCTAATGCTTGAAATGACATCGCCCTTTCATTTTGCATATTTTTCTTATACTTAGGTATTGATACGGTCCTTAAGTTGCAGTGTAAACAGCTAACGCTGTAAATGACATTGATGATCTTTCATTTTGCACCATTCTTTTATAGTGGGCTAAGGATACGGTCCTTATGTGGCAAAGTCAAAAGCTAACGCTGTAAATGACATTGAATATCTTTCAATTTGCACGTTTGTCTTATACTGAGCAATTGATACGGTAAATGCATCTTTACACTGAATGTGTTCTGTACACAAAATGGACACACCATACCAGATCATGAATTTTTTATACTCAACTAATAATTTTATACTTTTGTCACCAAGGAAAAGTATCCACAGATGTCATGGACAGGCCATTCAACAAATTGCAAGCTATGAACATTGGAGTATGCTGCAATGTTCATGTCGTAATTATTTTTAATCTCTAGCCAATAGCTAACGATTTAAAAGCTGGATATCAGAGGAGTGCTCAGAACGCAGAAGGTTTGAACAAGCCTGGTAATGATTGTTTGTACATGTGCAGGGGAGGACATGGCTAAACCCAATAGAAAACTGATTTATAAGAGTCATGAGGTGAAGTACATGGAAAGAGCAACTAGCAATATTAGAAGTACTATCAAGTTGGGGATGGATGGGATTCATAGCTGTATATCAATTCTTTGATTGAACCATCAATGATCCAATAGACACCACCTTAATTGACTAGAGTCTTTATAGAAGAAATCATGCCATTCTTATGTAGCTACATTCAGTGCTCACTGGAGATAATACATTTGAGATATACAAATGGTACCTATACTAAGAAAGAACATATAGTAGATATGTTCAGCATGTTGTATATTTACTTGAAAGAACTATTGCATTAACCATCCAGGCATAAATTCTAAAACCATTTCCACCAACGTTTTACCCAGGGATTCTTTTCTTTAATAACAAAATAATTATTAATAAATTAAACATCTTTCTGCCAAAAGTTAGAGAAAATGAATGGTCCCACTAGATATTAGCATTGAATAAGAGTGTATGTTTAATGTTGTGTTTGCCTTTGTCTTAGTCTTCATTTATCCTCCAGCATACCTCCTTTTCCCTGAAAGAGAAGTACCTAATTAAAGATATCACTCAAAATCCTCTCAATAAAGGTTTATTGATCGTTCATGTACCTGTTTTATCATTTATGTCACAGATTATGAGTAAAGAATCATTATACCCACATTGTCACCTAAATTGTGAACTAATATTACTCACTGTCAAACTAAACCTCCTCTGCTGTATATTAGAGATTTAAGTAAAAATGGGCTATCATAATTAAATGGCCACTGCCTGATAGTTATTGAGTACTATAATAACTTATTGAAACCACTAGATTAATATTAGAATTAGGTTTGTATCATTCAATTCAACCGAACAAAAAATACCTGCCTAGAATAATGTGAAACTACGCTTAGAGCTTTAACAATATTTATGCTCATAAAAGTTATGAAACCTTTTGTTGCGCGAAATTTAAGGTACCGTCAAATGGCCTGAAGTCGGACAGGGGGTGTGTAGTCGGACACTGAGACCACCTGTCATAACAATGTTGTGAAATTCTTACTGCTCGTGCCATATTAACCCATTATTTCGGATTGCATAGCATAATATATTTTTTATTCTTTTCATGCACACCCAACACTTGTCTGTCTCCATTTCTTTGGACTCAAAATTGAAACAAAGTATATTACCAACATTTTCGTTAAAAAAATATCCACTGTATAACTTTGAGTTGCAACTCCCCGTCAATTATATCACTATAAATCGAAAGATTGATAACTCCCGACATGGAATTGTGCCAAACAATTGCATGTTAGTCAAAATGTATACAAATCTAAGGACTGAATACAAAGTATCTTGTCATTCCGTCTTGAGTAGAATAATCTACCCATATTTTTCCACCTGAAGTCGGACAGAGTGACGCTGGTTGGAGTTATTATGATACTTCCGCTGTTCACATTTGTTTGTCGCGCTTTGCTGCTCTAAAAGATCTCATTCATATTTCTAGATATGTAAGCAAACTTTTATTCATTTTTTTTAAGTACACAAGTTTCTCTAGGCCCTGCCCATTGTTTTTAACCATTCCTGGCCAACTTGTGAATGCACAATGGTTAGATTACGTTATTCATAAGCCGGTTGCTGTTCATGTTTTAAATTAGCCATTCGGATAAGGAGGCAGAGAAATTTACAGATTTCGAAATTATCTCGATTTGTGCAAGTTAAAATGTCGATCCTCAGGCGAACAGCAACAAGATAAACATAAAATGAACTTATCAAACCATTACACACTGAGGCAATTTTATAATAAATATAAACTTTTCCACACGAATTCCTATCGAAGACATGCGAAGTAGGACGTGCGTTTAAATAAAGAACTGGGAACGTTAAAAAACTCAACCCTACATATAATACTTCGTGGACGACAGCCATTCTGGCGGAGAAAATAACTAGGCTGAACTAGTACGTAGACTACATTAGGTCAGACGACCACGGAGGCTAGCGCATTCTTTCCGTTCAACATTCACCTACGATATACCGTGCACACCGTCACTAGGCTGTGATGAGACCGTACATATCACAGACTTATCAAAGTGAAAGCGAACAATGTAATGCTCACCTACTCATTCTGGGCCACACGACAAATTGATAACACCGTACTAACATTTGAATCAGCCGAAATAACGCAAGGGATGGAAAGAAGGTTTCATTTTTATCTTCTAAGAGCTTATCAGGTACCAGTCTAAATATATTTCATGCTTGTTTCAACGGGGTATACCTCCTCTCGGAATTCTACGAGATGCCCTCTAATATAATTATTTTACAATGATACACCACAAAGAGTCACTTATTATACCACCTACTTCACAAGATGTGATAAAAGAGAATTTGTTTGCGGCACGAGAAATTAATTCCAACGTAACCTTCCCGGCTGAGCCTAGAGGTAGACAATGGGACAGCCAGAACAAATTTTTCGGACATTCAGTGGCACCTTGGAAACAATGTATTGCATTAACGGTATTAGTAGGATGAAAAATAATCGCTTAAACAAGCTACGCAGGACATTCACCATTTGAGAACAAGGACTTTAGATTTATTCCAGAACTAAGAAACCCCGCAGGTTGTGTTGACGCCACGTGAAAACCAGATTCCTCGACTGTGCGCCGTTGAGATCAGTAAACGTACGTGCCACGGTAAGACATAACGTGTATCTTCCTAAATAGCTAACACCAAGATAACGCCTTCTTGATAGAAATCTACGCCCTAGCGCATGACTAAAAAACTACTTAGGCTTTAATTGCACAAGTAGGTAATAATAACTCCGACCTAAACAGCGTTGAACGCAGCCTTCGGGAAACAGTATGATGTAACATAATAAGCATGGCGAATGATGTTTCTACTACCAATAGAACTATTTCGTAGACTTAGATTAACTCCCACAGCTCGGAACACTGCACTCCTGTAGGGACCGGTATAACAATGAACAATAGAATTTCCTTCTTCGCTCACCGTCCTGTTCCTTCGGTTCGCAGTCTTTTATCACAATCAAATCGTTGAACTAGCCTAACTGCTTCATTTAAAGGGTTTAAAATTTAATCAGAAGCTAAAAATTATGTTATTGGCTTGCTCTTCTCTATTAATACATCCTTCATGACAACCCACAACCATTCAATTCCATCATCCCATTCGAAGACAATACCACGATACCCCCCCGGGGCCGTCGTGCATCGAACATATTTGAACCGAATGACTACCCTCAAAATATTTCACGACCGGCAGACAATATGGATCCACACAAATATGTAAAGAAATAAGTACTCACTCCACTCATGCTGGACGCCAAACTGTGAAATTGTCTCGTGCACCGACACGTCTTCCCGTTGAATGCGCCCATACGCAAGGAAATTTTCCATCTTATAGACAGGCGTCGGCTGCATCGCGCGTGATGTCTCCGGCGAAGACAGAAGAGATGTTTCTTATTTTCAGCGCTGTAGCCGCTTATCCCACTTCGATGGCCAAGTTTCCCAACTACCGACGACTGGAAAAGTTACGACAAAATAAAAATTAAGCTCCGCGTTACCAAACATATCCTTGCATAACCGCTCCATTAGAGCAGAACGATGACATTCACGAAAACGATACTGGTAATAAGTTCAAACGCAATATTCTACCGAACAATAGTACCGAGATACTCACCATCAGATTACTATACGTGCGCTCAATTGGACCATTCGACCTGCCAGGCGCAGGCATTTAGAGGTCTGGTAAAACGACAGGAAACTCAAGTCGAAGCACGTTCTCCATGAAACTCGTTCACATCGTGCCCATACTGCATGAAATTTCGGCTCAAGGCCTGGACAATAGAATGGAGGAAAATATACACATATTAAAAGGAGCTATTTCGAACATACTTTCCCTTTACCAGATACATGTGACAAGATATTACCTCATTTGCTCAACTAAATTTACAGTCAAATGCTTCGAATGGTAGACGTTACTTACACAGAGCCATTCCAATGACGAAATTTTCACGCTGGCTGCTATTGATTCAGGAAGCTGTGATGAACAAATTCGGTGGCGGAAAATCTCTGCTAATTCTCTCCGAATGTAGAGTCAAATGAACATTGCACACCTAATGGTGGACTACCAACGAGGCCAGAATTTTTCCTTCGATGACGAATTGAAATAGCGCCAGGGTTTATAGAAAGTACAGGTGGGAAAGGATTTCCCTAAAAGTGACAAAAGACATGCTCGGCTATGGAAGTCTATCGCTCACAGAGATTACGCCGCATTCAGATCAAACACTTCCAGTCTCACCTCCTCCGACTTCCAAGCTGCAAGTCCGAATGGGGGAAACATGGCGCTAGCCGCTGGAGGTTTTCGGCGGAGGGGAAGGGGATAGGGGCGGAGGAGGGAGGGAAGCTAGAAGGGAGACGGTTGGAAGCGTTGGGAGGCTAGAGTCCTGGGGGCGGGGTAGTTGTAGAAGGCGGGCGGGAAGGAGGTGGAGAAGGCCTAATCCAGAGTCCTCTACATGGCCACCACGACAACTAACAAGGAGACAACGCGTAATAGTAATTGAGGATGAAGACAAGACAAATGTTATCTTAAAGTGGTGTAAAAATGCCGGTAATTGGTAATGTCTTTCCACCCCATGTTCCCGGGTTCGTGAGAAAATTGCTAATAAACATTTTTGTCCCAAAGAAATACTTACGATTTCGCACTCTTCACCTGGATGCGAAGTGGTCGAGGTAGCTTAGGCGCTAGGGCCCATTGCGCTGAATAGGAGCGGGACGTCGCGGGTTCGGGACTCATACGTGCATTTTTTTTTTCGCTCGAATATACTTCGGAAACCACGATAGATGCCAGATTCCGAACGTATACGACAGTAACTACGGTTTTTTTTCGTTTTAAAACTATTTTCTGGAATTTCTACCGCCCAGAGTGTTGTAGACAATTGTGGAGTTTCTATCATTTGCTCGGAGAAAGGAGCGTCATTGGCGGATTATTTCCGATTTTGAAATACTTTTTGGTACTTTTTGAGACAGGAATGACTCCGATTAGTCGTGGGACTTTCTGGAGACAAAAATGTTAATGTTTATCTTGAAGCGATCTGGTCTGAACCCGCGACGTCCCGCTCCAACCCGGCATAATAGGCGCTAGCGCCTTAACCACCTCGGCCATTTTCCTTGTGAAAAGCGCGAAATAGTATTTGGTTGGGACAAAAATGTTTATTAGCAATTTTCTCACGAACCTGGGAACATGGGGCGGAAAGACATTACCAATTTCGGTGGCGGCGGGGTAAAGTCCTCGCCTGCTAATCCTAGGGTCGCGGGTTCGAGTCCCGACTGGGTAAAATATTATCTGCCCAGGACATGGGTGTTTGTGTCTCGTCCGTTGTTACTGTTATTCATCCGACGTAAATTGGCACATCGTGCTGTATTCGGGGTAGTGAAGAAAATAAAAATTAAAAAAAATAAAAAAAAAATAAAAAAAAATTAATGCTTTCCGTTGTATCATTTGTTTACTACTTTTCACAGGCGACTTTAGCTGTCGCGTGCTGATATATTTGCGTAATAAAACTGAATACGAATCATATACAGACAAGGAAGTTAGCAAACCTGTTATTTGGATTCCGTCACACGTGCGTAGGCAATAGGAAGCAGAGGCGACGGGACAGATGCCCACTCCTCAGCCCATGTTCGGCACCGTATTTCAAAAATTGAATTGATATATCCCTCAGCAAGATTCTTCTCCTACAGTCTGGCTAAAGATGTCATTCAATGAAGGAACCCAGAAAACGCCACTCTAAACTAGACGGTTATTTATTTTCAAATTATACGCCTTCAGACTGTGTCATCGCCACTGCCTTACGTTGCCTGACTTCAAATAGGTCTTCCTCGGTGGAAGGAAAAGCATGTCGAAATTATCACCATTCGAACGCCACGGGCAGATGAACACTACTTGTGATAACCCTCACTAACCACCCCGCCACCTTATTTCTTCCTTCCGAGGCGAACGAAGGGGAGGCGGGGGGTGGGAGGGCTGTCTATGGGAGTTGGGGGTCTAAACTGGACAGCGAAAACAATTGCCACTCGAATTTCATCACCCTCATCCTTTTTCGACGCGATAATAATTGGAGGGAACGATTTCTGTGCATAGGAGAAGACATTTATAGGCTGGCCTGAGGTTCTCATCCCATCTCTCAACGCTCGTGGTGTCTCGAGAGCATGTCACCTCCTAAAAATGGGACGGAGAAGAAGAAATGAGTCAACTAAAATAAGGAAATCTGTTTGGCATTTGTGCGAGATTTAATGCAGACGGAATAAGGAGAATACCTGATTTCAACCTTCATATTTAACCAATCCTAAGGAACATAAAATTAATTTCGGAAATTTACTTACGCCTGAATTGGCGTATTTGAGACTACAGTTCTCATTAATTACTTTTGCGTGCATGATTAGGCTTTTTTTTAATTCTTGTTTCACACTATAAGTTCAAAGTAACTGCAACAGTTAAGGAATTTTTTGACATTTCAAACTAAGTATACCACATTGACATTTCACCGCAGGTAATGAGGCAGGTAGCACTGCAATACCAGCCGTGAATGGGAACAGAATGGTAGAAGTTTCAAAATAGACGAAAATATAACGATGCATTATTATAAAATGTAATTTATGTTTATAAGTTTCAGTCAGACCATTCAAAATCCTTGAGGAAAAACCGAAAGATTTATTGCAGTCTAAAAACTAGAAAACTGGCTCTGTATAAAAAAATCGCCCCGCACAAAAACTGTTGGGGTGTATGGCATTTGGTGCTAGGATATCAGCCCTCGTAGGGAAGTGAACTGTGACGCTGAGTGAACAAATGCATTAAGATGGGCAATAATTTATTTTTCTAAAAATATTCAGCAATCATACCAACTACACCCATTACGTGATCTACGAACTACAGAGCTAGAATAAAGGCTGCCGCTGCCAAAATAGAAGCAATGGTTTCGCTCGGTTGTCGCGTATCTACCTGTTTCGTAGTAATTGAAACACATTGATAGTTGCCTAGCGCTTTCAGTAGGATGCACTAAGCTTTGGGGTTTGTGTACGACATCCTGAAAGTATGAATGCATTACTGGTTATAAAAGGCATGAAACCGCTAATCTGTTCACAGTATATTCTGAGTGCGCACTTACGATTGTTGCTGTTTTACATTTCCACTCTGGAAAAATGTGACGACGGCCGCACACCGCTTGCGCAACGAAGAGTCCTTCCCTTCAAAATTTTCCACCGTGTAACCAAACACCATCGAGGCGTCGAATCGCGTAAGTTGAGCCGGCACGTTTGTACAAAGAAAAGAGAGTATCAAGTCACAATGAACACCATATCTTTTGTGTCTCACATTTCCGAGTCGCTGAGAAAGGTATTAATTTCCAGGAAATCTTGCTACCCCACCTCCTACCAATTCAAATCCGTCAGTCACGAGTCTCCAACGGCTCCCAACCGAATCTATCCAAAACCTGAGATACACCATGTTCCATCGTAGGAGTTTTTTTAACGAAGTGCGTTGCTTCCCTTAGTAATATACTTATTTTTTTGGTTATATCTTTCTGTTCAGGGTTCAAAATGCTCGCGGCGCATCCAAGTTGTGGCCTAACCAGAGCCGAGTAGCACCTTTGTTACTTTATAATATGAAGACCTGCCAATTCAAAAATCTGAGTTACTTTATTGGCCTTAGTTTAGCGTATCGAGCGATATTTTGTGCAAATGGAGTACAGATGCCATGATGTCTCAATATAAGTATTTGTTCACTTTCCAAGGAATTTTATTCACCGACCAAGGTATCGACGTTATTGACGTTATTGACGTAATATCAAGTTATCGATGCTATGTTATTTTCAAGGGCTTTAAGGACGATTTCATATAATGCGAAGGAAATTGAAGAAAAACTTTTATTGTGGAGTCATAGCTTATAGTGTTATTTTCAACGGCTTGAATTAGGGCTTCAAGGACGATTTAACAAAATACGGAGGAAAGTGAAGAAAACTTTAAATGTGAGGTCATGGCTTCTTCAATGGTGACCCGAACATGTTTTGCATGCGTGTTACCCACGGTATTTTTGTAAGCAAGCGGGTAAGATGCAATAAATACCGTAAAATAACGATGAAATACGCTAAGCAGTAGGAAAGCCTGAACGAATAAAGAAATAGAGCTTTATTATCCTTCGCGAACGACTTTCGTTGTGCGTCTAGTTGAATTAGACAATTGTAATGTCATTTACCCCCTTGCATTATTACCCGCCTACTTTACTCGTTCCCCGCTACGCAGTGTACGAACTTGGTGTGCTGGGGAATGTGGGCGGAGGAGTTGGCACCTCCGCGTAGGCCTGGGCGATATTGATAATTCAAAATCGCGACACGATATTTTTAGCAATTCGATAAGTGGCGATAACGATATCTCATATCGTGACGATAAATACCGTCTTATCGCGCCTCGATAAAATATCGTGATATATCATACGATGAAAAATTTGCAAGATCGAGCCTCGATAAAATATCACTATAAAATACCGTAATATTACGCTGGATAAAATATCGCGTAATCGTGCCGGACGAATTATCGTGATATCGCGCCGGAAAATCGTGTCGGAATAAGGAAGACGTTCGGTAGGCCTTCGTTTAACCTAGAGCAAGTACGCTTGATAACTTACCATTCCGCTATCAGCTAATTCAAATTATCCGCAGTTCTCTCTCACTCTTTCGATGTGTGATTTTTTATCAGGTGATATATCACGATGTTTATCGAACAATGATATATCGTGACTTTTCAAAACTCAGTATCGTATTCGCGATATATTAATATATCGCAATATTTTACGATATATTGATGTATCACCAGGCCTACCTCCGCGCGCTGAAAGTGAATCTCAGGTGTGTCTCACAACAACCCTCCTTGTCCGACGCGATTAAATTGGGCAGAAACGTAAATTACACACAGGAAAAGGAATACCTCGGTTCGCTCTAGTTTCCTATCGCAAACCTCGGCCCGCTTTGTGTTCTAATAGCGTGTCATCTCCGTTCACTGTCACAAAGAGCTAGAAATGAGTTTATGTAGTTTGAGGGCTATTCTTTCGATTCGAGATAATCGAGATAATCGAGAAAATACCTGAATTTAACATTAGACCATTTATAGGAAAACTTGATAGATTGTTAAATATACTTCTGTGTCTTTTGACGCGAATTGAATACTAAACTTAACTGCAATAATGTGAACATGCTTACTTCATCTACATCTACGTAATACCGCGCAAGCCACCACTAGGGTGTGTGGCACGGGGTGATTCCGCGCAAGGCATGCAGCACTCATTCCAGTTTAAATCAGAACCGCGCACGGTCCCCCGGATGCCAGGCGTAGGCCAAAAGTAGTCAGGAAAAGAGTACGCAGTCAGACCAGAAACTAAGAGAGTGATACGTAGAAGAACATGCTACCATGCAGTAAACTACTCAAGATACAACTACTGGTTAGTATTATTAATGCGACACATAAATAGCACTACAAGGTACTAAATAAATCATGGAAGAATATATTATTCCGGATATTGCATTCGAGGTTAGCAGCTGATAGTCATGTTATGATATTTAGCACTACAGAGAAAACTTATTTTACCAAGTCAGTATCCTAGAACTGATCTATCGCAACTATTATGGTCCCTTATTGTGCGTAGAAAATAATGAAATTTTAAATCTATCGGTACTGCAGTATATTTCCTTAATCTTATCCCTGCGATCGTTTCGACCGTAATAATTTGGCTCGAGCAAAATATTTTTAACGTTCGGCAAAAAAAGGCTACATCAAACTCTCGTAAAAGATAAATCCTATATTTTTCCCTTCGATCGGATAGAGATTCCCACCCTGATTCCCTCGACAATTTAGTAACACTGCTATGTTTATCATAACAATTTTTATTAAATCTAGCTTCCCTCCGCTGTATTTGATCTAAATCTGAAACTAGTTTTACTTCGTAAGGGTCCCATATACTAGCGGTGTACTCCAAGTTAGGTCTCGCGAGAGAAAAATTACATTGCTCTCTCTTTTCTTTCTTGTCATATTTTCCTAGTATTCCACATATTCCTAGTATTTAATAAATCCTAAATCCTAATAACGATACTTAGGCCTTGGCATGAAAAACTACCTTTAATGCATTCCTTTTCCTCCGTAGCGTCTACATCATCATACTACCCTGCGAGCCGCCACATTGGCGTGTGGCAGGGGGCTTTAGGACACCAGCTGTGTAAAGATGTTAAGGATAAGGTTTTGGGAGGTGAAATGGTGACGTGTACTATGGGAGTGTGATTATTAGAGCTCATTTGTTATTGATAGTGTGCATAGAAAGAAAGAGACGCACTAGGAGGGCCGAGTGACGGGGAAGGCACCTCAAGCCAGCCTGGGCATTTCTTTTTCTTGGTAGAAGTGGACACTCCTCCTTTAACCTCCCCCTCCCTCATAACCCCCCCATTTCCCTCCCAAACCACCTTCGTTCTCCGCGTAGCGGTAGGCGATAAATGCCCGCGGGCGTATGACATTGCAATTTTCGTCTTCAACAGGACGTACAACGAAAACGCAGTGAATTTTACTCCCCGTCATATAAAATAGGATTTTAAAATCGATCTATTAAACGGCAAACTGTTCGTCGTACGTCAGGTTAAAGATGTCATTAGGAATTTCTACTGCTTCTTGACAAAAATAGTTGCAGAGGGAATGCGCGTAATTTGTGCCAGCGTGTACTTCGGATTGGTACCTTTATTTCATGTTCACTAAATATAGCAACACATTTGATTAAATGTCGTTATGGAGTTCCTTTTACATGTCTTCCCTCCAAATTTCACGAGCACGAGTACTTGATGCCTAATGGCGGAATGAGTGGAACTGTCCCACTTCTATAAAATGCTTTCTCCTGGGGTAATAGTAGACTACAAATTTACTTTTACAGATGGAAATACTGGCATCACTGCTCATTACTCGTAATTCATCGAGGTCAAAGTACTAATTCTCTTTAGAGTGCTTACCTAAAATGCTAGCGCAAAATACAAGTTTTTGCTATCGTTCCTCTGCTGCCATACCTATACTGTGGGTGGAGTAGACATAAAATCTTCAGATGCAGTCAAATATCTTGCAATTACCTAAACTTCTGATATATCGTGGGAAAAACACATACAAAACATCTGCGGCACAGCATAAAAGAAACGAGGTTAATATATATTTAGCGTTTAATGAGAAGGTTCTCAGATGAAAAAGTAAAAGAGAGAAACTACTTCGTAGTACTCGCCTACCACACGGGCGGCCAGGGTTCAAATCCCTGCAGTAGCGGATGTTTTCAGAGGAACCCGATCCCTACTTGAGTGTCTTGTGGAGGGCACTTCAAGTGGAGTACTCCGTCTGTCGGATGAGACGTTAAACCGTGGTCCCCTTGGCGCCTTTCGTTAAGAGCAGGCTAATGCCGACGCCGGGTTTCTATCCACCCTTCCTTCCTTACCTATCCCCTATGGCGCAAATGACCTTAGCCGTCGGTCGCCTCCCCAAATATCCTATCCTATCCTAGAAACTACTTCGCTCTGGTTAGGCCACACGTCGAATACCTCGTACGCATTAGGGACCCTCGGCATAAATTTTTCACCAACAAAATTAATAAAATACAAAGGAAAGCAGAGCGCTTCGTTTAAAACTGCTACGAGCGTACATATAAGTGTCTAACAACTTACAGAGGGATTGAGTTGGAAGCCCCTTGAGACTCGGAGGCTACACGCTAGACTTGGGTTGCTGGAGAAATTCAGAAATAATGTGTTTCAGAGAATATTATCATGACGCCTCACTACATTTATAGGTCTGACAGATGCGATAAAATAAGAGAGATACACTGCCGAACAGATAGGTACAAAAATTCGTTCTTTCCGCGCACAATTAGCGACGACAATAAAAACTTAGCTCCTCTAAATACACTCCCATAATACACGTCACCATTTCTCCTCCCAAAACATTATCCCTTACATCTTATACGGCTGGTGTCCTAACACCCCCTGCAATACGCCCGTATGGTGGCTCGAGGGTAGTATTTTGATGTAGGAATCTTCTCCGCCTGCCATACCCCTTTCTCCGCTTTGATGGACAAGTCGAATTTTACTTTAATTTTAAATCAGTTGTGAGAACCATTAAATAAATTAGGTAACTACCTGACGCATTTAATGCCATATTAAAAACTAAACACCTTTTTAATTATTTAAAAAAAATGCAGACTTAGTCCTCTATAAGTACAATCCAGCTTCAACTCGATTTTTTTTTGCTCCGGGCCTTTGAAAGGAGGGGATATATTTGCTCGGCAAAACGGGGGCCTGGGGTTGGGGGGGGTGGATATTACGGCCAGCCAAAGCTTTCCTTTTCGTATGTATAGTAATCTCTCCCGCCTAAGTTAATAGCACTACTTCCTACCCTCTTCGACACGATTGAATTTGGCTGGAAAGATTTCAAACGACTTTTACCGCCTGGTCTGGTTTTTTTCCCGCCAAATTTAACCGCATCGAATAGGGGTGGGAGTTGTGATACTCGACCTCGGGAATTCAGTGGTTCCACTGCGCAGCGAAGACTACACCACCCTCACTCTTCCCTCCACTGCCCTCAGCCATTACTCGGGTAAGTTGAGCCGGCTCGTCTTTTTTCGGAATATCCAGTTACAAATAAACACATTAGTCTCACGTTTCAGAAACACTGAAACAGGGATTCGTTTACACGAAATCTTGCCACTCCGTATCCCAACAATTCACCTCCATTACCCATTGGAGAAATTACCGTGGGCATTCCATAAGCGAAGATCCTACTTTGAACTAATCTACTGATCAATCCGAGGGAAGGGAGCAAATGTTGGCGACTAGATGGAAACGACATGTACTATTTCCAAACAAAAAATAATTGGTATTTCTTGCCATAATGACTATTTCCTTATAACAATAATCATGTCTTTTTATCTTGTCCACGCCAGTATACTATTATTTGCCTTTAATTTTTTATGAGCGTCGAGTGGTGGTGAACAGCATATATTACTAAATTCGGATAATTCAGGCGTGACTTCACGGAGACTAATTGTGATGCAAAGAACAATTTGAAAATTTTCAGTTTATTTTCAACGGTTTCTTTCAACATGTTTTCAAATACATGATCAACATTTTCAACATGTCAAAAAACAATTGTACCTGAGGATGAGTACTTTGCGTCGAAAATAGATGTACCGTTGAAAATTAATCGTGTTTAAATGCAAAATGTTCTTTGAATAAATATATGAAACTTAAGCTGGAAAAAAATTGTTAAGCTCATGTTCCCTACTGTCGGTGCAAAAATTGTGTAGGCTCGAGTTTGGACACTGATTAAAAATGAGTCGTGGTACCCACATGAATGCGAGTTACTCCAAATTTTAGCTTGTTTTATTTTACGTTTAACCGTGGTTGTGGATGATTTTTATCGTACACTATTTTTTATTCCCGTGACAACAAAAAAAGTGCCGGTTTTTTGTCGTTTTCGAACGGAGGGCTCTTTTTGACATTTAATAGTGAAGAAACTTAAAGGTTAATCGTAATAAACCTTTAGTATTGGGTAGGAAAAACACATGGAAATGGATCTTTAAACGTTCAGTACTTTCTGATGTGCCATAAAAAAGTTATTAACAAGTTAATGAAACAACTTTTTCTTGGTTATGAAAAGTAGTAGAAGCAAGATCTTGGTCTTGTTTTGAAGCTCTTAACGGCAGTATTTAATAACAATTACCATCGTAAACTCACATTATGATATCGACTTTTAACAAGTTAATAAACAACCGAGTATTTTAGCGGGCTCAAGCCAGCGGTAAGGCGGCCGTTTTCGCGAGAGGGGTGAAACTACATGTATCGGAAATTTCATGCCTGGTGAGCTGTTTGTAATGATGGTAATATATAAAGCGCAGGTGCTTAAAGTACTCTACCCACATTGGTCAAAGTTTCATAGAACTGATCTATCGCAACTATTATGGTTCCTTATCGTACGATGATAAAATGACATTCTGAATCAATAGGTTCCGTAACCTATTTCCTTAATCTTATACCTGTGATGGTTTCTACCATTTTAATTTGGCTCTAGAAAAATATGTCAAAGGTTCGGCAAATGATGTTTACCACTAACTTTTGTTAATATTATTTACAGCTTTTCCCTCTATTAGATAGAGATTCCCACCCTAATTGCTTCAAACAAGTCAGTGACACTGCTGAAACTAAGGCCTGAGTGCAATGTGAAAACAAGTTAATAGTAAATGTGATCGTTATTGCTCGTGTAATTTTCATATCGATTTTCACGAAATAATGGAACAAAATATACGTGTGCCGACGAAGATTAAAATATAATTTTTAGTGATGTTCGAGGAGGTAGCGGTTGAGATTGGTGAGTTTCACACACGTAAATATGTTGACATTGTTTTCCACCTTCACGTATTGCGCATAAGCTCCGCTGACGCAATAGATTATGCCCCGAATCAATCGTAAAGAGTAACGGGTTTTTAGATTTCCTGAGCATCCTTCAAATAGAACCACATACATTAAAAATTATTCCCTAGTTTAGTTCTAAAAATGATTTCAAGATCTTAATATGCTTATATATCCAATAATATGTCGAAGTCGATGAACAACTTTGGAAAGAAACTTTGAAGTCCTGAGACAAAGAAAATCATTCTTGATACAGTCAATATTTGTTAATAATTTTGTAGTCTATGTCCAGGGTGTGAAATGACTGAAGACTTTCATATTAGAGAAGTTATTCATGATTTTGGTTGCCTCGTAATGAAATGAATACATTCGGTGTACCCCAGGGAAAGGTCGTTGATCCCTAATTATTCCTTTCGTATTTAAATGATATCATCCCCGCTGTTACGAGCAAAATTCACCATTTCGTAGACGAAGCAGTGTGGCACAAGGATATTCACACAATGTACGTTCCACACGTACCACACGATGGCACAAGCACGAGTCCAACAGAATTGCGTTGAAGAAAGACCTAGATGCTATAAACGAATGGTACGATATTTGGCGGTTAGAAATTAATTTTAATAAGTGCGTCGTTACGAACTTTTGGAGGAAGAATAACATAACCAACAAAATGTTCACAAAATATCAAACGGAATAATCAAATGTAGAGGTAATTAACCACTTAATTGTTACTCTAATCAGGACTTGTCCTTGGGGAAGCACATACGGGGAATTTGCGGATAAGCATATCGAAATTTTGGGATTTATTAAAAGAATACTGGGAAAATGTGACGAGAAATAAGGGAGCGATGTTATTTTTCTCAAGTGAGACCTCACTAGGAGTACGCCGCTAGGATATGGGACCCTTACGAAGTAGGACTAGTTTTAGATATAGATCAAAGACAGCAGAGAGCAGAAATATGTGTTAAATATTGTTACGATAAGCTTAGCAGTGCTATTCTTTTAATAAATCCCAAATTTCTCGCTTTCATGCATTTGCAAGTTAACTCGCACGGGTTAATTTATCGTGTAACCAGGCCATTATTGCCAGTAGAAAAAAATTGTCGATTCTCATGAGTGCGAGATCCTTTTTCGAGTATTGCGTATTGAAGCTTTTGTCGACAAAAATAAACGTCAATATTTTCCTGAGAAGTTTTAAGCGTAGCTGCGGTTATAGCAAGTGAGATAGGTGAATTTGACCGGCTTGAAAGATTGTAGAGGCTGATGGTGAATACAAAGCCGAGGAATGACGTAATGGTGATGGGTAGGAAATACATCAACTTAGTTCAATGTACCCAATCCTCCTACATATACACCGAGTTTTTAGCCTTCACCTTGTTGTGGAATATTATTTTTTCCTCATCAGAGATACCTTACACTCGGTCTTTCCATGAGGGTTCATAAATCCCTAATTTTGGCATGAAAATGCTACACGAGTAATAGAACTATGGCATAAATTGTATGATTAAAGTGAATATTGGGTCTTCAAAAAGTTCAATTGATCTCTTTTGCATCATAAAATGAGTGAATTCTACCGAAATTGTTTATCTAGCCGGCGTTGAGTGTCGAATAGAGTTAAGTGTCATGCCAAGAAGATATCGGGCAAAATGATGGTCAAGGCAGCACTTCGATGTGGCATTGTTCCTCAAAAAACCTCTTAGTTCCTGCTGCTCTGTGGGTAGGGCAGTTGTCCTGAACGAACACCACGTCCTCACCTTCTGGCACGACCACGGATATGTATGGTAGAAAATTATTTCTTAAAATCATTTCTTTAAATTAAAAGACCAGGAAGACACTTTTAGCGGAACAAAAATATACAGTTATCGCCTCTCCACCGTTTTAGGGAAAAATAAAGCAAAATTAAAAATTATTTCTCCAATGTGTTTGGCATTTAATGATGAATATGCTGTTTTCTTGAAAAATTAGCCTATTCTGAAGCTAATCCATGGTGGCGTAGTGGTCTATGCAATGAACTTACGAGACAATGGTTAGTATTTCGAATGCCAGTATAGACAAATTTTTTTCTTGTGGCAATTTCTCCGAAAACTGAAGATCAATCAAACCTTTTTGATAGTCATACAGTTTATCTCTCGATCCTCATACTTTCACCAAGACTTTTGAATCATTAATAACAATTCTTCATGACTAAATTGTGATCAAAGTTTGCATCCACCGCCGGAGAGCTACTCGAGTTTTGACTCTGATTTTAAATCCCTGCCTTACCATGTTACAAAATTTGATATCTCCTGGTATCACCTAGCACTTTCCATGTGTATCTTTGACTGGGTGATTTATAAAACTTGCCCTAACTCCCGCAAATACAACTACTTCAGCATCAGAAGACTTCATTTTTACTTATTGACATATCATATGTAATTTGTTTTGGGCCGAATATGATACTACGCGGAAGACACTACATCTATGTATACAAATTTTTGAAAGAAAATGGGTTTGAACCAAACATTTGCGTCCAATGTGGACTGTATATTATCGGTTAAATACACCAGAACGGCTATGGAGACCTGGACACGATCCGAGCCCCGGCCGATGATGCACAAACTCCCCTCGTATGTTCAAGGGGAATTTACAAAACCCGCTGTTCAAGCAGTCAGTCCTACTCCGAAAGCGGGGCTGCAGATAGCCCGTGTAAAAATTAACCACCTGGACAACCGCAAGTTAAATCCAGATACTACCTTAAAAGCGTCTCACCTCTCATTTAAGGTAGTTTGAGTGAGATATTTCCATAGTCATAATAGAGACCACATCCAGATTTTTTTTAAATTCAAGCGTTCTTATGAATCCAGAATTAAATATTGATATTACTGGCGATATAATATAAGTATTTCTGACAAAAATTCTAAGAATTTAAAAACATATATCTTCACAAGTCTCAAATTTACCCATTTTTGCCCGCTATTCTTTTTAAGACGCCATCACCTCAGATAGTACTTTTACGATTCTGAAAAAATTAGCGTGATTAGTATTTGATTAATTTTCGTAAACAGTGGAGAAAAAAAGTAGCTACATGCTGCTAGTTTTTCGACGAACATTATGTGTCACAAATTCCTAATTTTTTTCAATATTCTTCATCTGGAGCGTAACAGCCGCTATCTATCCCATGTAAAACAGCTAACATTTATAGGCAAATTACTCGAAAAGTATCCCGGTAGGGGTTAATATTTTGTTATCACTGGAAAGATGAGAGTTATCTCATTAGAACGAGATCATGTTCATCAAATTCTATGTGAGGTTTCATCTCACTCAAAGCACCTTAAGCCGTTGAAATAACTAAAAATCGTTTCAGGAATTATGTATTTTATGGACTGAAATTTTCTTCCAATTTTCAAAATAGCTTCATATTGCTTTATTTATTTTTCAAATATTTTACGTACGTCAATGATTGTTGGGAGTTCTGAATACTGCATGAAATACATTTCAACCAACAGGTTGCTTCTCTCGGCTATCAGCAGTAAGCGATGAAGTCACATAGAGAGATTACTCAGATAATTACGACAATGCAATGAAAGATACGGAAGAGAACAAAAACAACACGAAATCTAAATAAAGGCACATGCATAGAGGGATGTTAAGGTTGTAAAAAGAGGTAAAACTTGACATCACCATTGAATGACGACAAAGAAATGGAGCCTAAGTAAATAAAAATATGCTTCCACTCTACATAAATGCAAATTGCATTCATTCTCAAGGATTTGCCAAGCCCATTGAAAAATTTAACTCCCCACACAGAAGAAAGACATATCACATGTCCCACGAAAAAAAAAATTGCCAAAGGGATCTGAGAAATCAAAGCCATCGCGATGAAATAAAGAGAAAACCCCTGACGCACCGTGAAATATCGAATGAAAAAACGCAATATACCACGTGTTTGTATAAACATTCACTATCTAAAATATGCCATTTTAGTAATTCTCACAAGTTGTACATGCTCATACATGGTAGCGATTATCCTCTCTCCTCAACAGGTACTTACCTTTTTGGCTGATCCTTGGCATTTTATATATCCCCTCCTTCTCTCTATCCACCTAAATCCGCCATATATATATAGATATATATGTATGTATTTTTATCTTCTTGCACATACCCAATTCCATTAACATTTCAGTTTCTGTTGGATAAATTTGGGAGTTCTAAAGTAAAAGACTAAAAGAATGAAAATAATGAGAGTGCTTTTAGTTTTTCCATAACATTTGGAAACCCCAGGTAAAAGAAAACGGTATGAAAACAATTTTTATGGCTCCTGAAATTATTTTCTGAAACGGTAGCTAAACGTGGAATCAAATTCACCAATCTTAAAATAACTCAAGTAAACATTACCATATTCATATCGATAGTTTGAAAGTGTTTGCTCTGACTAATTATTATGTCGAAATAAAATAAAGATATTTTCATTGTTAATGAAAATATTAAAAATTTGGGAAGAGGCTCGAGTCGAGTAATTCGTTTACAATAAGCTTCACAGTGACGACACCAGGCTTTACTTGGTGGAATTTGTCCACACTTAGGAAAATAAATATACTTTGTACTTTTCCACACGTTATTTATTTCACAACCGGTTTCAACACGTTCGTGTCATTTTCAAGGGACTGACTACGTATGCATAGCATTGTGGAATCCTTAAAAGTGCACCAAAGGGCGAGGGTGGGGGAAAAAGGGTTTGGGCCGTTACGGAAGAGGCAGAAGCTTGGAGGAAAGTGTGAGTTAACTGGTTAATACTTATCGTGAAGGGTAGGGGGCGAAGGAAAGGGAAGGTCAATCTCGGGATGTGGTGAACGTCATGGGTAGGGGAAAGGAGGTCAGTGGTGAACATTTGAAATTTGTCAAATCTTTTAAGACAATAGAATCCGGAGAACATCTTCGTTTAAAAATTTCAACTTTTTCTAAAAAAATCTAGTTTGAAACCTTTTTCATTAACATGTAAAATTTGTCTCCCTCTAGTATTAACCAGTTTACTCATACTTCCCTCCAATCTTCAGCCTCCTCTGCAACGTGCAAAACCTACTTCCCCATACCTCTGGTACACCATTTAAGATTCTCCAATGCTATACATCGTCAGTCCCTTCATAATGACACGAACGTGTTGAAACCGGTTGTGAAATAAGTAACGAGTGGAAAAGGTCTAAGTATGTCTATTTTATAAAATAAGTTTCACGAAATTTCTGCTTTCATTAACATTTTGAAAAATTGGCCATATCCAACGTTAGCGACGGATATGTGAACGCTACAGCTGTTTGAACTTGGCGTGGGCCCTGCGCCTTACATCAAATATATCACAGGCTAGGTTTTCTATTCCTCACCAAGGTTTTTCTTTATCGCGATACCTGTCATTCACCTAAACACCGTAAACGGTAAATCTCCTGAATTTGAGCGAGATTTCATTTTTTATAATAGGGACTACACTTGAAATTCATTCTTGGCCTTGACTTGAAACAAAAGTATTTGTGAGAACCCTATTTGATATGGGCGATATTGATTGCCCAAAAATATAAGTCAATGACACAAAATATTTTTAACTATTAATTAACATGGGCCAAATAAAATTTGTCTTAATCTAGGTTTCATGCCGAATTCCATTTCAGAGAAGAAAAGGTTGTATTTAAGTGATAGGTATTTAGAACAATGACTGCGTTCAAAAATATTTGAATAAGACTCCAATAAAATAACTCTGTATCCAGTATACTCAACTTTTTGAATGCACATAATAGAAAACACATCACTTGTAAATTACATTAAGCAATTTAATATGTCTCTCATCTCTGTCAATTGCTCTTAACTTTTGGAAAAAATTAACATCCATTTCTATGCTAGGAAAATTGAATTAAAAATTTAAGAACCTACGTTTGGCAGGCAGCGATGCAAGTAAGTATGGCCAGAAAGAGTTCCCTCATGTAATCTAACAACCAGCTGCCGAAGTTCATCCAACAAAAAAGTTTCAACTCTCGTAGAACAGAGCAAACCGTAAATCACGTTCAATATTTCATGAATCAAATTGATTAGAAGGTAATAAAGGTCCACAATAACCAGTCCATGAGTCCAACCCTCCATCTTACGAGACACCCGGAGCAGAGAGGAAACGTAGGAGGCTGATGTGAACCCCAGGTTGGCGTGGATGTGAATCCAGGAGGTTCAGGGTTGAGGAAGAGAGGAGGAAGCTCTATAGGTCGTCATACTCCAGACGCTGTCATATAAAGGTGCACCATGACCAGTCCACGCGTCCAAACCTCATTTCCGCGCGCCAATTTTCGTTTTCTGTTACAGTATTTGGAAAACACAGTGAAAATCACTTCAAAAAGACAACATTTATTTCCAGATATCATCATCAATTAGGCATTACTAGAAAGACATTTCTCCATAAAATAATAATCGAAGGGTAAATGACACCATCTGAGATCAATGACCCCACAAGAGGTCCATGAATCCTACAGAGGTTAATGACTCTACCAGAGGTCAATGATCACACAAGGGGTCAATAACCCTCAACAGAGGTTAATGATCTCACCAGAAGTCAACGTTCCTACCAGAGGTCAATGACCCCACAAGATGACAATGACCCCATCAGAGTCCAATGACCACACCATTAATCAATGACCCCACAAAAGGTCAATAAAACCCCACAGAGCCTCGATGACCCCACCAAAGGTCTACGACCCCAACTGAGGCCAATGACCACTGAAGATGTCAATTACCTCATCAGAGGTCAATGACCTCTAAAGACGTCAAATACCCACCAGAGGTGAACGACAGTGTCAGAGGTCAACGACATCGTCAGAGGTCAATGACTTCCCAGTGGACTTTGACCAGAAAAGAGGTCAATGACCCCACAAGAGGTCAATGACCTAAAAGAGGTCGATTATCCCCCAAGAGGTCGATGACCCCACGAAATCATAATGGCTTTCGGAGGTCAATGACCTCACCATAGGTCAATAATCCCTTTAGAGGTCAATGACCCAGCCAGAGATCAACGACCCCACCAGAGGCCAATGACCCTACAAGAGGTAAATGACCCCATCAAAGGTCAATGACTATCTATCTATCAGGGTTCAATGACCCAACACGAGGTCATTCACCCAACCAGAGGGGATTCACTCTCTCAGATGCTAATTACCACACCAGAGGTCAATTACCACACCGGAGTTCAATTACCAAACCAGAGTTCATTGACCCCACCAGAGGCCAATGACCACACAAAAGGTAAATGACCCAACCAGAGGTCAATTACCCCACCAGAGGACAATGACCCACCGAAAGGTCAATGACCCATCTAGACGTCAGCGACCCCACTAGAGGTCAATGACCCAAGAACCCGAAAAAAGGTCAGTTACCTATTCTGAGGTCAATGACGACACCAATAGTCAATGACTCGTAACATAGGTCAATGACCCCTTCAGAGGTGAATGACCCCACAGAGGATAACGACCCCACCAGAGGTCAATGACCACCCTAGGTGTCAATGACTCAACCAGAGGTCAATGACCCGCAACCGAGGTCCATGACCCCTTCAGAGATCAATGAATCCACTAGAGGTCAATGACCCCATCAGAGGTCAATGACCCCATCAGAGGTCATTGACCCCAACCAGAAGTGTATGACCCCACCAGACGTGAATGACCCACATCATAAGTGATCGCTTCAGAGGTCAATGACCCCATCAAAAACCAATGACCACACAAAAGGTAAAACACCCAACAGAGGTCAATGACCCCACTCGAGGCCAATGACCCCACAAAGGTCAATGACTCATCCAGACATCTATGACCACGACAGAGGTCTATGATTCCAGAACCCCACAAAACGTCAATGGCCCATTCTGAGGGCAATGACGACACCAATAGTCAATCACCCGCAACGGAGGTCCATGGCCCCTAAAGAGGTCAATGACCCATTCAGAGGTCAATTTTCCTCCTAATAGGCCAGCTACATCACAAGAGGTCAATTACCGCAACAAGGTCAACGATCGCGCCAGTGGATTAGGTCCGCACAAGAAGTCAATGACCCCTGCCCCAGACTTAAATTGACCCCTTAAGAAGTCAAATTTTCAAAATGATTTTGAACCATTATTTCAATTCCTGTGAGTGAAAACGAGTGAATGCACTCACGTCTAAAAAATTATTAATATTTGTTGGAGATAAGACATTCTAGACATGCAAAAATTGATTAAAGCAACTGGTATAAAATTAGAATATTTGGCGTTTCGAAGTAATTTTCTGTAAGTATCCAAAATCCTAATACGTTACTGCTTACGTTATAAAAACATATGTTTTATTCTGGAAAAAAGTCGTTATATAAATGCAAAATTTATTTATTACGATAACTGGATTAAAAAACAACATTGGACGATTCTAAATGATTACCCATCTTTAATGCAAATCATTTGAGAGAAAACGAATAAATGCGCTCCCGTCTGAAAAAATATTATTATTTGTTGGAGAAAAAGGTCGAGACACGCAAAAATTGATTGTAGCAACGGAAATTAAATAAGAATATATGGCGTTTCGAAGTGATATTCCCTGAGTATTTAAATCCTGTGAGAAAAACAATAAAATTTGCTTACGTTAGACATACATTTATTTAATACTGGAGAAAAGTAGCTGTATAAATGCAAATTTCTTTATTACGATAACTGGATTTACATAAATACATTGGAATTTCCAAAAAGATTTTCTATCTTTAATGTTATTCCTTTGAGAGACAACAAATAAATGCGCTCACGTCTGAAAAATGCATATTATTTGTTTGAGAAAAGAAATTCTAGACACGGAAAAATAGATTTTAGAACGTGAAAATAATAATATTTTATGGCGTCCCCAAGTGATTTTCCAAAAGCATATCAAAGCCTGTGAGACCAAACAAAAATATGCCCTTACGTCAGTTAACGTATATTTTAATCTGGAGAAAATTCATTCCTGCAAATGCAAATTGATAGGTTATATATCTGGATTTTCAAATGAACATTGGGTTTTTCTAAATGATTTCCCATCTATCAATCAATTCCTGTCAGAAAGAAAGAATATAAAGGCTAACGTCTGAAAAATGTATAATATTTGATTGGGAAAATATATTCTAGACATGCAAAAATTGATTTAAGTACCTGGAATTAAATAATAATATTTGACGTTTTGAAGTGATTTTCCCTGAGTATTTAAAAGCTTGTGAGAGAAAAGGAAAATATGCGCTTATGTTAGTAAAACGTTTATTTTAATCGGGAGAAAAGTCATTCCTGTAAATGCAAACTTATTGATTATATATATGGAAATTCAATTGAACATTGGTCTTTTCTAAATGATTTCCCATCTTTAATTCAAATACTGTGAGAAAAACAAATATATATATATATATATATATATATATATATATATATATATATATATATATATATATATATATATATATATATATATATATATATATATATATATATATATATATATATATATATATATATATATATATATGCTAACGTCTAAAAATGATTATTATTTGATTTGGAAAAGAAATTCTAGACATGCTAAAATTATTTTCATACCTGGAATTAAATAATAATATTTGGCGTTTAAAAGTGATCTCCCTGAGTATTTCAAAGCATGTGAGAGAAAACAAGAATAAGAGTTTACAATACGAAACTTTCATTGTATTCTGGAGAAAAGTCATCCCTCCAAATGCAATTTGATTAAATACATATAAATGGAATTTCAAATGAACATTGGGCTTTTATAAATGATTTCCCATCTTTAATTCCATTCATGTAAGAAAACACGAATATAAGCGCCCACGTCAGAAAAATGATTATTATTTGGTTGGGAAGAGACATTCTAGACATGCAAAAATTGATTTTAGCAACGTGAGTTAAATAATAATATTTGGCGTTTCGAGGTGATTTTCCAGATATATAGTCCTAGTGACTATATATCTGGAATTTCAAATGAACATTGGGCTCTTCGAAAAAATTTCCTTATCTTTAATTCCATTTATTTGAGAATAAACGAATATATGCGCCCACGTTTTATAAATGATTATTATTTGTTTGGGAAAAAATAATCTAGATATGCAAAGTTTGATTTTAGTACCTGGATTTAAATAATTTTTGATTTCGTTTCCGAAGGATTTTCCAAGATTATTTCAAAGCCTGTGAGAGAATACGAAATTATGGCTTCACGTAAGCTAAACGTTTATTTTAATCTGGAGAAAACTCATTCCTATAATTGCGAATTGATGGACTATATATCTGGAATTTCAAATGAACATTGGGATCTTCGAAAAAATTTCCCATCTTTAAATCAATTCCTATGAGAAGAAACAAATATATATGCGCCCACGTCTAAAAATGATTAATATTTGTTTGGGAAAAGGAGATCTAGACATGCTGAAATTGATTTTAGTACCTGGAATTAAATAATAATATTTGGCGGTTCGAAGTGATATTATTGATTATTTCAAAGCCTGTGAGTGAAAATGAAAATATGTGCTTACATATGCAAAACGTTTATTTAAATCAGGAGAAAAGGCTAACCTGTAAAAAAAAAATTGATTGATTATAAATCTGGAATTTCAAATGATCACTGAGCTTTTCTAAATAATTACCCATCTTTAATATAAGTCATGTGAGAAAAAACGAATTATGCGCCCACGTCTGAAAAATGATTATTATTTGCTTGGAAAAAGACATTCTAGACATGTAAAAATAGATTATAGGAACTGGAGTTAAATAAAAATATTTGGCGTTGAAAAGAGATTTTCCAAAAGTATTTGAAAACCTGTGAGAGAAATCGACGATATACCTTTACCTTAGCAAAACGTTTATTTTAATCTGGAGAAAAGTCATTCCTGTAAATGCAAATTGATTGACTATATATCTGGAATTTCAAATGGACATTGGGCGTTTCTAAATCTTTCCCAACATCAATTCAATACCTGTGAGAAAAAACTAATGCATATGCTAACGTTTGAAAAATGATTATTATTTGTTTGGGAAAAGACATTATAGACACGTAAAAATTGATTTTAGTACCTGGGTTTAAATAATAATATTTGGCGCTTCGAAGTGATATTTTCAATTTTATATCAAAGCCTGTGAGAGAAAACGAATATAAGCGCTTATGTAAGCAATACGTTTATTTTAATCTGGAGAAATGTCTACCCTGTAAATATAAATTTAATGATTATAAATATGAATTTCAAATAAACATTGGGGTCTTCTAAATATTTCTTATCTTTAATTCATTATCTGTGAGAAAAAACAAATATATGCGCCCACGTCTGATAAATAAATATTATTTGTTAGTGAAATGATATTTCAAACATGCAAACTTTTTTATTTTAGTACCTGGAATTAAATAATTTTATATTGCGTTTTGAAAGGATTTTCCAAGAGTATTTCAAAGCATGTGAGAGAATGCGAAATTATTGCTTTATATTAGCCAAATGTTTATGTTAATCTGGAGAAAACTCATTCCTATTAATGCAAATTGATTTACATTATATCTGGAATTTCTAATGAACATTGGGGGCTTGGAAAATTTTACCCTCTAAAAATCAATTCAATTCCTTTGAGAAGAAACGAATATATGCGCCCACGTCAGATAAATGTATATTATAAGTTTGTGAAAAGATATTCTAAACATGCAAATTTTTTTATTCAGTACCTGGAATTAAATAATATTATATTGCGTTTTGAAATGATTTTCCAAGAGTATTTCAAAGCCTGTGAGAGAATGTGAAATTATGGCTTTACGTTAGCCAAACGTTTATTTTATTGTGAATAAAAGTCATTCCTATAAATGCAAGTTGATAAACCATATATTTGGAATTTTAAATAACATTAGGCTCTTCGAAATAATATCTAATCTTTAAATCAATTCCTTTGATAAGAAACGAAACTATGAGCCCACGTCTGATAAATAAATATTTAAGGTTTGTAAAAAGATATTCTTCACGTGCAAAATTTTTTATTTTAGTACCTGGAATTAAATAATTTTATATTGCGTTTTGAAATGATTTTCCAGGAGTATTTCAAAGCCTGTGAGAGAAGGCGAAAATATGGCTTTACGTTAGCCAAACCTTTATTTTAATGTGTATAAAAGTCATTCCTAAGAATGCAAATTGATGGACTATGTATCTGGAATTTCAAAATAGCATTGGGCTCTTCGAAATAATTTCCTGATCTTTAAATCAATTTCTATAAGAAGAAACGAAAATAGGAGCCCACTCCTAATAAATAAATATTTTCGGTTTGTGAAAAGATATTCTACACATGCAAAATTTTTTATTATAGTACCTGGAATAAAATAATTTTAAATTGCGTTTTGAAATGATTTTCCAAGAGTATTTCAAAGCCTGTGAGAGAATGCAAAATTATGGCTTTACGTTAGCACAACTTTAATTTAATCTGGGGAAAAGTCATTCCTGTTAATGCAAATAAGATGGACTAATAAATGGTATTTCAAATGACCATTTGGTTCTTCTAAATAATTTCCCATCTTTAACTGAATTCCTTTGAGGAGAAACGAACATGTGCGCCCTCGTCTAAAAATGATTAATATTTGTTTGGGAAATAAAAATTCTAGACATGCAAATATTAATTTTAGCACCTGGAATTAAATAATTTTATAATGCGTTTTGAAAGGGTTTTCCAAGAGTAGTTCAAAGCCTGTGAGAGATTGTGAAATTATGGCTTTACGTTAGTTAAACGTTTATTTTATTGTGAATAATAGTCATTCCTATAAATGCAAGTTGATAAACCATGTATCTAGAATTTCAAAATAACATTGGGCTCTTCAAAATAATTTCCTTATCTTTAAATCAATTCCTTTGATGAGAAACGAAAATATAAGCCCACATATGATAAACCAATATTTTAGGTTTGCGAAAAGATATTCTAAACTTGAAAAATTTTTATTTTAGTACCTGTAATTAAATAATTTTATATTGCTTTTTGAAAGGATTTTCCAAGAGTATCTCAAAGCCTGTGAGAGAATAC
Organism: Ceriagrion tenellum; assembly: GCA_963169105.1. Classification (NCBI taxonomy): domain Eukaryota; kingdom Metazoa; phylum Arthropoda; class Insecta; order Odonata; family Coenagrionidae; genus Ceriagrion; species Ceriagrion tenellum. Next base: position 103,068,233 of record OY720642.1, on the reverse strand, counting down.
AAAATTATTGCTTTACGTTAGCCAAATGTTTATTTTAATCTGGAGAAAACTATTTCCTATAAATGCAAATTGATGTACTTTATATCTGGAATTTCAAATGAACATTAGGGGCTTGGAAAAGTTTACCCTTTTTAAAACAATTCCTTTGAGAAGATACGAAAATATGCGCCAACGTCTGTTAAATGAATATTATTTGTTAGTGAAAAGATATTTCAAACATGCAAAATTTTTTATTTTAGTACCGGGAATTAAATAATTTTATATTGCACTTTCAAATGATTTTCCAAGAGTATTTCAAAGCCTGTGAGAGAATGCGAAATTACAGGTTTACGTTAGCCAAACGTTTATTTTAATGTGGATAGAAGTCATTCCTATAAATGCAAAATGATGGACTATACATCTGGAATTTCAAATTAACTGTAGGCTTTTCGAAATAATTTTCTTATCTATAAATCAACTCTTTTGAGAAGATACGAAAATATGCGCCCACGTCTGTTAAATGAATATTATTTGTTAGTGAAATGATATTTCAAACATGCAAACTTTTTTATTTTAGTACCTGGAATTAAATAATTTTATATTGCGTTTTGAAATGATTTTCCAAGAGTATTTCAAAGCGTGTGAGAGAATGCAAAATTACAGGTTTACGTTAGCCAAACGTTTATTTTAATGTGGATAGAAGTCATTCCTATAAATGCAAAATGATGGACTATACATCTGGAATTTCAAATTAACTGTAGGCTTTTCGAAATAATTTTCTTATCTATAAATCAACTCTTTTGAGAAGATACGAAAATATGCGCCCACGTCTGTTAAATGAATATTATTTGTTAGTGAAATGATATTTCAAACATGCAAACTTTTTTATTTTAGTACCTGGAATTAAATAATTTTATATTGCGTTTTGAAATGATTTTCCAAGAGTATTTCAAAGCGTGTGAGAGAATGCAAAATTACAGGTTTACGTTAGCCAAACGTTTATTTTAATGTGGATAAAAGTCATTCCTATAAATGCAAATTGATGGACTATATGTATATCTGGAATTTCAAATTAACTGTAGGCTCTTCGAAATAAATTCCTTATCTTTAAATCAACTCTTTTGAGAAGACACGAAAATATGCGCCAACGTCTGTTAAATGGATATTATTTGTTAGTGAAAAGATATTTCAAACATGCAAAATTTTTTATTTTAGTACTTGGAATAAAATAATTTTATATTGCGCTTTGAAATTATTTTCCAAGAGTATTTAAAAGCGTGTGAGAGAATGCGAAATTACAGGTTTACGTTAGCCAAACGTTTATTTTAATGAGGATAAAAGTCATTCCTATAAATGCAAATTGATGGACTATATATCTGGAATTTCAAATTAACATTGGGCTCTTCGAATTAATTTCCTTATCTTTAAATCAATTCCTTTGAGAAGAAACGAACATGTGCGCCCACGTCTGATAAATGATTAATATTTGTCAAGGAAAAGAAATTCTAGACATGGAAAAATTGATTTTAGTACCTGGAATTAAATAATTTTTGATTTCGTTTCGAAAGGATTTTCCAAGAGTATTTCAAAGCCTGTGAGAGAATACGAAATTATGGCTTCACGTAAGCTAAACGTTTATTTTAATCTGGAGAAAACTCATTCCTATAATTGCGAATTGATGGACTATATATCTGGAATTTCAAATGAACATTGGGATCTTCGAAAAAATTTCCCATCTTTAAATCAATTCCTATGAGAAGAAACAAATATATATGCGCCCACGTCTAAAAATGATTAATATTTGTTTGGGAAAAGGAGATCTAGACATGCTGAAATTGATTTTAGTACCTGGAATTAAATAATAATATTTGGCGGTTCGAAGTGATATTATTGATTATTTCAAAGCCTGTGAGTGAAAATGAAAATATGTGCTTACATATGCAAAACGTTTATTTAAATCAGGAGAAAAGGCTAACCTGTAAAAAAAAAATTGATTGATTATAAATCTGGAATTTCAAATGATCACTGAGCTTTTCTAAATAATTACCCATCTTTAATATAAGTCATGTGAGAAAAAACGAATTATGCGCCCACGTCTGAAAAATGATTATTATTTGCTTGGAAAAAGACATTCTAGACATGTAAAAATAGATTATAGGAACTGGAGTTAAATAAAAATATTTGGCGTTGAAAAGAGATTTTCCAAAAGTATTTGAAAACCTGTGAGAGAAATCGACGATATACCTTTACCTTAGCAAAACGTTTATTTTAATCTGGAGAAAAGTCATTCCTGTAAATGCAAATTGATTGACTATATATCTGGAATTTCAAATGGACATTGGGCGTTTCTAAATCTTTCCCAACATCAATTCAATACCTGTGAGAAAAAACTAATGCATATGCTAACGTTTGAAAAATGATTATTATTTGTTTGGGAAAAGACATTATAGACACGTAAAAATTGATTTTAGTACCTGGGTTTAAATAATAATATTTGGCGCTTCGAAGTGATATTTTCAATTTTATATCAAAGCCTGTGAGAGAAAACGAATATAAGCGCTTATGTAAGCAATACGTTTATTTTAATCTGGAGAAATGTCTACCCTGTAAATATAAATTTAATGATTATAAATATGAATTTCAAATAAACATTGGGGTCTTCTAAATATTTCTTATCTTTAATTCATTATCTGTGAGAAAAAACAAATATATGCGCCCACGTCTGATAAATAAATATTATTTGTTAGTGAAATGATATTTCAAACATGCAAACTTTTTTATTTTAGTACCTGGAATTAAATAATTTTATATTGCGTTTTGAAAGGATTTTCCAAGAGTATTTCAAAGCATGTGAGAGAATGCGAAATTATTGCTTTATATTAGCCAAATGTTTATGTTAATCTGGAGAAAACTCATTCCTATTAATGCAAATTGATTTACATTATATCTGGAATTTCTAATGAACATTGGGGGCTTGGAAAATTTTACCCTCTAAAAATCAATTCAATTCCTTTGAGAAGAAACGAATATATGCGCCCACGTCAGATAAATGTATATTATAAGTTTGTGAAAAGATATTCTAAACATGCAAATTTTTTTATTCAGTACCTGGAATTAAATAATATTATATTGCGTTTTGAAATGATTTTCCAAGAGTATTTCAAAGCCTGTGAGAGAATGTGAAATTATGGCTTTACGTTAGCCAAACGTTTATTTTATTGTGAATAAAAGTCATTCCTATAAATGCAAGTTGATAAACCATATATTTGGAATTTTAAATAACATTAGGCTCTTCGAAATAATATCTAATCTTTAAATCAATTCCTTTGATAAGAAACGAAACTATGAGCCCACGTCTGATAAATAAATATTTAAGGTTTGTAAAAAGATATTCTTCACGTGCAAAATTTTTTATTTTAGTACCTGGAATTAAATAATTTTATATTGCGTTTTGAAATGATTTTCCAGGAGTATTTCAAAGCCTGTGAGAGAAGGCGAAAATATGGCTTTACGTTAGCCAAACCTTTATTTTAATGTGTATAAAAGTCATTCCTAAGAATGCAAATTGATGGACTATGTATCTGGAATTTCAAAATAGCATTGGGCTCTTCGAAATAATTTCCTGATCTTTAAATCAATTTCCATAAGAAGAAACGAAAATAGGAGCCCACTCCTAATAAATAAATATTTTCGGTTTGTGAAAAGATATTCTACACATGCAAAATTTTTTATTATAGTACCTGGAATAAAATAATTTTAAATTGCGTTTTGAAATGATTTTCCAAGAGTATTTCAAAGCCTGTGAGAGAATGCAAAATTATGGCTTTACGTTAGCACAACATTAATTTAATCTGGGGAAAAGTCATTCCTGTTAATGCAAATAAGATGGACTAATAAATGGTATTTCAAATGACCATTTGGTTCTTCTAAATAATTTCCCATCTTTAACTGAATTCCTTTGAGGAGAAACGAACATGTGCGCCCTCGTCTAAAAATGATTAATATTTGTTTGGGAAATAAAAATTCTAGACATGCAAATATTAATTTTAGCACCTGGAATTAAATAATTTTATAATGCGTTTTGAAAGGGTTTTCCAAGAGTAGTTCAAAGCCTGTGAGAGATTGTGAAATTATGGCTTTACGTTAGTTAAACGTTTATTTTATTGTGAATAATAGTCATTCCTATAAATGCAAGTTGATAAACCATGTATCTAGAATTTCAAAATAACATTGGGCTCTTCAAAATAATTTCCTTATCTTTAAATCAATTCCTTTGATGAGAAACGAAAATATAAGCCCACATATGATAAACCAATATTTTAGGTTTGCGAAAAGATATTCTAAACTTGAAAAAATTTTTATTTTAGTACCTGTAATTAAATAATTTTATATTGCTTTTTGAAAGGATTTTCCAAGAGTATCTCAAAGCCTGTGAGAGAATACAAAATTATTGCTTTACGTTAGCCAAATGTTTATTTTAATCTGGAGAAAACTATTTCCTATAAATGCAAATTGATGGACTATACATCTGGAATTTCAAATTAACTGTAGGCTCTTCGAAATAAATTCCTTATCTTTAAATCAACTCTTTTGAGAAGACACGAAAATATGCGCCAACGTCTGTTAAATGGATATTATTTGTTAGTGAAATGATATTTCAAACATGCAAACTTTTTTATTTTAGTACCTGGAATTAAATAATTTTATATTGCGTTTTGAAATGATTTTCCAAGAGTATTTCAAAGCGTGTGAGAGAATGCAAAATTACAGGTTTACGTTAGCCAAACGTTTATTTTAATGTGGATAGAAGTCATTCCTATAAATGCAAAATGATGGACTATACATCTGGAATTTCAAATTAACTGTAGGCTTTTCGAAATAATTTTCTTATCTATAAATCAACTCTTTTGAGAAGATACGAAAATATGCGCCCACGTCTGTTAAATGAATATTATTTGTTAGTGAAATGATATTTCAAACATGCAAACTTTTTTATTTTAGTACCTGGAATTAAATAATTTTATATTGCGTTTTGAAATGATTTTCCAAGAGTATTTCAAAGCGTGTGAGAGAATGCAAAATTACAGGTTTACGTTAGCCAAACGTTTATTTTAATGTGGATAAAAGTCATTCCTATAAATGCAAATTGATGGACTATACATCTGGAATTTCAAATTAACTGTAGGCTCTTCGAAATAAATTCCTTATCTTTAAATCAACTCTTTTGAGAAGACACGAAAATATGCGCCAACGTCTGTTAAATGGATATTATTTGTTAGTGAAATGATATTTCAAACATGCAAACTTTTTTATTTTAGTACCTGGAATTAAATAATTTTATATTGCGTTTTGAAATGATTTTCCAAGAGTATTTCAAAGCGTGTGAGAGAATGCAAAATTACAGGTTTACGTTAGCCAAACGTTTATTTTAATGTGGATAGAAGTCATTCCTATAAATGCAAAATGATGGACTATACATCTGGAATTTCAAATTAACTGTAGGCTTTTCGAAATAATTTTCTTATCTATAAATCAACTCTTTTGAGAAGATACGAAAATATGCGCCCACGTCTGTTAAATGAATATTATTTGTTAGTGAAATGATATTTCAAACATGCAAACTTTTTTATTTTAGTACCTGGAATTAAATAATTTTATATTGCGTTTTGAAATGATTTTCCAAGAGTATTTCAAAGCGTGTGAGAGAATGCAAAATTACAGGTTTACGTTAGCCAAACGTTTATTTTAATGTGGATAAAAGTCATTCCTATAAATGCAAATTGATGGACTATACATCTGGAATTTCAAATTAACTGCAGGCTCTTCGAAATAAATTCCTTATCTTTAAATCAACTCTTTTGAGAAGACACGAAAATATGCGCCAACGTCTGTTAAATGAATATTATTTGTTAGTGAAATGATATTTCAAACATGCAAACTTTTTTATTTTAGTACCTGGAATTAAATAATTTTATATTGCGTTTTGAAATGATTTTCCAAGAGTATTTCAAAGCGTGTGAGAGAATGCGAAATTACTGGTTTACGTTAGCCAAACGTTTATTTTAATGTGGATAGAAGTCATTCCTATAAATGCAAAATGATGGACTATACATCTGGAATTTCAAATTAACTGTAGACTTTTCGAAATAATTTTCTTATCTATAAATCAACTCTTTTGAGAAGATACGAAAATATGCGCCCACGTCTGTTAAATGAATATTATTTGTTAGTGAAATGATATTTCAAACATGCAAACTTTTTTATTTTAGTACCTGGAATTAAATAATTTTATATTGCGTTTTGAAATGATTTTCCAAGAGTATTTCAAAGTGTGTGAGAGAATGCAAAATTACAGGTTTACGTTAGCCAAACGTTTATTTAAATGTGGATAGAAGTCATTCCTATAAATGCAAAATGATGGACTATACATCTGGAATTTCAAATTAACTGTAGGCTCTTCGAAATAAATTCCTTATCTTTAAATCAACTCTTTTGAGAAGACACGAAAATATGCGCCAACGTCTGTTAAATGGATATTATTTGTTAGTGAAAAGATATTTCAAACATGCAAAATTTTTTATTTTAGTACTTGGAATAAAATAATTTTATATTGCGCTTTGAAATTATTTTCCAAGAGTATTTAAAAGCGTGTGAGAGAATGCGAAATTACAGGTTTACGTTAGCCAAACGTTTATTTTAATGTGGATAAAAGTCATTCCTATAAATGCAAATTGATGGACTATATATCTGGAATTTAAAATTAACATTGGGCTCTTCGAATTAATTTCCTTATCTTTAAATCAATTCCTTTGAGAAGAAACGAACATGTGCGCCCACGTCTGATAAATGATTAATATTTGTCAAGGAAAAGAAATTCTAGACATGGAAAAATTGATTTTAGTACCTGGAATTAAATAATTTTATATTGCGTTTTGAAAGGATTTTCCAAGGGTATTTCAAAGCCTGTGAGAGAATGCGAAATTACTGGTTTACGTTAGCCAAACGCTTATTTTAATGTGGATAAAAGTCATTCCTATAAATGCAAAATGATGGACTATACATCTGGAATTTCAAATTAACTGTAGGCTCTTCGAAATAATTTTCTTATCTTTAAATCAACGATTTTGAGAAGATACGAAAATATGCGCCCACGTCTGTTAAATGAATATTATTTGTTAGTGAAAAGATATTTCAAACATGCAAAATTTTTTATTTTAGTACCTGGAATTAAATAATTTTATATTGCGCTTTGAAATTATTTTCCAAGAGTATTTCAAAGCTTGTGAGAGAATGCGAAATTACAGGTTTACGTTAGCCAAACGTTTATTTTAATGTGGATAAAAGTCATTCCTATAAATGCAAATTGATGGACTATATATCTGGAATTTCAAATTAACATTGGGCTCTTCGAATTAATTTCCTTATCTTTAAATCAATTCCTTTGAGAAGAAACGAACATGTGCGCCCACGTCTGATAAATGATTAATATTTGTCAAGGAAAAGAAATTCTAGACATGGAAAAATTGATTTTAGTACCTGGAAATAAATAATTTTATATTGCGTTTTGAAAGGATTTTCCAAGGGTATTTCAAAGCCTGTGAGAGAATGCGAAATTACAGGTTTACGTTAGCCAAACGCTTATTTTAATGTGGATAAAAGTCATTCCTGTAAATGTAAAATGATGGATTATACATCTGGAATTTCAAATTAACTGTAGGCTCTTCGAAATAATTTTCTTATCTTTAAATCAACTCTTTTGAGAAGATACGAAAATATGCGCCCACGTCTGTTAAATGAATATTATTTGTTAGTGAAAAGATATTTCAAACATGCAAAATTTTTTATTTTAGTACCTGGAATTAAATAATTTTATATTGCGCTTTGAAATTATTTTCCAAGAGTATTTCAAAGCTTGTGAGAGAATGCGAAATTACAGGTTTACGTTAGCCAAACGTTTATTTTAATGTGGATAAAAGTCATTCCTATAAATGCAAATTGATGGACTATATATCTGGAATTTCAAATTAACATTGGGCTCTTCGAATTAATTTCCTTATCTTTAAATCAATTCCTTTGAGAAGAAACGAACATGTGCGCCCACGTCTGATAAATGATTAATATTTGTCAAGGAAAAGAAATTCTAGACATGGAAAAATTGATTTTAGTACCTGGAATTAAATAATTTTATATTGCGTTTTGAAAGGATTTTCCAAGGGTATTTCAAAGACTGTGAGAGAATGCGAAATTACTGGTTTACGTTAGCCAAACGCTTATTTTAATGTGGATAAAAGTCATTCCTATAAATGTAAAATGATGGACTATACATCTGGAATTTCAAATTAACTGTAGGCTCTTCGAAATAATTTTCTTATCTATAAATCAACTCTTTTGAGAAGACACGAAAATATGCGCCCACGTCTGTTAAATGAATATTATTTGTTAGTGAAAAGATATTTCAAACATGCAAAATTTTTTATTTTAGTACCTGGAATTAAATAATTTTATATTGCGCTTTGAAATTATTTTCCAAGAGTATTTCAAAGCTTGTGAGAGAATGCGAAATTACAGGTTTACGTTAGCCAAACGTTTATTTTAATGTGGATAAAAGTCATTCCTATAAATGCAAATTGATGGACTATATATCTGGAATTTCAAATTAACATTGGGCTCTTCGAATTAATTTCCTTATCTTTAAATCAATTCCTTTGAGAAGAAACGAACACGTGCGCCCACGTCTGATAAATGATTAATATTTGTCAAGGTAAAGAAATTCTAGACATGGAAAAATTGATTTTAGTACCTGGAATTAAATAATTTTATATTGCGTTTTGAAAGGATTTTCCAAGGGTATTTCAAAGCCTGTGAGAGAATGCGAAATTACTGGTTTACGTTAGCCAAACGCTTATTTTAATGTGGATAAAAGTCATTCCTATAAATGTAAAATGATGGACTATACATCTGGAATTTCAAATTAACTGTAGGCTCTTCGAAATAATTTTCTTATCTATAAATCAACTCTTTTGAGTAGACACGAAAATATGCGCCCACGTCTGTTAAATGAATATTATTTGTTAGTGAAAAGATATTTCAAACATGCAAAATTTTTTATTTTAGTACCTGGAATTAAATAATTTTATATTGCGCTTTGAAATTATTTTCCAAGAGTATTTCAAAGCTTGTTAGAGAATGCGAAATTACAGGTTTACGTTAGCCAAACGTTTATTTTAATGTGGATAAAAGTCATTCCTATAAATGCAAATTGATGGACTATATATCTGGAATTTAAAATTAACATTGGGCTCTTCGAATTAATTTCCTTATCATTAAATCAATTCCTTTGAGAAGAAACGAACATGTGCGCCCACGTCTGATAAATGATTAATATTTTTCAAGGAAAAGAAATTCTAGACATGGAAAAATTGATTTTAGTACCTGGAATTAAATAATTTTATATTGCGTTTTGAAATGATTTTCCAAGAGTATTTCAAAGCGTGTGAGAGAATGCGAAATTACAGGTTTACGTTAGCCAAACGTTTATTTTAATGTGGATAAAAGTCATTCCTATAAATGCAAATTGATGGACTATATATCTGGAATTTCAAATTAACATTGGGCTCTTCGAATTAATTTCCTTATCTTTAAATCAATTCCTTTGAGAAGAAAAGAACATGTGCGCCCACGTCTGATAAATGATTAATATTTGTCAAGGAAAAGAAATTCTAGACATGGAAAAATTGATTTTAGTACCTGGAATTAAATAATTTTATATTGCGTTTTGAAAGGATTTTCCAAGGGTATTTCAAAGCCTGTGAGAGAATGCGAAATTACTGGTTTACGTTAGCCAAACGCTTATTTTAATGTGGATAAAAGTCATTCCTATAAATGCAAAATGATGGACTATACATCTGGAATTTCAAATTAACTGTAGGCTCTTCGAAATAATTTTCTTATCTTTAAATCAACTCTTTTGAGATGATACGAAAATATGCGCCCACGTCTGTTAAATGAATATTGTTTGTTAGTGAAAAGATATTTCAAACATGCAAAATTTTTTATTTTAGACCTGGAATTAAATAATTTTATATTGCGCTTTGAAATTATTTTCCAAGGGTATTTCAAAGCTTGTGAGAGAATGCGAAATTACAGGTTTACGTTAGCCAAACGTTTATTTTAATGTGGATAAAAGTCATTCCTATAAATGCAAATTGATGGACTATATATCTTGAATTTCAAATTATCATTAGGCTCTTCGAATCCTTATCTTTAAATCAATTCCTTTGAGAAGAAACGAAAATATGCGCCCACGTCTGTTAAATGTATATTATTTGTATGTGAAAAGATATTCTAAACATGTAAAAGTTTTATTTTAGTGCAAGGAATTAAATAATTTTATGTTGCGTCTTGAAAGGATTTTCCAAGAGTATATCAAAGCCTGTCAAAGAATGCGTAATTATGGCTTTACTTTAACCAAACTTTTATTTTAATGTGGATAAAACTCATTCCTATAAATGCGAATTGAGTGACTATATATCTGGAATTTCAAATGAACATTAAGCGCTTCTAAATCATTTCCCATTTTCAATTAATTCCTGTGAGAAAAAACGAATGTATATGCTAGCGTCGGAAAAATGATTATTATTTGTTTGAGAAAAGAATTTCTAGACACACAATAATTGATTTTAGCAACTGGGGTTAAATAATAATATTTGGCGTTTCGAAGTGATTTTCCCTGAGTTTCCCAAAGCATGTGAGAGAAAACGAAATTACGCGCTTTCGTTAACAAAACATTTATTTTAATCTGGAGAAAAGTCCTTCCTGTAAATGCAAATTGATTGACTTAATTCGGGAATTTCCAATAAACATTGGGCTTTTCTAAATAAATTTCCATGTTCAACTCAATACCTTTGAGAAAAAACGAATGTATAATCCAGCCTCTGTTCAGTGATTATTTTTTGTTTGGGAAAAGACTTTCTAGAAATGTAAAAAGTGATTTTAAGAACTGTAGTTAACTAATAATATTTGGTGTTTTTAAGAGATATTCCAAAAGTATATCAAAGCCTGTGAGAAAAAACGAAAATAAGCACTTACATTAGCAAAACGTTTATTTTAATCAGGAGAAAAATCTACCCAGTAAAAAGAAATTGATTGATATAAATCTGATATTAAAATGAACATTGGAGTCTTCTAAATGATTTTTTATCTTGAATTCAATTCCTGTGAGAAAAAACGAACATATATACTAACGTCTGAAAAATGAAAATTATTTGTTTGGGAAAAGATTTTCTAGACATGTTAAAATTGATTTTAGTACCTGGGTTTAAATAATAATACTTGGCGTTTCAAAGTGATTTTCCATGAGTATTTGAAAGCCTGTGATAGAAAACGAAATTATTATGGCTTTACATTAGCACAACCTTTATTTTAATCTGCGGAAAAGTTATTCCTCTAAATGCAAATTGATGGACTATATATCAGGAATTTGAGATTAACATTGGGCTTTTCGAATTAATTTCTTTATCTTTAAATCAATTCCTTTGAGAAGAAACGAACATTTGTGCCCACGTCTGATAAATGATTAATATTTGTCAAGGAAAAGAAATTCTAGACATGGAAAAATTGATTTTAGTACCTGGAATTAAATAATTTTATATTGCGTTTTGAAAGGATTTTCCAAGAGTATTTCAAAGCCTGTGTGAGAATGCGAAATTATGGCTTCACGTTAACCAAACGTTTATTTAAATGTAGATAAAAGTCATTCCTATAAATGCAAATTGATGGACTATATTTCTGGTATTTCAAATTAACATTGGGCTCTTTGAAATAATTGCCTTATCTTTAAATCAATTCCTTTGAGAAGAAACGAAAATATGCTCCCACATCTGACATTTGAATATTATTTGTTTGTGAAAAGATATTCTAAACATGCAAAATTTTTTACTTTAGTACTTGGAATTAAATAATTTTATATATTCGTTTTGAAATGATTTTCCAAAAGTATTTGAAAGCCTGTGAGAGAATGCGAAATTATGGCTTTACGTTAGCCAAACGTTTTTTTTTATATGGATAAAAGTAATTTCTATAAATGCATATTGATCGATTAATATATTTGAAATTAAATCAGAACATTATATTTTTCAATCATAACTTTCACTGTGTAATATAAATCCAGTGAGTAAAAACGAAAATATTTACGCTCACGTCTTTTTTTTGGTTCAAATTCTGGAGAAGGAAAGAAAATTTGCGCTCACGTCTCAGAACGATTTTTGTATGATGGAGAAAGGTCATTTTTTATCTGCCTAAATGGAATTAAAAGTCATGCAATTTGAAGAGATTTCCACTGTGTAATCCGTAGCCTGTGAGAGAGAACTAAAAAAATCGCCTCCCTTGCAAAATGGTTTTTTTGTTGCAGAAAAATCATTCTAACCATGCTAATATTTATCATTATAACTGGTTGTAATTTAGAACATTTACTCCAAATTATGTGAACTTTGCATCACTTGAATATATTTTCTCCCTTACTTTTAAACGGATTTTCAACTATCCAAGTCTGTTCGGATCCCCAGGCAATTCGATCTCTCCGGACTAGATCCCAACGGGCATTTACCCGATCAGAGCCCTATATATTGCGGCAGACAACGGTCTTGTCCATTACGACGTGATGAAGCCGACTGGAATATTGGCGAAATGGTATTCCTCAAGAATGGAGAAACGAGAGGAGAACCAGAAAAATACCAATAAACTAGCAACAATGAGTATTTTAAGTATATTTGGGCACATGGATCTTTTATAGTGGTTAGATTAACGTGCCCACCAGATGTCAAGGACCACACAAGAGGTAAATGACCCCTTCAGAGGTCAATAGCCAAACCAAAGATCAATGGTTCCACAAGAGGTCGATGACAACCTACAGAGGTCGTTGACAACCTACAGAGGTCAATGACCCCACCAGAGGTCAACGACCCCACCAAAGGCCCTTGACTTCTGATGAGGTCATTGACCCCACAAGAGGTCAATTACCCAAACAGAGTTAATGATTGAATAAGAGATTATTGAGCAAACGAGAAGTCAATAACCCCCTACGGAGTTCAATTATCCCTTCAGAGGTCAATGACCCCATCAGAGGGCTATGTCCTTATCAAGGGTCAATAACCCCACCAGAGGTCGATGACCGTTTAAGAGGTCAACAACCCTACCAGAGATCAACGAACACATCAGAGGTCAACGACTTCTCAATGGTCAATGACCCCAAAAGAGATCAATGACCGCACAAGAGGTCACCTACCCCACAAGAGGTCAATGTACCCACCTGATTTCAATGACTATCAGAGTTCAATGACCACACTAACGGTCAATGACCCCACCCGAGGTCAATGACCCGCAAATGAGGTCAATTACCCCTTCCGTGGACAATTAACAAACTAGAGATCAACGACCCCACCAGTAATCAATGGCCACTCTAGGTCTCAGTGACTCCATCAGAGGTCAATGACCCACAACAGAAATCATTGACCCGTTTAGAGGCAATGACAGAGGTCAAAGATCTTACCAGAGGACAATTACCCGCAAAGTAGCTCAATGAACCCTTCAGTGGAAAACGAATCCACAAGAGGCAACGACGCCTCCAGAAGCCAATGACCCCAAGAGGTGAATCACATAACAAAGGTGAAATGACTATCAGAAGTCATGGACCCCACAAGAGGACATGGACCTCACCAGAGGTCAATTAATAAATCAGATAACAATGACCCCACCAAAGGTCCATGACCGCACCAGAGGTCAATGATCCCACCAGAGACCAATGACCCCACAAAAGGTCAATGACCCCACCAGAATTTAGCGATCCCACCATAGATCACTTACCCCACAAGAGGTCAATGTCCCCACCAGATCTCAGAGACTATTTGTGTCCAATCACCACACTAGCGGTCAATGATCCGCAAAGGAGGTCAATGACCTTACCAAAGGTCAATGACTATCAAATGTCGATGACTTCACAAGAGGTCATTGACCCCACCAAAGGTCAATTAATCTATCAGATAACAGTGACCAAACCAGAGGTCAATGACCACACCAGAGGTAAATGACCTCACCAGAAGCCAGTGACCCCACAAATGTCAATGACCCCACCAAAGGTCAGTGATACCACCGGAGTACAATAACCCGACATGGGGTCAATGACCCCACCTGAGATCAATGAACACACCAGAGGTCAATTACTCGTAACAGAGGTCAATGAGCCCTTCAGCGCGATACCATTGGAGGTCAATGACCAGTCTAGGTTTCAATGAACCCATCAGAGGTCAATGATCCACAACAGAGTACAATAACCCCTTCAGAGGTCAATGACCCTGCAAGAGGTCATACACACCATACGAAGGTCAATTACCCCTCCATAGGTTATGACCCGCAATAGAGGTCAAAGATCCCTTCGGAGGTCAATTGCCCCACCAAAGGTATATGACCCTACTAGAGGTCAATGACCCCTAGGAAAGACAATGAACTATTCAGAGGTCGAAAAAATCATAAAGGTCAATGACCTCCCAGAAGTACATGACCCACCAGAGGTCAATGACCCCACCAGAGGTCATTGACATCACCAGAGGTCAAAAACGGACCCAAAAGTCAATTTCCGTACCAATGTCATTGCCAAAGGATTAGAGTAGCAAAGTGATAATCATAACTATAAGCCATAATAATTCAATTTTAATTCAAAATATCATAATTAATATTTGCATTACCAAAGTGCCTTTCCTCCAGTAAATTATAATTATTTTTTGGACGTGAGCGCATATATTCGTTTTTTCTGTCAAAATTTAGATTGCACAGTGTGAATTTCATTGAAGAGCCTTCTATTAATTCCATTAAACATAATCAAATTTTGCATGTCTAGAATGTCATTTTTGCATCTATTAAAATAATACTTTCAGACCAATGCGCATGTATATTTATTTCTGTGCAGGAATTGAATAAAAGATAGAAAATCATTCAGAAATGCCAAATGTTCTTATTTAAAATCATAGATCATAATCGATATTTGCATTTCCTGAATATCTTTCCAGGAACAAATAAAAATCATTGACCATTGGTGGGATCATTTTCCTCTGAAGGGATATTTGACCTCTGTTGCGGGTCATTAACCTCTGGTCGGGTAATTGAACTCTAAAGGATGTCATTGAACTCTTGCAGGGTCATCGACCTCTGCTGGGGTCATGCACCTCTGGTGGTGGTCATTTACGTTTTGTGGGGTTCTGGGATCATTGACATCTGTTGTGGCCGTTTATGTAAGATGGCTCATTGACCTTTTGCGGGGTCATTGGCCTCTGGTGATGTCAATTACCTCTGGTTTAGTCATTGAATTCTAGGAGGTCATTGACCTCTGGCGATGTCGTTGAAATATGAAGGAGTCATTGACCGATGAAGGGGTTATTAACCTCCCTATGGGTCATTGACCTCTGGTAGGGTCATTGACCTCCTAAGGGATCATTGACCTCTGTGCGGGTAATTTAACTCTGGTGGGGCAATTGCCTCTGAAGGGTGTCATTGACCTCTTGAAGGGTCATTGACCTCTGGTAGGGTCATGCAACTCTGGTGGGGGTCATTTACCTCTGGTAAATCTTTGACCTCTTGTGGTGTCATTGGCCTCTGAAGGGGTCATTACCTTATGTTGTGGGTCATTGACCACTGATGGTGTCATTGACACCTAGATTGGTCATTGATTTCTGGAGGGGTCGTTGATCTCTGGCTGGGTCATTGACCTCTAAAGGGGTTATTGAACTATGGTGCGGTCATTGACCTCCGAAAGTTATTATGATCTCGCGGGGTCATCGACCTCTCTTCTTTTAAAGACCACTGGGAATTCATTGACCTCTGACGATGTCGTTGACCTCTGATGGGTCTTTGACATCTTTAGGGGTCAATGACCTCTGATGAGGTAATTGACATCTTCAGTGGCCATTGGCCTCAGGTGGGGTCGTAGACCTTTGGTGGGGTCATCGAGGTTTCAGCGGGGTTTTATTGACCTCTTGTGGGGTCATTGACGTCTTGTGGGGTCATTGACCTCTGGTAGGAACGTTGACTTCCGGTGGGGTCATTAACCTCTTTTGAGGGTTAGTGACACATTGTGTGATCATTGACCTATTGTGGTGTCATTAACCTCTGTAGGGGTCATTGACCTCTTGTGGGTTCATCGACCTCAGATGTTGTCATTCACCCTTCGATTATTATTTTATGGAGATATGTCTTTCTAGTAGTTTCACTGTGTTATCCAAATACTGTAACGCAAAACGGAAATTGGCGCCTACGTCTGCAAAGTTATTTTTTATTTTTGGAGAAAATGACCCACAAGAGGTCAATGACCCCATCTAAGGTCAATGACTATCTATCTATCACGATTCAATGACCCAACACGAGGTCATTCACCCAACCAGAGGGGATTCACTCACTCAGATGCTAATTACCACACCAGAGGTCAATTACCACACCGGAGTTCAATTACCAAACCAGAGTTCCGTGACCTCACCAGAGGCCAATGACCACACTAATGGTAAGTGACCCAACCTGAGGTCAATTACCCCACCAGAGGACAATGACCCACCGAAAGGTCAATGACCCATCTAGACGTCAGCGACCCCACTAGAGGTCAATGACCCCAGAACCCGAAAAAAGGTCAGTTACCTATTCTGAGGTCAATGACGACACCAATAGTCAATGACTCGTAACATAGGTCAGTGACCCCTTCAGAGGTGAATGACCCCACAGAGGATAACGACCCCACCAGAGGTCAATGACCACTCTAGGTGTCAATGACTCCACCAGAGGTCAATGACCCGCAACTGAGGTCCATGACCCCTTCATAGATCAATGAATCCACTAGAGGTCAATGACCCCATCAGAGGTCATTGACCCCAACGGGAAGTGTATGACCCCACCAGAGATTAATAACCCAACCAGAGGTGAATGACCCACAACATAAATGATCGCTTCAGAGGTCAATGACCCCATCAGAGGCCAATGACCCCACAAAAGGTAAAACACCCAACAGAGGTCAATTATCCCAGAACCCCACAAAAGGTCAATGACCTAATCTGAGGTCAATGACGACACCAATAGTCAATGACCCGCAACGGAGGTCCATGACCCATTCAGAGGTCAATTACCAACCAGAGGTCAAAACCTCCCTAAAGAGGTCGATAACCAATTCAGAGGTCAACTACCCCAAAATAGGCCACCTACATTGCAAGAGTTCAATTACCGAACCAAGGTCAACGATCGCGCCAATGGTTTAGGACCGCACAAGAGCCCCCGACTTAAATTGACCCCTTAAGAAGTAAAATTTTCAAAATGATTTTTTACCATTATTTTAATGCTTGTGAATGAAAACAAGTGGATGCACTCACGTCTAAAAAACGATTAATATTTGTTGGAGAAAAGACATTCTAGACTTGCAAAAATTGATTAACGCAACTGGAATAAAATTAGAATATTTTGCGTTTCGATTTAATTTTCATTAGTTTCAAAAACCTGTTACGTTACTGCTTACGTTATAAAAACATTTATTTAATTCTGGAGAAAAGTCGTTATATAATTGCAAATTGATTTATTACGATAACTGGATAAAAAACAACATTGGACTATTCTAATTGATTTACCATATTTAGTGCATATGCTTTGAGAGAAAACTAATAAATGCGCTCCCGTCAGAAAAACTATTAATATAGGTTGGATAAAAGAATTTGAGACACGCAAAAATTGATTGTAGCTACGAGAATTAAATAACAATATATGGCGTTTCGAGTGATTTTCCCTGAGTATTTCAAAGCTTGTGAGAGAAAACGAATTTATGCGCTTATGTTAGTAAAACGTTTATTTTAATCTGGAGAACAGTCATTCTTGTAAATGCAAACTGATAATCAATATATCTGGATTGGATATATAGATTGGATAAAAGAATTTGAGACACGCAAAAATTGACTGTAGCAACGAGAATTAAATAACAATATATGGCGTTTCGAGTGAGTTTCCCTGAGTATTTCAAAGCTTGTGAGAGAAAACGAATTTATGCGTCTTTTTTTTTTTTACGTGGGGTGAAATTAGCAGAGGAGGGTAAAATACGTTTTTTTAGAAGTGGCTCGGGATAATTTCTATTGGATAAAGAATTGTGAAGCTTATCAAGGTATTCATGAAGTTTTTCTTATGTATTTCACCCCTTAATATTAGAATGAATAACCATCGGTGCACCTGTAAAGACCCATCTTCCACTTTCCCCGTCCCTACTCATGTGCGGAAGCATGGCTTGTCCTTTGACAAGTGCTTTGAGGTGGCAATATTGATCTCCCTTCCCCCGGACGCCCCGTTAATTGAAGTGCGCCAGAAGGAGCAGGCCATAATCTGGTTGCTAAAATCGTACGCCGCGCCCGGATTAAATAAAATACATTAATCGCACGCTCCCCGTTGTTTTCCATTTACCCCCTTCCCTTCCCTCTCCCCCCCCCCACCCTCACTGCGACCCCTTCCGCTCTCTCCGGCCAAGACACGAGCTGGTAAAAATTTCCCCTTTTCAAGAACCGTTCGTCAACCGCTGGGAAAAACCCCTTCCCCTTCCCCCATCCCCACTCCCCTAACCTACCGCCCCTCCTACCCCTATCCTCACCAGCGCACACGACATTTGTTCCGTGATACGCCTTGAAGACGGACTAGTTCCGAAAGCTAGCTATGTAAGTGTGATCGTCTCTTTTTTTGTGTGTCTATCTCCTCCATCCTATCCACATCGTGTATATATATATATATATATATATATATATATATATATATATATATATATATATATATATATATATACATATATATAAGCTAACCAATTCCAACCAATCACTTCCCTCAAAAACCATCACCCTCCTAAGCAGACCCTCTACCCTCAACTCCAGTGTGACACTCTTCAGTTGTGATTTTCTCCCGCTGAGGAAGGGTTCTCACCCGAAAGCTTCCGAGAGCAGTGGACACCGGTGTCGCCATGGATCGCCTTTCTGTGAGTGTCCACTGATATACCTATCTATCCATCCCCAACCTCAACGCCTTGTTGCTAGCTTATATTTCTAAATTTATTTCCTTTTTCTGTAATATATATATATATATATATATATATATATATATATATATATATATATATATATATATATATATATATATATATATGCTAACGTCTTAAATTATTTGTTTGGGATAAGACATCCTAGAAATGGAAAAAATGATTTTAGTACCTGGAATTAAATAATATAGCGTTTCAAAGTTATTTGCCGTGAGTATTTCAAAACCTGTGACAGAAAACCAAAGTAGGCGCTTTCGTTAGCAAAACATTGATTTTAATCTGGAGAAATTTCATTCCAGTAGGTGCAAATTGATAGATTATTAATAAGGAATTTCAAATAAACATTGGGCTATTCAAAATGATTTCCTATCTTAAATTCCATTCCTGTGAGGAAAAAATAAATATATATATTCTAAAGTCGGAAAAATGATTATTATTTGTTTTGGAAAAGAAATTATAGACATGCTAAATTTATATTTAAAACCAGGAATTAAATAATAACATTTGGCGTTTAAAAGTAATTTTCCCTGAGTATTTCAAAATAAGAGCTTACATCACGAAACCTTCATTGTAATCTGGAGAAAAGTCATTCCTGCAAATGAAATTTGAATGAATACTTATATGTGGAATTTCAAATGAAAATTGGGCTTTTCTAAATGATTTCCCATCTTTAATTCTATCCCTGTGAGAAAAAACGAACATGTATGCTAATGTCTGAAAAATGAAAATTATTTCTTTGGAAAAAGACATTCTAGACATGTTAAATTTTATTTCAGTACCTGGAATTAAATAATTTTATATTGCGTTTCAAAAGGATTTTCCAATAGTATTTCGAAGCCTGTGAGAAAATACGAAATTAGGACTTTACGTTCATTCCTAAAACACTCATTCCTAAAAATGCAAATTGATGGAATATATATCTGGAATTTCTAATGAACATTGGTGCCTTCGAAAAAATTCCCATCTTTAATTCACCACCTTTGAGAAGAAACGAATATATGCGCCCACGTCTGATAAATGATAAATATTTGTTTGGGAAAAGAAATTCTAGACAGGCAAAAATTGGTTTTAGCACCTAGAATTAAATAATAATATTTGGCGCTTCGAAGTGATATTACCTGAGTATCTCAAAGCCTGTGAGTTAAAAAAAAAATATATGCTTACATAAGCAAAACGTTTTGTTTAATCTGGAGAAAAGTCTACCCTGTAAATACATATTGATCGAATATAAATCTGGAATTTCAAATGAACACTGGGCTTTTCTAAATGATTTCCCATCTTTAATTCAAATCACGTGAGAAAAAATCAATATATGCGCCCATGTCTGAAAAATGATTATTATTTGTTTGGGAAAAGACCCAATAGACGTGTAAAACTTGATTTTAGGAACATGAGTTAAATAATAATATTTAGCGTTTCGAAGGCATTTTCCAAGAGTATATCAAAGCCAAGGAGAAAAAACGAAAATAAGCGCTTGCGTTAGGAAAACTTTTATTTTAATCTGGAGAAAAGTCCTTGCAGTAAATGCAATTTGATTGACTATAAGTCTGGAATTTCAAATAAACATTGGGCTTCTCTAACTAATGTACCATCTTTTATTTAATTTCTGTGAGAATAAACTAATACATGCGTCCACGTCTGCAAAACGATTATTATTTGTATGGAAAAGATATTCTAGACATGCAAAATTTGACATTAGTACCTGGATTTAATAATAATTTTTAGCGTTTCGAAGTGATTTTCCAAGAGTATTTTAAAGTCTTAGAGATACAAGGAAAATATTTCCTTACATTAGCAAAACGTTTATTTTAATCTAGAGAAAAGTGTACCCTGTAAATAAAATTTGATTTATTATAAATAGGGAATTTCAAATGAACCCTGGGCTTTTCTAAATGATTTCCCATCTTAATTCAATTCATGTGAGATAAAAATTATTTGAAAAAAATGAGAGAATTGAGAAAAAAAAATATTGAGAAAAATGATTATTAATTGTTTGGCAATAGACATTCTACACATGTTAAAATTGATTTTAGCAAATGAAGTGTAATAATAATGTTTAGCGTTTCGAAGAGAATTTCCTTAGAGTATTTAAAGGCCTGTGTTAGAAAACGAAAAGATGCGCTTTCGTTAGCAAAACGTTTATATAAATCTAGAGAAAAGTCTTTCCTGCAAATGCAAATAGATGGAATTGATGGAATGGATGGAATATCTGGAATTTCAAATAAAAATTGGGCTCTTCGAAATAATTTCCATATCTTTGATTCAATTCCTATGAGAAGATACGAATATATGAACCCACCTCCAATATTTGATTATAATTATATATAAATATAATATTTAAATAATAATATTTGGCGTTTGGAAGGCTTTTTCCAAGAGTATATCAAAGCCATTGAGAAAAAACGAATTTAAGCCCTTGCGTTAGGAAAACTTTTATTTTAATCCGGAGAAAAGTCCTTGCAGTAAATGCAATTTAATTGACTACATGTATATTATTTCAAATAAAAATTGGGCTTTTCTAAATAATTTTCCATCTTTAATTCAAATGCTGTGAGAAAAAACGAATGTATAATCTAGCGTCTGATAAATGATCATCATTTGTTTGGAAAAAGACATTCTAGAAGTATTAAATAGATTTAAGAACCTGTGTTTTAATAATAATATTTGGCGTTTCGAAGTGATATTCCAAGAGTTTATGAAAGCCTGTGATAGAAAACTAAATTATGCGTTTACGTTCGCAAAAAGTTCATTTTAATCGGGGAAAAGCCCTTGCTGTAAGTACAAATTGATTGACTATATATCTGGAATTTCAAAAAAATATTGGGCTTCTCAAAACTATTTCCTATCTTTAATTCAATACCAGTGAGAAAAAAAGAATGTACAATCTAGCGTCTGATAAATGATCATCATTTAGTTGGAAAAAGACATTCTAGAGGTGTTGAAATTGATTTTTCTACCTGGATTTAAATAATAATATTTGGCGTTTCGAAGAGATATTCCGAGAGTATATCAAAGCCTGTGATAGAAAAAGAAATTAGGTGCTTACGCTAGAAAATAGTATATTATAATACGGAGAAAGCCCTAATGTAAATTATTATTGATTGTCTATACATCGGGAATTACAAAAAATCATTAAGCTTTTCTAAATAATTTCCCATCTTCAATTCAATTCCTGTGAGAAAAAACGAATGTAAAATATAGAGTCTGATAAATGATCATCATTTGCATGGAATAAGATATTCTAGAGGTGTTGAAATTGATTTTTCTACCTGGGTTTAAATAATAGTATTTGGCGTTTCCAAGTGATATTCCAAGAGTATATCAAAGCCTGTGATAGAAAACAAAACTATGCGCTTACGTTAGAATAAAATTGTATTCTAATCTGGAGAAAAGTCCTTGCTGTAAATGCAAATTGATTGACTATATATCTGGAATTTCAAATTAACATTGGGGTTTTCTAAATAATTTCCCATCTTTAATTCAATTCCTGTGAGTAAAAACGAATGTATAATCTACCGTCTGATAAATGATCATCATTTGTTTGGAAAAAGACAATCTAGAGGTGTTGAAATTGATTTTTGTACCTGGATTTAAATAATAGTATTTGGCGTTTCCAAGTGATATTCCAAAAGTATATCAAAGCCTGTGATAGAAAACAAAATTATGCGCTTACGTTAGCAAAAAGTTCATTTTAATCTGGAGAAAAGTCCCTTCTGTATATGCAAATTGATTGACTATATATCTGGATTTAAAAATAAACATTGGGCTTTTCTAAATAATTTCTCAACTTTAATTCAATTCCTACGAGATAGAACGGATGCATAATCAAGCGTCCGATAAATGAACATCATTTGTTTTGAAAAAGACATTCTAGACGTGTTAAATAGATTTAGGAACCTGTGTTTTAACAATAATATTTGGTGTTTCGAAGTCATATTACAAGAGTTTATCAAAGTCTTTGATAGAAAACGAATTTATGCCTTTACATTAGCTAAAAGTTCATTTTAATCTGTAGAAAAGTCCCTTCTGTATATGCAAATTGATTGACTATATATCTGGAATTGAAAATAAACATTGATCTTCTCAAAATTATTTTCCAATAATTTTCAAAATAATTTATAGTTAAATGATCATCATTTGATTGGAAAAAGTCATTCAAGACGTGTAAAATTGATTTTAGTACCTGTGTCTAAATAATACTATTTGGCGTTTCGAAGTGATTTTCCAAGAGTATATAAAAGCCTTTGCTAGAAAACGAAATTATACACTTACGCTAGCAAAACGTTTATTTTAACCCAGGGAAAAGCCCTTGCTGTAAATGCAAATTGATTCACTATGTATCTGGAATTTCAAATAAACATTGGGCTTTTTTAAATAATTTCCCATCTAAAATTCAATTCCTGTGAGAAATTACGATTGTATTATCTAGCGTCTGATAAATGATCATCATTTGTTTGGAAAAAGACATTCTAGACGTGTAAAATTGATTTTAGTTCCTGTGTTTAAATAATAATATTTGGCGTTTCGAAGAGATATTCCAAGAGTATTTCAAAGCCTGTGTAAGAAAACGAAATTATGTGCTTACGCTATCAAAAAGTATATTATAATACGGAGAAAGTCCTTGCTATAAATTTTAATTGATCTAAAATCTAATTGATACATCTGGAATTTCAAATAATCATTGGGTATTTCTTAATAATTTCCCATCTATAATTCAATTCCTGTGAGAAAATACGATTGTATAATCTAGCGTCTGATAAATGATCATAAATAGTTTGGAAAAAGACATTCTAGATGTGTTGAAATTGATTTTATTACCTGGGTTTAAATAATAGTATTTGGCGTTTCCAAGTGATATTCCAAGAGTATATCAAATCCTATGATAGAAAAAGAAATTATGCGCTTACCTTAGCAAAAATTTTATTTTAATCTGGAGAAACGTCCCTTCTGTATATGCAAATTGATTGACTATATATCTGGAAATTCAAATAAACATTGGGCTTCTCTAAATAATTTCCCCTCTTTAATTCAATTCCTGTGAGAAAATACGAATATATAATCTAGCGTTTTGATAAATGATCATCATCTGTTTGGAAAAACAGAATTTAGACGTGTACAATTGATTTTAGTTCCTGTGTTAAAATAATAATATTTGGCGTTTCGAAGAGATATTCCAGAGTATATCAAAGCCTGTGATAGAAAACTATATTATGCGCTTACGGAAGCAAAAAGTATATTATAATCTGGAGAAAGTCCTTGCTGTAAATTCTAATTGATTGTCTATATATCTGGAATTTCAAATAAACATTGGGCTTCTCAAAATTATTTCCCTTTTTTAATTTAATTCCACTGAGAAAAAACGAATGCATAATCTAGCGCCTGATAAATGATCATCATTTTTTTGGAAAAAGACATTCTAGAGGTGTTAAAATTGATTTTAGTTCCTGTGTCTAAATAGTAATATTTGGCGTTTCGAAGTGATATTCCAAGAGTAAATCAAAGCCTGTGATAGAAAACGAAATTATGCGCATACCTTAGAAAAAATTTCATTTTAATCTGGAGATAAGTCCTTGCTGTAAATGCAAATTGATTGACTATATATCTGGAATGGAAAATAAACATTGGGCCTTTCTAAATAATTTCCCATCTTTATTCCAAATACTGTGAGAAAAAACGAATGTATAATCTAGCGTCTGATAAATGATCCTCACTTCATTGGAAAAATTCATTCTAGACGTGTAAAATTGATTTTAGTACCTGTGTCTAAATAATAATATTTGGCGTTTCGAAATGATATTCCAAGAGTATAACAAAGCTTTTGATAGAAAACGAAATTATACCCTTACGTTAGCAAAACGTTTTTTTTAATCTGGGGAAAAGCCCTTGCTGTAAACACAAATTGATTGACTATATATCTGAAATTTCGAATAACTATTGGGCTTTTCTAAATAATTTCCCATCCTTAATTCAATTCCTGTGAGAAAAAACGATTGTACAATCTAGCGTCTGATAAATGATCATCATTTATCATGTGATATCAAAGCCAAGGAAAAAGACATTCTAGACGTGTAAAATTGATTTTAGGCCCTGTGTTAAAATAATAATATTTGGCGTTTCGAAGAGATATTCCAAGAGTATATCAAAGCCTGTGATAGAAAACGAAATTATGTGCTTACGCTAGAAAATAGTATATTATAATACGGAGAAAGTCCTGCTGTAAATTCTTATTGAT
Source organism: Ceriagrion tenellum (assembly GCA_963169105.1). Lineage (NCBI taxonomy): Eukaryota > Metazoa > Arthropoda > Insecta > Odonata > Coenagrionidae > Ceriagrion > Ceriagrion tenellum. The sequence continues at coordinate 103,042,938 of OY720642.1, read as the reverse complement.
TGTCTATACATCGGGAATTACAAAAAATCATTGGGCTTTTCTAAGTAATTTCCCATCTTTAATTCAATTCCTGTGAGAAAAAACGAATGTATAATATAGACTCTGATAAATGATCATCATTTGCATGGAATAAGATATTCTAGAGGTGTTGAAATTGATTTTTGTACCTGGACTTAAATAATAGTATTTGGCGTTTCCAAGTGATATTCCAAGAGTATATCAAAGCCTGTGATAGAAAACGAAATTATGCGCTTACATTAGCAAAAAGTTCATTTCAATCTGGGGAAAAGTCTCTTCTGTATATGCAAATTGATTGACTATATATCTGGAATTGAAAATAAACATTGGGCTTTTCTAAATAATTTCCCATCTTTATTTCAATTCCTGTGAGAAAAAAAGAATGTATAATCTACCGTCTGATAAATGATCATCATTTGTTTGGAAAAAGACATTCTAGACGTGTAAAATTGATTTTAGTTCCTGTGTTTAAATAATAATATTTGGCGTTTCGAAGAGATATTCCAAGAGTATTTCAAAGCCTGTGTAAGAAAACGAAATTATGTGCTTACGCTATCAAAAAGTATATTAAAATACAGAGAAAGTCCTTGCTATAAATTTTAATTGATCTAAAATCTAATTGATACATCTGGAATTTCAAATAATCATTGGGCATTTCTTAATAATTTCCCATCTATAATTCAATTCCTGTGATAAAATACGATTGTGTAATCAAGCGTCTGATAAATGATCATAATTTGTTTGGAAAAAGACATTCTAGAGGTGTTGAAATTGATTTTATTACCTGGGTTTAATAATAGTATTTGGCGTTTCCAAGTGATATTCCAAGAGTATATCAAAGCCTATGATAGAAAAAGAAATTATGCGCTTACCTTAGCAAAAATTTTATTTTAATATGGAGAAATGTCCTTGCTGTAAATGCAAATTTATTGACTATATATCTGGAAATTCAAATAAACATTGGGCCTTTCTAAATTTTTTCCCATCTTTAATTCAATTGCTGTGAGAAAATACGAATTTATAATCTAGCGTTTTAATAAATGATCATCATCTGTTTGGAAAAAGAGAATTTAGACGTGTACAATTGATTTTAGTTCCTGTGTTAAAATAATAAAATTTGGCGTTTCCAATTGATATTCCAAGAGTATATCAAAGCCTGTGATAGAAAACAAAACTATGCGCTTACGTTAGAATAAAATTGTATTCTAATCTGGAGAAAAGTCCTTGCTGTAAATGCAAATTGATGGAATTGATGGAATGGATGGAATATCTGGAATTTCAAATAAAAATTGGGCTCTTCGAAATAATTTCCATATCTTTGATTCAATTCCTATGAGAAGATACGAATATATGAACCCACCTCCAATATTTGATTATAATTATATATAAATATAATATTTAAATAATAATATTTGGCGTTTGGAAGGCTTTTTCCAAGAGTATATCAAAGCCATTGAGAAAAAACGAATTTAAGCCCTTGCGTTAGGAAAACTTTTATTTTAATCCGGAGAAAAGTCCTTGCATTAAATGCAATTTAATTGACTACATGTATATTATTTCAAATAAAAATTGGGCTTTTCTAAATAATTTTCCATCTTTAATTCAAATGCTGTGAGAAAAAACGAATGTATAATCTAGCGTCTGATAAATGATCATCATTTGTTTGGAAAAAGACATTCTAGAAGTATTAAATAGATTTAAGAACCTGTGTTTTAATAATAATATTTGGCGTTTCGAAGTGATATTCCAAGAGTTTATGAAAGCCTGTGATAGAAAACTAAATTATGCGTTTACGTTCGCAAAAAGTTCATTTTAATCGGGGAAAAGCCCTTGCTGTAAGTACAAATTGATTGACTATATATCTGGAATTTCAAAAAAATATTGGGCTTCTCAAAACTATTTCCTATCTTTAATTCAATACCAGTGAGAAAAAAAGAATGTACAATCTAGCGTCTGATAAATGATCATCATTTAGTTGGAAAAAGACATTCTAGAGGTGTTGAAATTGATTTTTCTACCTGGATTTAAATAATAATATTTGGCGTTTCGAAGAGATATTCCGAGAGTATATCAAAGCCTGTGATAGAAAAAGAAATTAGGTGCTTACGCTAGAAAATAGTATATTATAATACGGAGAAAGCCCTAATGTAAATTATTATTGATTGTCTATACATCGGGAATTACAAAAAATCATTAAGCTTTTCTAAATAATTTCCCATCTTCAATTCAATTCCTGTGAGAAAAAACGAATGTAAAATATAGAGTCTGATAAATGATCATCATTTGCATGGAATAAGATATTCTAGAGGTGTTGAAATTGATTTTTCTACCTGGATTTAAATAATAGTATTTGGCGTTTCCAAGTGATATTCCAAGAGTATATCAAAGCCTGTGATAGAAAACAAAACTATGCGCTTACGTTAGAATAAAATTGTATTCTAATCTGGAGAAAAGTCCTTGCTGTAAATGCAAATTGATTGACTATATATCTGGAATTTCAAATTAACATTGGGGTTTTCTAAATAATTTCCCATCTTTAATTCAATTCCTGTGAGTAAAAACGAATGTATAATCTACCGTCTGATAAATGATCATCATTTGTTTGGAAAAAGACAATCTAGAGGTGTTGAAATTGATTTTTGTACCTGGATTTAAAAAATAGTATTTGGCGTTTCCAAGTGATATTCCAAAAGTATATCAAAGCCTGTGATAGAAAACAAAATTATGCGCTTACGTTAGCAAAAAGTTCATTTTAATCTGGAGAAAAGTCCCTTCTGTATATGCAAATTGATTGACTATATATCTGGATTTAAAAATAAACATTGGGCTTTTCTAAATAATTTCTCAACTTTAATTCAATTCCTACGAGATAGAACGGATGCATAATCAAGCGTCCGATAAATGAACATCATTTGTTTTGAAAAAGACATTCTAGACGTGTTAAATAGATTTAGGAACCTGTGTTTTAACAATAATATTTGGTGTTTCGAAGTGATATTACAAGAGTTTATCAAAGTCTTTGATAGAAAACGAATTTATGCCTTTACATTAGCTAAAAGTTCATTTTAATCTGGAGAAAAGTCCCTTCTGTATATGCAAATTGATTGACTATATATCTGGAATTGAAAATAAACATTGATCTTCTCAAAATTATTTTCCAAAAATTTTCAAAATAATTTATAGATAAATGATCATCATTTGATTGGAAAAAGTCATTCAAGACGTGTAAAATTGATTTTAGTACCTGTGTCTAAATAATACTATTTGGCGTTTCGAAGTGATTTTCCAAGAGTATATAAAAGCCTTTGCTAGAAAACGAAATTATACACTTACGCTAGCAAAACGTTTATTTTAACCCAGGGAAAAGCCCTTGCTGTAAATGCAAATTGATTCACTATGTATCTGGAATTTCAAATAAACATTGGGCTTTTTTAAATAATTTCCCATCTAAAATTCAATTCCTGTGAGAAATTACGATTGTATTATCTAGCGTCTGATAAATGATCATCATTTGTTTGGAAAAAGACATTCTAGACGTGTAAAATTGATTTTAGTTCCTGTGTTTAAATAATAATATTTGGCGTTTCGAAGAGATATTCCAAGAGTATTTCAAAGCCTGTGTAAGAAAACGAAATTATGTGCTTACGCTATCAAAAAGTATATTATAATACGGAGAAAGTCCTTGCTATAAATTTTAATTGATCTAAAATCTAATTGATACATCTGGAATTTCAAATAATCATTGGGTATTTCTTAATAATTTCCCATCTATAATTCAATTCCTGTGAGAAAATACGATTGTATAATCTAGCGTCTGATAAATGATCATAAATAGTTTGGAAAAAGACATTCTAGATGTGTTGAAATTGATTTTATTACCTGGGTTTAAATAATAGTATTTGGCGTTTCCAAGTGATATTCCAAGAGTATATCAAATCCTATGATAGAAAAAGAAATTATGCGCTTACCTTAGCAAAAATTTTATTTTACTCTGGAGAAAAGTCCCTTCTGTATATGCAAATTGATTGACTATATATCTGGAAATTCAAATAAACATTGGGCTTCTCTAAATAATTTCCCCTCTTTAATTCAATTCCTGTGAGAAAATACGAATATATAATCTAGCGTTTTGATAAATGATCATCATCTGTTTGGAAAAACAGAATTTAGACGTGTACAATTGATTTTAGTTCCTGTGTTAAAATAATAATATTTGGCGTTTCGAAGAGATATTCCAAAGTATATCAAAGCCTGTGATAGAAAACTATATTATGCGCTTACGGAAGCAAAAAGTATATTATAATCTGGAGAAAGTCCTTGCTGTAAATTCTAATTGATTGTCTATATATCTGGAATTTCAAATAAACATTGGGCTTCTCAAAATTATTTCCCTTTTTTAATTTAATTCCACTGAGAAAAAACGAATGCATAATCTAGCGCCTGATAAATGATCATCATTTTTTTGGAAAAAGACATTCTAGAGGTGTTAAAATTGATTTTAGTTCCTGTGTCTAAATAGTAATATTTGGCGTTTCGAAGTGATATTCCAAGAGTAAATCAAAGCCTGTGATAGAAAACGAAATTATGCGCATACCTTAGAAAAAATTTCATTTTAATCTGGAGATAAGTCCTTGCTGTAAATGCAAATTGATTGACTATATATCTGGAATGGAAAATAAACATTGGGCCTTTCTAAATAATTTCCCATCTTTATTCCAAATACTGTGAGAAAAAACGAATGTATAATCTAGCGTCTGATAAATGATCCTCACTTCATTGGAAAAATTCATTCTAGACGTGTAAAATTGATTTTAGTACCTGTGTCTAAATAATAATATTTGGCGTTTCGAAATGATATTCCAAGAGTATAACAAAGCTTTTGATAGAAAACGAAATTATACCCTTACGTTAGCAAAACGTTTTTTTTAATCTGGGGAAAAGCCCTTGCTGTAAACACAAATTGATTGACTATATATCTGAAATTTCGAATAACTATTTGGCTTTTCTAAATAATTTCCCATCCTTAATTCAATTCCTGTGAGAAAAAACGATTGTACAATCTAGCGTCTGATAAATGATCATCATTTATCATGTGATATCAAAGCCAAGGAAAAAGACATTCTAGACGTGTAAAATTGATTTTAGGCCCTGTGTTAAAATAATAATATTTGGCGTTTCGAAGAGATATTCCAAGAGTATATCAAAGCCTGTGATAGAAAACGAAATTATGTGCTTACGCTAGAAAATAGTATATTATAATACGGAGAAAGTCCTGCTGTAAATTCTTATTGATTGTCTATACATCGGGAATTACAAAAAATCATTGGGCTTTTCTAAGTAATTTCCCATCTTTAATTCAATTCCTGTGAGAAAAAACGAATGTATAATATAGACACTGATAAATGATCATCATTTGCATGGAATAAGATATTCTAGAGGTGTTGAAATTGATTTTTGTACCTGGACTTAAATAATAGTATTTGGCGTTTCCAAGTGATATTCCAAGAGTATATCAAAGCCTGTGATAGAAAACGAAATTATGCGCTTACATTAGCAAAAAGTTCATTTCAATCTGGGGAAAAGTCTCTTCTGTATATGCAAATTGATTGACTATATATCTGGAATTGAAAATAAACATTGGGCTTTTCTAAATAATTTCCCATCTTTATTTCAATTCCTGTGAGAAAAAAAGAATGTATAATCTACCGTCTGATAAATGATCATCATTTGTTTGGAAAAAGACATTCTAGACGTGTAAAATTGATTTTAGTTCCTGTGTTTAAATAATAATATTTGGCGTTTCGAAGAGATATTCCAAGAGTATTTCAAAGCCTGTGTAAGAAAACGAAATTATGTGCTTACGCTATCAAAAAGTATATTAAAATACAGAGAAAGTCCTTGCTATAAATTTTAATTGATCTAAAATCTAATTGATACATCTGGAATTTCAAATAATCATTGGGCATTTCTTAATAATTTCCCATCTATAATTCAATTCCTGTGAGAAAATACGATTGTATAATCTAGCGTCTGATAAATGATCATAATTTGTTTGGAAAAAGACATTCTAGAGGTGTTGAAATTGATTTTATTACCTGGGTTTAATAATAGTATTTGGCGTTTCCAAGTGATATTCCAAGAGTATATCAAAGCCTATGATAGAAAAAGAAATTATGCGCTTACCTTAGCAAAAATTTTATTTTAATATGGAGAAATGTCCTTGCTGTAAATGCAAATTTATTGACTATATATCTGGAAATTCAAATAAACATTGGGCCTTTCTAAATTTTTTCCCATCTTTAATTCAATTGCTGTGAGAAAATACGAATTTATAATCTAGCGTTTTAATAAATGATCATCATCTGTTTGGAAAAAGAGAATTTAGACGTGTACAATTGATTTTAGTTCCTGTGTTAAAATAATAAAATTTGGCGTTTCCAATTGATATTCCAAGAGTATATCAAAGCCTGTGATAGAAAACAAAACTATGCGCTTACGTTAGAATAAAATTGTATTCTAATCTGGAGAAAAGTCCTTGCTGTAAATGTAAATTGATTGACTATATATCTGGAATTTCAAATTAACATTGGGGTTTCCTAATAATTTCCCATCTTTAATTCAATTCCTGTGAGTAAAAACGAATGTATAATCTACCGTCTGAAAAATGATCATCATTTGTTTGGAAAAAGACAATCTAGAGGTGTTGAAATTGATTTTTGTACCTGGATTTAAATAATAGTATTTGGCGTTTCCAAGTGATATTCCAAAAGTATATCAAAGCCTGTGATAGAAAACAAAATTATTCGCTTACGTTAGCAAAAAGTTCATTTTAATCTGGAGAAAAGTCCCTTCTGTATATGCAAATTGATTGACTATATATCTGGATTTAAAAATAAACATTGGGCTTTTCTAAATAATTTCTCATCTTTAATTCAATTCCTACGAGATAGAACGGATGCATAATCAAGCGTCCGATAAATGAACATCATTTGTTTTGAAAAAGACATTCTAGACGTGTTAAATAGATTTAGGAACCTGTGTTTTAACAATAATATTTGATATTAGCAAATATTAATATTAGCAAAAGGTTAATTTTAATCTGGAGAAAAGTCTCTTCTGTATATGCAAATTGATTGACTATACATCTGGAATTGAAAATAAACATTGGGCTCTTCTAAATAATTTCCCATCTTTAATTCAATTCCTGTGAGAAAAAACGAATTTATAATCTAGCGTTTTGATAAATCATCATCATCTGTTTGAAAAGAGACATTGTAGAGGTGTTGAAATTGATTTTATTACCTGGGTTTAAATAATAGTATTTGGCGTTTCGAAGTGATATTCCAAGAGTTTATCAAAGCCTTTGCTAGAAAACGAAATTATACGCTTACGTTTACAAAACACTTATTTTAATCCGGAGAAAAGCCCTTGCTGTAAATGCAAATTGATAGGAAATATATCTGGAATTTCAAATAAACATTGGGCTATTATAAATAATTTCCCATCTTTATTTCAATTCCTGTGAGAAAACGATTGTATAATCTAGCGTCTGATAAATGATCATAAATTGTTTGGAAAAAGACATTCAAGAGGTGTTGAAATTGATTTTTCTACCTGGATTTAAATAATAGTATTTGGCGTTTCCAAGTGATATTCCAAGAGTATATCAAAGCCTGTGAGAGAAAGCAAAATTATAGGTTTACGTTAGCGAAACGTTTATTTTAATGTGGATAAAAGTCATTCCTATAAATGCAAATTGATGACTATATATCTGGAATTTCAAATTAACATTGGGCTCTTCTAATTAATTTCCTTATCTTTAAATCAATTCCTTTGAGAAGAAACGAACATGTGCGCCCACGTCTGATAAATGATTAATATTTGTCAAGGAAAAGAAATTCTAGGCATGGAAAAATTGATTTTAGTACCTGGAATTAAATAATTTTATATTGCGTTTTGAAAAGATTTTCCAAGGGTATTTCAAAGCCTGTGAGAGACTATATATCTGGAATTTCAAATTATCATTCGGCTCTTCGAAATAATTTCCTTATCTTTAAATCAATTCCTTTGAGAAGAAACGAAAATATGCGCCCGCGTCTGTTAAATGTATATTATTTGTTTGTGAAAAGATATTCTAAAGATGCAAAAGTTTTATTTTAGTGCATGAAATTAAATAATTTTATGTTGCGTCTTGAAAGGATTTTCCAAGAGTATTTCAAAGCCTGTCAAAGAATGCGTAATTATGGCTTTACTTTAAACAAACTTTTATTTTAATGTGGATAAAAGTCATTCCTATAAATGTGAATTGAGTGACTATATATCTGGAATTTCAAATGAACATTAAGCGCTTCTAAATCATTTCCCATTTTCAATTAATTCCTGTGAGAAAAAACGAATGTATATGCTAGCGTCGGAAAAATGATTATTGTTTGTTTGAGAAAAGAATTTCTAGACATACAATATTTGATTTTAGCAAATGGAGTTAAATAATAATATTTGGCGTTTCGAAGTGATTTTCCCTGAGTTTCCCAAAGCATGTGAGAGAAAACGAAATAATGCGCTTTCGTTAACAAAACATTTATTTTAATCTGGAGAAAAGTCCTTCCTGTAAATGCAAATTGATTGACTTTATATCGGGAATTTCCAATAAACATTGGTTTTTTCTAAATAAATTTCCATGTTCAACTCAATACCTTTGAGAAAAAACGAATGTATAATCCAGCCTCTGTTCAGTTATTATTTTTTGTTTAAGAAAAGACTTTCTAGACATGTAAAAAGTGATTTTAAGAACTGTAGTTAACTAATAATATTTGGTGTTTCTAAGAGATTTTCCAAAAGTATATCAAAGCCTGTGAGAAAAAACGAAATAAGCGCTTACATTAGCAAAACGTTTATTTTAATCAGGAGAAAAGTCTACCCTGTAAAAAGAAATTGATTGATATAAACCTGATATTCAAATGAACATTGGACTTTTCTAAATGATTTTTTATCTTGAATTCAATTCCTGTGAGAAAAAACGAACATATATGCTAACGTCTGAAAAATGAAAATTATTTGTTTGGGAAAAGATTTTCTAGACATGTTAAAATTGATTTTAGTACCTGGGTTTAAATAATAATACTTGGCGTTTCAAAGTGATTTTCCAAGAGTATTTGAAAGCCTGTGATAGAAAACGAAATTATTATGGCTTTACATTAGCACAACCTTTATTTTAATCTGCGGAAAAGTTATTCCTCTAAATGCAAATTGATGGACTATATATCAGGAATTTCAAATTAACATTGGGCTCTTCGAATTAATTTCTTTATCTTTAAATCAATTCCTTTGAGAAGAAACGAACATGTGCGCCCACGTCTGATAAATGATTAATATTTGTCAAGGAAAAGAAATTCTAGACATGGAAAAATTGATTTTAGTACCTGGAATTAAATAATTTTATATTGCGTTTTGAAAGGATTTTCCAAGAGTATTTCAAAGCCTGTGTGAGAATGCGAAATTATGGCTTCACGTTAACCAAACGTTTCTTTAAATGTATATAAAAGTCATTCCTATAAATGTAAATTGATGGACTATATATATCTGGTATTTCAAATTAACATTGGGCTCTTTGAAATAATTGCCTTATCTTTAAATCAATTCCTTTGAGAAGAAACGAAAATATGCGCCCACATCTGACATTTGAATATTATTTGTTTGTGAAAAGATATTCTAAACATGCAAAATTTTTCACATTAGTACTGGGAATTAAATAATTTTATATTTTCGTTTTGAAATGATTTTCCAAAAGTATTTCAAAGCCTGTGAGAGAATGCGAAATTATGGCTTTACGTTAGCCAAACGTTTTTTTTTATATGGATAAAAGTAATTTCTATAAATGCATATTGATCGATTAATATATTTGAAATTAAATCAGAACATTATATTTTTCAATCATAACTTTCACTGTGTAATATAAATCCAGTGAGTAAAAACGAAAATATATACGCTCACGTCTTTTTTTTTGGTTCAAATTCTGGAGAAGGAAAGAAAATTTGCGCTCACGTCTCAGAACGATTTTTGTATGATGGAGAAAGGTCATTTTTTATCTGCCTAAATGATAATCATTACTGGAATTAAATGTCATGCAATTTGAAGAGATTTCCACTGTGTAATCCATAGCCTGTGAGAGAGAAGTAAAAAAATCGCCTCCCTTGCAAAATGGTTTTTTGTTGCAGAAAAATCATTCTAACCATGCTAATATTTATCATTATAACTGGTTGTAATTTAGAACATTTACTCCTAATTATGTGAACTTTGCATCACTTGAATATATTTTCTCCCTTACTCTTAAACGGATTTTCAACTATCCAAGTCTGTTCGGATCCCCAGGCAATTCGATCTCTCCGGACTAGATCCCAACGGGCATTTACCCGATCAGAGCCCTATATATTGCGGCAGACAACGGTCTTGTCCATTACGACGTGATGAAGCCGACTGGAATATTGGCGAAATGGTATTCCTCAAGAATGGAGAAACGAGAGGAGAACCAGAAAAATACCAATAAACTAGCAACAATGAGTATTTTAAGTATATTTGGGCACATGGATCTTTTATAGTGGTTAGATTAACGTGCCCACCAGATGTCAAGGACCACACAAGAGGTAAATGACCCCTTCAGAGGTCAATAGCCAAACCGAAGATCAATGGTTCCACAAGAGGTCGATGACAACCTACAGAGGTCGTTGACAACCTACAGAGGTCAATGACCCCACCAGAGGTCAACGACCCCACCAAAGGCCCTTGACTTCTGATGAGGTCATTGACCCCACAAGAGGTCAATTACCCAAACAGAGTTAATGATTGAATAAGAGTTTATTGAGCAAACGAGAAGTCAATAACCCCCTACGGAGTTAGTATATGACCCCCTACAGACCTCAAGCATCCCTTCAGAGGTCAATGACCCCATCAGAGGGCTATGTCCTTATCAAGGGTCAATGACCCCACCAGAGGTTGATGACCGTTTAAGAGGTCAACAACCCTACCAGAGATCAACGAACTCATCAGAGGTCAACGACTTCTCAATGGTCAATGACCCCAAAAGAGATCAATGATCGCACAAGAGGTCACCTACCCCACAAGAGGTCAATGTCCCCACCTGATTTCAATGACTATCAGAGTTCAATGACCACAATAACGGTCAATGACCCCACCCGAGGTCAATGACCCGCAAATGAGGTCAATTACCCCTTCCGTGGACAATTACCAAACTATAGATCAACGACCCCACCAGTAATCAATGGCCACTCTAGGTCTCAGTGACTCCATCAGAGGTTAATGACCTACAACAGAAATCATTGACCCGTTTAGAGGCAATGACAGAGGTCAAAGATCTTACCAGAGGACAATTACCCGCAAAGTAGCTCAATGACCCCTTCAGTGGAAAACGAATCCACAAGAGATCAACGACCCCTCCAGAAGCCAATGACCCCAAGAGGTGAATCACATAACAAAGGTGAAATGACTATCAAAAGTCAAAGACCCCACAAGAGGACATGGACCCCACCAGAGGTCAATTAATTAATCAGATAACAATGACCCCACCAAAGGTCCATGACCGCACCAGAGGTCAATGATCCCACCAGAGACCAATGACCCCACATAAGGTCAATGACCCCACCAGAAGTCAGCGATCCCACCAGATCACTTACCACAAAAGAGGTCAATGTCCCCACCAGATCTACGAGACTATTTGAGTCCAATTACCACACTAGCGGTCAATGATCCGCAAAGGAGGTCAATGACCTTACCAAAAGGCAGTGATACCACCGGAGATCAATAACCCGACATGGGGTCAATGACCCCACCTGAGATGAAGAACACACCAGAGGTCAATGACCCGTAACAGAGGTCAATGAGCCCTTCAGCGCGATACCATTGGAGGTCAATGACCAGTCTAGGTGTCAATGAACCCATCAGAGGTCAATGACCCTGCAAGAGGTCATACACACCATACGAAGGTCAATTACACCTCCATAGGTTATGACCCGCAATAGAGGTCAAAGATCCCTTCGGAGGTCAATTGCCCCACCAAAGGTATATGACCCTACTAGAGGTCAATGACACCTAGGATAGTCAATGACCTATTCAGAGGTCGAAAAAATCATAAAGGTCAATGACCTCCCAGAAGTACATGACCCTCCAGTGGTCAGTGACCCCACCAGAGGTCATTGACATCACCAGAGGTCAAAAACCGACCCATAAGTCAATTTCCGTACCAATGTCATTGCCAAAGGATTAGAGTAGCAAAGTGATAAAAAAAAAAAAATTATTATTTAAAATCATAGATCATAATCGATATTTGCATTTCCTGAATATCTTTCCCGGAACAAATAAAAATCATTGACCATAGGTAGGGTCATTTTCCTCTGAAGGGATATTTGACCTCTGTTGCGGGTCATTAACCTCTGGTCGGGTAATTGAACTCTAAAGGATGTCATTGAACTCTTGCAGGGTCATTGACCTCTGCTGGGGTCATGCACCTCTGGTGGTGGTCATTTACGTTTTGTGGGGTTCTGGGATCATTGACATCTGTTGTGGCCGTTTATGTAAGATGGCTCATTGACCTTTTGCGGGGTCATTGGCCTCTGGTGATGTCAATTACCTCTGGTTTAGTCATTGACCTCTAGGAGGTCATTGACCTCTGACGATGTCGTTGAAATATGAAGGAGTCATTGACCGCTGAAGGGGTTATTAACCTCCCTATGGGTCATTGACCTCTGGTAGGGTCATTGACCTCCTAAGGGATCATTGACCTCTGTGCGGGTCATTCAACTCTGGTGGGGTAATTGCCTCTGAAGGGTGTCATTGACCTCTTGAAGGGTCATTGACCTCTGGTAGGGTCAAGCAACTCTGGTGGGAGTCATTTACCTCTGGTAAATCTTTGACCTCTTGTGGTGTCATTGGCCTCTGAAGGGGTCATTACCTTATGTTGTGGGTCATTGACCACTGATGGTGTCATTGACACCTAGATTGGTCATTGATTTCTGGAGGGGTCGTTGATCTCTGGCTGGGTCATTGACCTCTAAAGGGGTTATTGAACTATGGTGCGGTCATTGACCTTCGAAAGTTATTATGATCTCGTGGGGTCATCGACCTCTCTTCTTTTAAAGACCACTGGGAATTCATTGACCTCTGACGATGTCGTTGACCTCTGATGGGTCTTTGACGTCTTTAGGGGTCAATGACCTCTGATGAGGTAATTGACATCTTCAGTGGCCATTGGCCTCAGGCGGCGTCGTAGACCTTTGGTGGGGTCATCGAGGTTTCAGCGGGGTTTTATTGACCTCTTGTCGGGTCATTGACGTCTTGTGGGGTCATTGACGTCTTGTGGGGTCATTGACCTCTGGTAGGAACGTTGACTTCCGGTGGGGTCATTAACCTCTTTTGAGGGTTAGTGACACATTGTGTGATCATTGACCTATGGTGGTGTCATTAACCTCTGTAGGGGTCATTGACCTCTTGTGGGTTCATCGACCTCAGATGTTGTCATTCAACCTTCGATTATTATTTTATGGAGATATGTCTTTCTAGTAGTTTCACTGTGTTATCCAAATACTGTAACGCAAAACGGAAATTGGCGCCTACGTCTGCAAAGTTATTTTTTATTTTTGGAGAAAATGACCCAATGACCCACAAGAGGTCAATGACCCCATCTAAGGTCAATGACTATCTATCTATCACGATTCAATGACCCAACACGAGGTCATTCACCCAACCAGAGGGGATTCACTCACTCAGATGCTAATTACCACACCAGAGGTCAATTACCACACCGGAGTTCAATTACCAAACCAGAGTTCCGTGACCTCACCAGAGGCCAATGACCACACTAATGGTAAGTGACCCAACCTGAGGTCAATTACCCCACCAGAGGACAATGACCCACCGAAAGGTCAATGACCCATCTAGACGTCAGGGACCTCATTAGAGGTCAAAGACCCCTGAACCCCACAAAAGGTCAATTGCCAATTCTGAGGTCAATGACGACACCAATAGTCAATGACTCGTAACATAGGTCAATGACCCCTAGAGGTGAATGACCCCACAGAGGATAACGACCTAACCAGAGGTCAATGACCACTCTAGGTGTCAATGACTCCACCAGAGGTCAATGACCCGCAACTGAGGTCCATGACCCCTTCATAGATCAATGAATCCACTAGAGGTCAATGACCCCATCAGAGGTCATTGACCCCAACGGGAAGTGTATGACCCCACCAGAGGTTAATAACCCAACCAGAGGTGAATGACCCACAACATAAATGATCGCTTCAGAGGTCAATGACCCCATCAGAGGCCAATGACCCCACAAAAGGTAAAACACCCAACAGAGGTCAATTATCCCAGAACCCCACAAAAGGTCAATGACCTAATCTGAGGTCAATGACGACACCAATAGTCAATGACCCGCAACGGAGGTCCATGACCCATTCAGAGGTCAATTACCAACCAGAGGTCAAAACCTCCCTAAAGAGGTCGATAATATTTGTTGGAGAAAAGACATTCTAGACATGCAAAAATTGATTAACGCAACTGGAATAAAATTAGAATATTTTGCGTTTCGATTTAATTTTCATTAGTTTCAAAAACCTGTTACGTTACTGCTTACGTTATAAAAACATTTATTTAATTCTGGAGAAAAGTCGTTATATAATTGCAAATTGATTTATTACGATAACTGGATTAAAAACAACATTGGACTATTCTAATTGATTTCCCATATTTAGTGCATATGCTTTGAGAGAAAACTAATAAATGCGCTCCCGTCAGAAAAACTATTAATATAGGTTGGATAAAAGAATTTGAGACACGCAAAAATTGATTGTAGCTACGAGAATTAAATAACAATATATGGCGTTTCGAGTGATTTTCCCTGAGTATTTCAAAGCTTGTGAGAGAAAACGAATTTATGCGCTTATGTTAGTAAAACGTTTATTTTAATCTGGAGAACAGTCATTCTTGTAAATGCAAACTGATAATCAATATATCTGGATTGGATATATAGATTAGATAAAAGAATTTGAGACACGCAAAAATTGACTGTAGCAACGAGAATTAAATAACAATATATGGCGTTTCGAGTGATTTTCCCTGAGTATTTCAAAGCTTGTGAGAGAAAACGAATTTATGCGTCTTTTTTTTTTTACGTGGGGTGAAATTAGCAGAGGAGGGTAAAATACGTTTTTTTAGAAGTGGCTCGGGATAATTTCTATTGGATAAAGAATTGTGAAGCTTATCAAGGTATTCATGAAGTTTTTCTTATGTATTACACCCCTTAATATTAGAATGAATAACCATCGGTGCACCTGTAAAGACCCATCTTCCACTTTCCCCGTCCCTACTCATGTGCGGAAGCATGGCTTGTCCTTTGACAAGTGCTTTGAGGTGGCAATATTGATCTCCCTTCCCCCGGACGTTAATTGAAGTGCGCCAGAAGGAGCAGGCCATAATCTGGTTGCTAAAATCGTACGCCGCGCCCGGATTAAATAAAATACATTAATCGCACGATCCCCGTTGTTTTCCATTTACCCCCTTCCCTTCCCTCTCCCCCCCCCCAGCCTCACTGCGACCCCTTCCGCTCTCTCCGGCCAAGACACGAGCTGGTAAAAATTTCCCCTTTTCAAGAACCGTTCGTCAACCGCTGGGAAAAACCCCTTCCCCTTCCCCCATCCCCACTCCCCTAACCTACCGCCCCTCCTACCCCTATCCTCACCAGCGCACACGACATTTGTTCCGTGATACGCCTTGAAGACGGACTAGTTCCGAAAGCTAGCTATGTAAGTGTGATCGTCTCTTTTTTTGTGTGTCTATCTCCTCCATCCTATCCACATCGTGTATATATATATATATATATATATATATATATATATATATATATATATATATATATATACATATATATAAGCTAACCAATTCCAACCAATCACTTCCCTCAAAAACCATCACCCTCCTAAGCAGACCCTCTACCCTCAACTCCAGTGTGACACTCTTCAGTTGTGATTTTCTCCCGCTGAGGAAGGGTTCTCACCCGAAAGCTTCCGAGAGCAGTGGACACCGGTGTCGCCATGGATCGCCTTTCTGTGAGTGTCCACTGATATACCTATCTATCCATCCCCAACCTCAACGCCTTGTTGCTAGCTTATATTTCTAAATTTATTTCCTTTTTCTGTAATATATATATATATATATATATATATATATATATATATATATATATATATATGCTAACGTCTTAAATTATTTGTTTGGGATAAGACATCCTAGAAATGGAAAAAATGATTTTAGTACCTGGAATTAAATAATATAGCGTTTCAAAGTTATTTGCCGTGAGTATTTCAAAACCTGTGACAGAAAACCAAAGTAGGCGCTTTCGTTAGCAAAACATTGATTTTAATCTGGAGAAATTTCATTCCAGTAGGTGCAAATTGATAGATTATTAATAAGGAATTTCAAATAAACATTGGGCTATTCAAAATGATTTCCTATCTTAAATTCCATTCCTGTGAGGAAAAAATAAATATATATATTCTAAAGTCGGAAAAATGATTATTATTTGTTTTGGAAAAGAAATTATAGACATGCTAAATTTATATTTAAAACCAGGAATTAAATAATAACATTTGGCGTTTAAAAGTAATTTTCCCTGAGTATTTCAAAATAAGAGCTTACATCACGAAACCTTCATTGTAATCTGGAGAAAAGTCATTCCTGCAAATGAAATTTGAATGAATACTTATATGTGGAATTTCAAATGAAAATTGGGCTTTTCTAAATGATTTCCCATCTTTAATTCTATCCCTGTGAGAAAAAACGAACATGTATGCTAATGTCTGAAAAATGAAAATTATTTCTTTGGAAAAAGACATTCTAGACATGTTAAATTTTATTTCAGTACCTGGAATTAAATAATTTTATATTGAGTTACGAAAGGATTTTCCAATAGTATTTCGAAGCCTGTGAGAAAATACGAAATTAGGACTTTACGTTAGCAAAACGTCTATTTAATTCTGGAGAACAGTCATTCCTAAAAATGCAAATTGATGGAATATATATCTGGAATTTCTAATGAACATTGGTGCCTTCGAAAAAATTCCCATATTTAATTCACCACCTTTGAGAAGAAACGAATATATGCGCCCACGTCTGATAAATGATAAATATTTGTTTGGGAAAAGAAATTCTAGACAGGCAAAAATTGGTTTTAGCACCTAGAATTAAATAATAATATTTGGCGCTTCGAAGTGATATTACCTGAGTATCTCAAAGCCTGTGAGTTAAAAAAAAAATATATGCTTACATAAGCAAAACGTTTTGTTTAATCTGGAGAAAAGTCTACCCTGTAAATACATATTGATCGAATATAAATCTGGAATTTCAAATAAACACTGGGCTTTTCTAAATGATTTCCCATCTTTAATTCAAATCACGTGAGAAAAAATCAATATATGCGCCCATGTCTGAAAAATGATTATTATTTGTCTGGGAAAAGACCCAATAGACGTGTAAAACTTGATTTTAGGAACATGAGTTAAATAATAATATTTAGCGTTTCGAAGGCATTTTCCAAGAGTATATCAAAGCCAAGGAGAAAAAACGAAAATAAGCGCTTGCGTTAGGAAAACTTTTATTTTAATCTGGAGAAAAGTCCTTGCAGTAAATGCAATTTGATTGACTATAGGTCTGGAATTTCAAATAAACATTAGGCTTCTCTAAATAATGTACCATCTTTAATTTAATTTCTGTGAGAATGAACTAATACATGCGTCCACGTCTGCAAAACGATTATTATTTGTATGGAAAAGATATTCTAGACATGCAAAATTTGACATTAGTACCTGGATTTAATAATAATTTTTAGCGTTTCGAAGTGATTTTCCAAGAGTATTTTAAAGTCTTAGAGATACAATGAAAATATTTCCTTACATTAGCAAAACGTTTATTTTAATCTAGAGAAAAGTGTACCCTGTAAATAAAATTTAATTTATTATAAATATGGAATTTCAAATGAACCCTGGGCTTTTCTAAACGATTTCCCATCTTAATTCAATTCATGTGAGATAAAAATTATTTGAAAAAATGAGAGAATTGAGAAAAAAAAATATTGAGAAAAATGATTATTAATTGTTTGGCAATAGACATTCCACACATGTTAAAGTTGATTTTAGCAAATGAAGTGTAATAACAATGTTTAGCGTTTCGAAGAGAATTTCCTTAGAGTATTTAAAGGCCTGTGTTAGAAAACGAAAAGATGCGCTTTCGTTAGCAAAACGTTTATATAAATCTAGAGAAAAGTCTTTCCTGCAAATGCAAATAGATGGAATTGATGGAATGGATGGAATATCTGGAATTTCAAATAAAATTTGGGCTCTTCAAAATAATTTCCATATCTTTGATTCAATTCCTATGAGAAGATACGAATATATGAACCCACCTCCAATATTTGATTATAATAATATATAAATATAATATTTAAATAATAATATTTGGCGTTTGGAAGGCTTTTTCCAAGAGTATATCAAAGCCATTGAGAAAAAACGAATTTAAGCCCTTGCGTTAGGAAAACATTTATTTTAATCCGGAGAAAAGTCCTTGCAGTAAATGCAATTTAAATGACTACATGTATATTATTTCAAATAAAAATTGGGCTTTTCTAAATAATTTTCCATCTTTAATTCAAATGCTGTGAGAAAAAACGAAGGTATAATCTAGCGTCTAATAAATGATCATCATTTGTTTGGAAGAAGACATTCTAGAAGTATTAAATAGATTTAAGAACCTGTGTTTTAATAATAATATTTGGCGTTTCGAAGTGATATTCCAAGAGTTTATGAAAGCCTGTGATAGAAAACTAAATAATGCGTTTACGTTCGCAAAAAGTTCATTTTAATCGGGGAAAAGCCCTTGCTGTAAGTACAAATTGATTGAATATATATCTGGAATTTCAAAAAAATATTGGGCTTCTCAAAACTATTTCCTATCTTTAATTCAATACCAGTGAGAAAAAAAGAATGTATAATCTAGCGTCTGATAAATGATCATCATTTGTTTGGAAAAAGACATTCTAGAGGTGTTAAAATTGATTTTAGTACCTGTGTTTAAATAAAAATATTTGGCGTTTCGAAATGATATTCCAAGAGTAAAACAAAGCTTTTGATAGAAAACTAAATTATACCCTTACGTTAGCAAAACGTTTATTTTAATCTGGGGAAAAGCCCTTGCTGTAAACTCAAATTGATTGACTATATATCTGAAATTTCAAATAAATATTGGGCTTTTCTAAGTAATTTCCCATCCTTAATTCAATTCCAGTGAGAAAAAACGATTGTACAATCTAGCGTCTGATAAATGATCATCATTTAGTTGGAAAAAGACATTCTAGACGTGTAAAATTGATTTTAGGCCCTGTGTTAAAATAATAACATTTGGCGTTTCGAAGAGATATTCAAGAGTATATCAGAGCCTGTGATAGAAAACGAAATTATGTGCTTACGCTAGAAAATAGTATATTATAATACGGAGAAAGCCCTGCTGTAAATTCTTATTTATTGTCTATACATCGGGAATTACAAAAAATCATTGGGCTTTTCTAAGTAATTTCCCATCTTTAATTCAATTCCTGTGAGAAAAAACGAATGTATAATATAGAGTCTGATAAATGATCATCATTTGCATGGAATAAGACATTCTAGAGGTGTTGAAATTGATTTTTCTACCTGGATTTAAATAATAGTATTTGGCGTTTCCAATTGATATTCCAAGAGTATATCAAAGCCTGTGATAGAAAACAAAACTATGCGCTTACGTTTGCAAAAATTGTATTCTAATCTGGAGAAAAGTCCTTGCTGTAAATGCAAATTGATTGACTATATATCTGGAATTTCAAATTAACATTGGGGTTTTCTAAATAATTTCTCATCTTTAATTCAATTCCTACGAGATAGAACGGATGCATAATCAAGTGTCCGATAAATGAACATCATTTGTTTTGAAAAAGACATTCTAGACGTGTTAAATAGATTTAGGAACCTGTGTTTTAGCAATAATATTTGGTGTTTCGAAGTGATATTACAAGAGTTTATCAAAGTCTTTGATAGAAAACGAATTTATGCGCTTACATTAGCAAAAAGTTCATTTTAATCTGGAGAAAAGTCCCTTCTGTATATGCAAATTGATTGACTATATATCTGGAATTGAAAATAAACATTGATCTTCTCAAAATTATTTTCCAATAATTTTCAAAATAATTTATAGATAAATGATCATCATTTTATTGGAAAAAGTCATTCAAGACGTGTAAAATTGATTTTAGTACCTGTGTCTAAATAATACTATTTGGCGTTTCGAAGTGATTTTCCAAGAGTATATAAAAGCCTTTGCTAGAAAACGAAATTATACACTTACGCTAGCAAAACGTTTATTTTAACCCAGGGAAATGCCCTTGCTGTAAATGCAAATTGATTCACTATGTATCTGGAATTTCAAATAAACATTGGGCTTTTTTAAATAATTTCCCATCTATAATTCAATTCCTGTGAGAAATTACGATTGTATAATCTAGCGTCTGATAAATGATCATCATTTGTTTGGAAAAAGACATTCTAGACGTGTAAAATTGATTTTAGTTCCTGTGTTTAAATAATAATATTTGGCGTTTCGAAGAGATATTCCAAGAGTATTTCAAAGCCTTTGTAAGAAAACGAAATTATGTGCTTACGCTATCAAAAAGTATATTATAATACAGAGAAAGTCCTTGCTATAAATTTTAATTGATCTAAAATCTAATTGATACATCTGGAATTTCAAATAATCATTGGGTATTTCTTAATAATTTCCCATCTATAATTCAATTCCTGTGAGAAAATACGATTGTATAATCTAGCGTCTGATAAATGATCATAATTTGTTTGGAAAAAGACATTCTAGCTGTGTTGAAATTGATTTTATTACCTGGGTTTAAATAATAGTATTTGGAGTTTCCAAGTGATATTCCAAGAGTATATCAAAGCCTATGATAGAAAAAGAAATTATGCGCTTACCTTAGCAAAAATTTTATTTTAATCTGGAGAAAAGTCCCTTCTGTATATGCAAATTGATTGACTATATATCTGGAAATTCAAATAAACATTGGGCTTCTCTAAATAATTTCCCATCTTTAATTCAATTCCTGTGAGAAAATACGAATATATAATCTAGCGTTTTGATAAGTGATCATCATCTGTTTGGAAAAAGAGAATTTAGACGTGTACAATTGATTTTAGTTCCTGTGTTAAAATAATAATATTTGGCGTTTCGAAGAGATATTCCAGAGTATATCAAAGCCTGTGATAGAAAACTATATTATGCGCTTACGGAAGCAAAAAGTACATTATAATCTGGAGAAAGTCCTTGCTGTAAATTCTAATTGATTGTCTATATATCTGGAATTTCAAATAAACATTGGGCTTCTCAAAATTATTTCCCTTTTTTAATTTAATTCCACTGAGAAAAAACGAATGCATAATCTAGCGCCTGATAAATGATCATCATTTTTTTGGAAAAAGACATTCTAGAGGTGTTAAAATTGATTTTAGTTCCTGTGTCTAAATAGTAATATTTGGCGTTTCGAAGTGATATTCCAAGAGTAATACCAAGAATGTGATAGAAAACGAAATTATGCGCATACCTTAGAAAAAATTTCATTTTAATCTGGAGATAAGTCCTTGCTGTAAATGCAAATTGATTGACTATATATCTGGAATGGAAAATAAACATTGGGCCTTTCTAAATAATTTCCCATCTTTATTTCAAATACTGTGAGAAAAAACGAATGTATAATCTAGCGTCTGATAAATGATCATCACTTCATTGGAAAAATTCATTCTAGACGTGTAAAATTGATTTTAGTACCTGTGTCTAAATAATAATATTTGGCGTTTCGAAATGATATTCCAAGAGTATAACAAAGCTTTTGATAGAAAACGAAATTATACCCTTACGTTAGCAAAACGTTTTTTTTAATCTGGGGAAAAGCCCTTGCTGTAAACACAAATTGATTGACTATATATCTGAAATTTCAAATAAATATTGGGCTTTTCTAAATAATTTCCCATCCTTAATTCAATTCCTGTGAGAAAAAACGATTGTACAATCTAGCGTCTGATAAATGATCATCATTTATCATGTGATATCAAAGCCAAGGAAAAAGACATTCTAGACGTGTAAAATTGATTTTAGGCCCTGTGTTAAAATAATAATATTTGGCGTTTCGAAGAGATATTCCAAGGGTATATCAAAGCCTGTGATAGAAAACGAAATAATGTGCTTACGCTAGAAAATAGTATATTATAATACGGAGAAAGTCCTGCTGTAAATTCTTATTTATTGTCTATACATCGGGAATTACAAAAAATCATTGGGCTTTTCTAAGTAATTTCCCATCTTTAATTCAATTCCTGTGAGAAAAAACGAATGTATAATATAGAGTCTGATAAATGATCATCATTTGCATGGAATAAGACATTCTAGAGGTGTTGAAATTGATTTTTCTACCTGGATTTAAATAATAGTATTTGGCGTTTCCAATTGATATTCCAAGAGTATATCAAAGCCTGTGATAGAAAACAAAACTATGCGCTTACGTTAGCAAAAATTATATTCTAATCTGGAGAAAAGTCCTTGCTGTAAATGAAAATTGATTGACTATATATCTGGAATTTCAAATTAACATTGGGGTTTTCTAAATAATTTCCCATCTTTAATTCAATTCCTGTGAGTAAAAACGAATGTATAATCTACCGTCTGATAAATGATCATCATTTGTTTGGAAAAAGACATTCTAGAGGTGTTGAAATTGATTTTTTTACCTGGATTTAAATAATAGTATTTGGCGTTTCCAAGTGATATTCCAAGAGTATAACAAAGCTTTTGATAGAAAACGAAATTATACCCTTACGTTAGCAAAACGTTTTTTTTAATCTGGGGAAAAGCCCTTGCTGTAAACACAAATTGATTGACTATATATCTGAAATTTCAAATAAATATTGGGCTTTTCTAAATAATTTCCCATCCTTATTTCAATTCCTGTGACAAAAAAACGATTGTACAATCTAGCGTCTGATAAATGATCATCATTTATCATGTGATATCAAAGCCAAGGAAAAAGACATTCTAGACGTGTAAAATTGATTTTAGGCCCTGTGTTAAAATAATAATATTTGGCGTTTCGAAGAGATATTCCAAGAGTATATCAAAGCCTGTGATAGAAAACGAAATAATGTGCTTACGCTAGAAAATAGTATATTATAATACGGAGAAAGTCCTGCTGTAAATTCTTATTTATTGTCTATACATCGGGAATTACAAAAAATCATTGGGCTTTTCTAAGTAATTTCCCATCTTTAATTCAATTCCTGTGAGAAAAAACGAATGTATAATATAGAGTCTGATAAATGATCATCATTTGCATGGAATAAGACATTCTAGAGGTGTTGAAATTGATTTTTCTACCTGGATTTAAATAATAGTATTTGGCGTTTCCAATTGATATTCCAAGAGTATATCAAAGCCTGTGATAGAAAACAAAACTATGCGCTTACGTTAACAAAATTGGATTCTAATCTGGAGAAAAGTCCTTGCTGTAAATGCAAATTGATTGACTATATATCTGGAATTTCAAATTAACATTGGGGTTTTCTAAATAATTTCCCATCTTTAATTCAATTCCTGTGAGTAAAAAAGAATGTATAATCTACCGTCTGATAAATGATCATTTATTGGAAAAAGTCATTCAAGACGTGTAAAATTGATTTTAGTACCTGTGTCTAAATAATAATATTTGGCGTTTCGAAGTGATATTCCAAGAGTATATAAAAGCCTTTGCTAGAAAACGAAATTATACACTTACGCTAGCAAAACGTTTATTTTAACCCAGGGAAATGCCCTTGCTGTAAATGCAAATTGATTCACTATGTATCTGGAATTTCAAATAAACATTGGGCTATTTTAAATAATTTCCCATCTATAATTCAATTCCTGTGAGAAATTACGATTGTATAATCTAGCGTCTGATAAATGATCATCATTTGTTTGGAAAAAGACATTCTAGACGTGTAAAATTGATTTTAGTTCCTGTGTTTAAATAATAATATTTGGCGTTTCGAAGAGATATTCCAAGAGTATTTCAAAGCCTTTGTAAGAAAACGAAATTATGTGCTTACGCTATCAAAAAGTATATTATAATACAGAGAAAGTCCTTGCTATAAATTTTAATTGGTCTAAAATCTAATTGATACATCTGGAATTTCAAATAATCATTGGGTATTTCTTAATAATTTCCCATCTATAATTCAATTCCTGTGAGAAAATACGATTGTATAATCTAGCGTCTGATAAATGATCATAATTTGTTTGGAAAAAGACATTCTACATGTGTTGAAATTGATTTTATTTCCTGGGTTTAAATAATAGTATTTGGAGTTTCCAAGTGATATTCCAAGAGTATATCAAAGACTATGATAGAAAAAGAAATTATGCGCTTACCTTAGCAAAAATTTTATTTTAATCTGGAGAAAAGTCCCTTCTGTATATGCAAATTGATTGACTATATATCTGGAAATTCAAATAAACATTGGGCTTCTCTAAATAATTTCCCATCTTTAATTCAATTCCTGTGAGAAAATACGAATATATAATCTAGCGTTTTGATAAATGATCATCATCTGTTTGGAAAAAGAGAATTTAGACGTGTACAATTGATTTTAGTTCCTGTGTTAAAATAAGAATATTTGGCGTTTCGAAGAGATATTCCAAGAGTATATCGATAGAAAATGAAATTATGCGCTTACGGAAGCAAAAAGTACATTATAATCTGGAGAAAGCTTTTGCTGTAAATTTTAATTGATTGTCTATATATCTGGAATTTCAAATATACTTAGGGCTTTACTAAATAATTTCCCATCTTTAATTCAATTCATATGAGAAAAAAGGAATGTATAATCTACCGTCTGATAAATGATCATCATTTGTTTGGAAAAAGACAATCTAGAGGTGTTGAAATTGATTTTTGTACCTGGACTTAAATAATAGTATTTGGCGTTTGGAAGTGATATTCCAAGAGTATAACAAAGCCTGTGATAGAAAACGAAATTATGCGCTTATATTAGCAAAAGGTTAATTTTAATCTGGAGAAAAGTCTCTTCTGTATATGCAAATTGATTGACTATACATCTGGAATTGAAAATAAACATTGTGCTCTTCTAAATAATTTCCCATCTTTAATTCAATTCCTGTGAGAAAAAACGAATTTATAATCTAGCGTTTTGATAAATGATCATCATCTGTTTGAAAAGAGACATTGTAGAGGTGTTGAAATTGATTTTATTACCTGGGTTTAAATAATAGTATTTGGCGTTTCGAAGTGATATTCCAAGAGTTTATCAAAGCCTTTGCTAGAAAACGAAATTATACGCTTACGTTAGCAAAACACTTATTTTATTCCATAGAAAAGCCCTTGCTGTAAATGCAAATTGATAGACAATATATCTGGAATTTCAAATAAACATTGGGCTATTATAAATAATTTCCCATCTTTATTTCAATTCCTGTGAGAAAATACGATTGTTTAATCTAGCGTCTGATAAATGATCATAATTTGTTTAGAAAAAGACATTCTAGAGGTGTTGAAATTGATTTTTCTACCTGGATTTAAATAATAGTATTTGGCGTTTCCAAGTGATATTCCAAGAGTATATCAAAGCCTGTGAGAGAAAGCAAAATTATATGTTTACGTTAGCTAAACGTTTATTTTAATGTGGATAAAAGTCATTCCTATAAATGCAAATTGATGACTATATATCTGGAATTTCAAATTAACATTGGGCTCTTCTAATTAATTTCCTTATCTTTAAATCAATTCCTTTGAGAAGAAACGAACATGTGCGCCCACGTCTGATAAATGATTAATATTTGTCAAGGAAAAGAAATTCTAGGCATGGAAAAATTGATTTTAGTACCTAGAATTAAATAATTTTATATTGCGTTTTGAAAGGATTTTCCAAGGGTATTTCAAAGCCTGTGAGAGACTATATATCTGGAATTTCAAATTATCATTCGGCTCTTCGAAATAATTTCCTTATCTTTTAATCAATTCCTTTGAGAAGAAACGAAAATATGCGCCCACGTCTGGATAAAAGTCATTCCTATAAATGCAAATTGATGGACTATATATCTGGAATTTCAAATTATCATTAGGCTCTTCGAAATAATTTCCTTATCTTTAAATCAATTCCTTTGAGAAGAAACGAAAATATGCGCCCACGGTTGTTAAATGTGTATTATTTGTTTGTGAAAAGATATTCTAAACATGCAAAAGTTTTATTTTAGTTCATGAAATTAAATAATTTTATGTTGCGTCTTGAAAGGATTTTCCAAGAGTATTTCAAAGCCTGTCAAAGAATGCGTAATTATGGCTTTACTTTAAACAAACTTTTATTTTAATGTGGATAAAAGTCATTCCTATAAATGTGAATTGAGTGACTATTTATCTGGAATTTCAAATGAACATTAAGCGCTTCTAAATCATTTCCCATTTTCAATTAATTCCTGTGAGAAAAAACGAATGTATATGCTAGCTTCGGAAAAATGATTATTGTTTGTTTGAGAAAAGAATTTCTGGACATACAATATTTGATTTTAGCAACTGGGGTTAAATAATAATATTTGGCGATTCGATGTGATTTTCCCTGAGTTTCCCAAAGCATGTGAGAGAAAACGAAATAATGCGCTTTCGTTAACAAAACATTTATTTTAATCTGGAGAAAAGTCCTTCCTGTAAATGCAAATTGATTGACTTTATATCGGGAATTTCCAATAAACATTGTTTTTTTCTAAATAAATTTCCATGTTCAACTCAATACCTTTGAGAAAAAACGAATGTATAATCCAGCCTCTGTTCAGTGATTATTTTTTGTTTGGGAAAAGACTTTCTAGACATGTAAAAAGTGATTTTAAGGACTGTAGTTAACTAATAATATTTGGTGTTTCTAAGAGATTTTCCAAAAGTATATCAAAGCCTGTGAGAAAAAACGAAATAAGCGCTTACATTAGCAAAACGTTTATTTTAATCAGGAGAAAAGTCTACCCTGTAAAAAGAAATTGATTGATAATAACCTAATATTCAAATGAACATTGGACTCTTCTAAATGATTTTTTATCTTGAATTCAATTCCTGTGAGAAAAAACGAACAAATATGCTAACGTCTGAAAAATGAAAATTATTTGTTTGGGAAAAGATTTTCTAGACATGTTAAAATTGATTTTAGTACCTGGGTTTAAATAATAATACTTGGCGTTTCAAAGTGATTTTCCAAGAGTATTTGAAAGCCTGTGATAGAAAACGAAATTATTATGGCTTTACATTAGCACAACCTTTATTTTAATCTGCGGAAAAGTTATTCCTCTAAATGCAAATTGATGGACTATATATCAGGAATTTCAAATTAACATTGGGCTCATCGAATTAATTTCTTTATCTTTAAATCAATTCCTTTGAGAAGAAACGAACATGTGCGCCCACGTCTGATAAATGATTAATATTTGTCAAGGAAAAGAAATTCTAGACATGGAAAAATTGATTTTAGTACCTGGAATTAAATAATTTTATATTGCGTTTTGAAAGGATTTTCCAAGAGTATTTCAAAGCCTGTGTGAGAATGCGAAATTATGGCTTTACGTTAGCCAAACGTTTTTTTTATATGGATAAAAGTAATTTCTATAAATGCATATTGATCGATTAATATATTTGAAATTAAATCAGAACATTATATTTTTCAATCATATTTTCACTGTGTAATATAAATCCAGTGAGTAAAAACGAAAATATATACGCTCACGTCTTTTTTTTGGTTCAAATTCTGGAGAAGGAAAGAAAATTTGCGCTCACGTCTCAGAACGATTTTTGTATGATGGAGAAAGGTCATTTTTTATCTGCCTAAATGATAATCATTACTGGAATTAAATGTCATGCAACTTGAAGAGATTTCCACTGTGTAATCCATAGCCTGTGAGAGAGAACTAAAAAAATCGCCTCCCTTGCAAAATGGTTTTTTTTGTTGCAGAAAAATCATTCTAACCATGCTAATATTTATCATTATAACTGGTTGTAATTTAGAACATTTACTCCAAATTATGTGAACTTTGCATCACTTGAATATATTTTCTCCCTTACTTTTAAACGGATTTTCAACTATCCAAGTCTGTTCGGATCCCCAGGCAATTCGATCTCTCCGGACTAGATCCCAACGGGCATTTACCCGATCAGAGCCCTATATATTGCGGCAGACAACGGTCTTGTCCATTACGACGTGATGAAGCCGACTGGAATATTGACGAAATGGTATTCCTCAAGAATGGAGAAACGAGAGGAGAACCAGAAAAATACCAATAAACTAGCAACAATGAGTATTTTAAGTATATTTGGGCACATGGATCTTTTATAGTGGTTAGATTAACGTGCCCACCAGATGTCAAGGACCACACAAGAGGTAAATGACCCCTTCAGAGGTCAATAGCCAAACCAAAGATCAATGGTTCCACAAGAGGTCGATGACAACCTACAGAGGTCGTTGACAACCTACAGAGGTCAATGACCCCACCAGAGGTCAACGACCCCACCAAAGGCCCTTGACTTCTGATGAGGTCATTGACCCCACAAGAGGTCAATTACCCAAACAGAGTTAATGATTGAATAAGAGATTATTGAGCAAACGAGAAGTCAATAACCCCCTACGGAGTTCAATTATCCCTTCAGAGGTCAATGACCCCATCAGAAGGCTATGTCCTTATCAAGGGTCAATAACCCCACCAGAGGTTGATGACCGTTTAAGAGGTCAACAACCCTACCAGAGATCAACGAACTCATCAGAGGTCAACGACTTCTCAATGGTCAATGACCCCAAAAGTGATCAATGATCGCACAAGAGGTCACCTACCCCACAAGAGGTCAATGTCCCCACCTGATTTCAATGACTATCAGAGTTCAATGACCACACTAACGGTCAATGACCCCACCCGAGGTCAATGACCCGCAAATGAGGTCAATTACCCCTTCCGTGGACAATTACCAAACTATAGATCAACGACCCCACCAGTAATCAATGGCCACTCTAGGTCTCAGTGACTCCATCAGAGGTCAATGACCCACAACAGAAATCATTGACCCGTTTAGAGGCAATGACAGAGGTCAAAGATCTTACCAGAGGACAATTACCCGCAAAGTAGCTCAATGACCCCTTCAGTGGAAAACGAATCCACAAGAGATCAACGACCCCTCCAGAAGCCAATGACCCCAAGAGGTGAATCACATAACAAAGGTGAAATGACTATCAAAAGTCAATGACCCCACAAGAGGACATGGACCCCACCAGAGGTCAATTAATTAATCAGATAACAATGACCCCACCAAAGGTCCATGACCGCACCAGAGGTCAATGATCCCACCAGAGACCAATGACTCCACATAAGGTCAATGACCCCACCAGAAGTCAGCGATCCCACCAGATCACTTACCACAAAAGAGGTCAATGTCCCCACCAGATCTCAGACACTATTTGAGTCCAATTACCACACTAGCGGTCAATGATCCGCAAAGGAGGTCAATGACCTTACCAAAAGGCAGTGATACCACCGGAGATCAATAACCCGACATGGGGTCAATGACCCCACCTGAGATCAAGAACACACCAGAGGTCAATGACCCGTAACAGAGGTCAATGAGCCCTTCAGCGCGATACCATTGGAGGTCAATGACCAGTCTAGGTGTCAATGAACCCATCAGAGGTCAATGACCCTGCAAGAGGTCATACACACCATACGAAGGTCAATTACCCCTCCATAGGTTATGACCCCCAATAGAGGTCAAAGATCCCTTCGGAGGTCAATTGCCCCACCAAAGGTATATGACCCTACTAGAGGTCAATGACACCTAGGAAAGTCAATGACCTATTCAGAGGTCGAAAAAATCATAAAGGTCAATGACCTCCCAGAAGTACATGACCCACCAGAGGTCAATGAACCCACCAGAGGTCATTGACATCACCAGAGGTCAAAAACCGACCCAAAAGTCAATTTCCGTACCAATGTCATTGCCAAAGGATTAGAGTAACAAAGTGATAATCATAACTATAAGCTATAATAATTCAATTTTAATTCAAAATATCATAATTAATATTTGCATTACCAAAGTGCCTTTCCTCCAGCAAATTATAATTATTTTTTGGACGTGAACGCATATATTCGTTTTTTCTGTCAAAAGTTAGATTGCACAGTGTGAATTTCATTGAAGAGCCTTCTATTAATTCCATTAAACATAATCAAATTTTGCATGTCTAGAATGTCTTTTCTGCATCTATTATAATAATACTTTCAGACCAATGCGCATGTATATTTATTTCTGTGCAGGAATTGAATAAAAGATAGAAAATCATTCAGAAATGCCAAATGTTCTTATTTAAAATCATAGATCATAATCGATATTTGCATTTCCTGAATATCTTTCCAGGAACAAATAAAAATCATTGACCATTGGTGGGGTCATTTTCCTCTGAAGGGATATTTGACCTCTGTTGCGGGTCATTAACTTCTGGTCGGGTAATTGAACTCTAAAGGATGTCATTGAACTCTTGCAGGGTCATCGACCTCTGCTGGGGTCATGCACCTCTGGTGGTGGTCATTTACGTTTTGTGGGGTTCTGGGATCATTGACATCTGTTGTGGCCGTTTATGTAAGATGGCTCATTGACCTTTTGCGGGGTCATTGGCCTCTGGTGATGTCAATTACCTCTGGTTTAGTCATTGACCTCTAGGAGGTCATTTACCTCCTCCGGGTCATTTAACTCTGGTGGGGTAATTGCCTCTGAAGGGTGTCATTGACCTCTTGAAGGGTCATTGACCTCTGGTAGGGTCATGCAACTCTGGTGGGGGTCATTTACCTCTGGTAAAATCTTTGACCTCTTGTGGTGTCATTGACCTCTGAAAGGGTCATTACCTTCTGTTGTGGGTCATTGATCTCTGATGGTGTCACTGACACCTAGATTGGTCATTGATTTCTGTGGGGTCGTTGATCTCTGTTTGGGTCATTGTCATCTGAAGCGATCATTGACCTCTGTTGCGGGTCATTAACCTAATTGTGGGTGGGGTAATTGACCTCAGAAGAGTGTCATTGAACTCTTGCAGGGTCATTGACCTCTGGTGGGGTCATGCCTTCTGGTGGTGGTCATTTACGTTTAGTGGGGTTCTGGGATCATTGACCTCGGTTGTGGTCGTTTATGTCTGGATGACTCATTGATCTTTTGCAGGGCCATTGGCCTCTGGTGATGTCAATGACCTCTGGTGGGGTCATTGACCTCTAGGAGATCATTGACCTCTAGGAGGTCATTGACCTCTGGCGATGTCGTTGAAATATGAAGGAGTCATTGAACGCTGAAGGGGTTATTGACCTCCCTATGGGTCATTGACCTCTGGTAGGATCACTGACCTCTAAAGGGATCATTGACCTCTGTTGCGGGTCATTTAACTCTGGTGGGGTAATTGACCTCTGAAGGGTGTCATTGACCTCTTGCAGGGCATTGACCTGTGGTAGGGTCATGCAACTCTGGTGGGAGTCATTTACCTCTGGTAAATCTTTGACCTCTTGTGGTGTCATTGGCCTCTGAAGGGGTCATTACCTTATGTTGTGGGTCATTGACCACTGATGGTGTCATTGACACCTAGATTGGTCATTGATTTCTGGAGGGGTCGTTGATCTCTAACTGGGTCATTGACCTCTAAAGGGGTTATTGAACTATGGTGCGGTCATTGACCTCACAAAGTTATTATGATCTCGTGGGGTCATCGACCTCTCTTCTTTTAAAGACCACTGGGAAATCATTGACCTCTGACGATGTCGTTTACCTCTGATGGGTCTTTGACGTCTTTAGGGGTCATTGACCTCTGATGAGGTAATTGACATCTCTAGTGGCCATTGGCCTCAGGTGGGGTCGTAGATCTTTGGTGGGGTCATCGAGGTTTCAGCAGGGTTTTATTGACCTCTTGTGGGGTCATTGACGTCTTGTGGGGTCATTGACCTCTGGTAGGAACGTTGACTTCCGGTGGGGTCATTAACCTCTTTTGAGGGTTAGTGACACATTGTGTGATCATTGACCTATGGTGGTGTCATTAACCTCTGTAGGGGTCATTGACCTCTTGTGGGGTCATTGACCTCAGATGTTGTCATTCACCCTTCGATTATTATTTTATGGAGATATGTCTTTCTAGTAGTTTCACTGTGTTATCCAAATACTGTAACGCAAAACGGAAATTGGCGCCTACGTCTGCAAAGTTATTTTTTATTTTTGGAGAAAATGACCCAATGACCCACAAGAGGTCAATGACCCCATCTAAGGTCAATGACTATCTATCTATCAGGGTTCAATGACCCAACACGAGGTCATTCACCCAACCAGAGGGGATTCACTCTCTCAGATGCTAATTACCACACCAGAGGTCAATTACCACACCGGAGTTCAATTACCAAACCAGAGTTCATTGACCCCACCAGAGGCCAATGACCACACAAAAGGTAAATGACCCAACCAGAGGTCAATTACCCCACCAGAGGACAATGACCCACCGAAAGGTCAATGACCCATCTAGACGTCAGCGACCCCACTAGAAGTCAATGACCCCAGAACCCGAAAAAAGGTCAGTTACATATTCTGAGGTCAATGACGACACCAATAGTCAATGACTCGTAACATAGGTCAATGACCCCTTCAGAGGTGAATGACCCCACAGAGGATAACGACCCCACCAGAGGTCAATGACCACCCTAGGTGTCAATGACTCAACCAGAGGTCAATGACCCGCAACCGAGGTCCATGACCCCTTCAGAGATCAATGAATCCACTAGAGGTCAATGACCACATCAGAGGTCATTGACCCCAAACGGGAAGTGTATGACCCCACCAGAGGTTAATAACCCAACCAGAGGTGAATGACCCACAACATAAATGATCGCTTCAGAGGTCAATGACCCCATCAGAGGCCAATGACCCCCCACAAAAGGTAAAACACCCAACAGAGGTCAATTATCCCAGAACCCCACAAAAGCTCAATGTCCTAATCTGAGGTCAATGACGACACCAATAGTCAATGACCCGCAACGGAGGTCCATGACCCATTCAGAGGTCAATTACCAACCAGAGGTCAAAACCTCCCTAAAGAGGTCGATAACCAATTCAGAGGTCAACTACCCCAAAATAGGCCACCTACATCGCAAGAGTTCATTACCGAACCAAGGTCAACGATCGCGCCAATGGTTTAGGACCGCACAAGAGCCCCCGACTTAAATTGACCCCTTAAGAAGTAAAATTTTCAAAATGATTTTTTACCATTATTTTAATGCTTGTGAATGAAAACAAGTGGATGCACTCACGTCTAAAAAACGATTAATATTTGTTGGAGAAAAGACATTCTAGACATGCAAAATTGATTAACGCAACTGGAATAAAATTAGAATATTTTGCGTTTCGATTTAATTTTCATTAGTTTCAAAAACCTGTTACGTTACTGCTTACGTTATAAAAACATTTATTTAATTCTGGAGAAAAGTCGTTATATAATTGCAAATTGATTTATTACGATAACTGGATTAAAAACAACATTGGACTATTCTAATTGATTTCCCATATTTAGTGCATATGCTTTGAGAGAAAACTAATAAATGCGCTCCCGTCAGAAAAACTATTAATATAGGTTGGATAAAAGAATTTGAGACACGCAAAAATTGATTGTAGCTACGAGAATTAAATAACAATATATGGCGTTTCGAGTGATTTTCCCTGAGTATTTCAAAGCTTGTGAGAGAAAACGAATTTATGCGCTTATGTTAGTAAAACGTTTATTTAATCTGGAGAAAAGTCATTCTTGTAAATGCAAACTGATAATCAATATATCTGGATTGGATATATAGATTGGTTAAAAGAATTTGAGACACGCAAAAATTGATTGTAGCAACGAGAATTAAATAACAATATATGGCGTTTCGAGTAATTTTCCCTGAGTATTTCAAAGCTTGTGAGAGAAAACGAATTAAGCGCTTATGTTAGTAAAACGTTTATTTTAATCTGGAGAACAGTCATTCTTGTAAATGCAAACTGATAATCAATATATCTGGATTGGATATATAGATTGGATAAAAGAATTTGAGACACGCAAAAATTGACTGTAGCAACGAGAATTAAATAACAATATATGGCGTTTCGAGTGATTTTCCCAGAGTATTTCAAAGCTTGTGAGAGAAAACGAATTTATGCGCTTATGTTAGTAAAACGTTTATTTTAATCTGGAGAACAGTCATTCCTGTAAATGCAAACTGATAATCAATATATATGGAATTACAATTGAACATTGGGCTTTTCTAAATGATTTCCCATCTTACATTCAAATCCTGTGGGAAATATATATCAAAGCCTGTGATAGAAAACGAAATTATGCGCTTACGTTAGCAAAAATTTCATTTTAATCTGGAGAAAAGTCCCTTCTGTACATGCAAATTGATTGACTATATATCTGGAATTGAATTTAAACATTGGGCTTCTCAAAATTTTTTCTCATCTTTAATTCAATTCCTGTGAGAAAAAACGAATGTATAATCTAGCGTCTGATAAATTATCATCATTTGATTGGAAAAAGTCATTCTAGGCGTGTGAAATTGATTTTAGTACCTGTGTCTAAATAAAAATATATGGCGTTTTGAAGTGATATTCCAAGAGTATATAAAAGCCATTGCTATAAAATGAAATTATACACTTACGATAGCAAAACCTTTATTTTAACCCAGGGAAAAGCCCTTGCTGTAAAAGCAAATTGATTCACTATGTATCTGGAATTTCAAATAAACATTGGGCTTTTCTAAATAATTTTCCATCTATAATTCAATTCCTGTGAGAAAATACGATTGTATAATCTAGCGTCTGATAAATGGTAATCATTTGTTTGGAAAAAGACATTCTAGACGTTTAAAATTGATTTTAGTTCCTGTGTTAAAATAATAATATTTGGCATTTCGAAGAGATATTCCAAGAGTATATCAAAGCCCTTGATTGAAAACGAAATTATACACTTACGCTAGCAAAACCTTTATTTTAACCCAGGGAAAAGCCCTTGCTGTAAAAGCAAATTGATTCACTATGTATCTGGAATTTCAAATAAACATTGGGCTTTTCTAAATAATTTCCCATCTATAATTCAATTCCTGTGAGAAAATACGATTGTATAATCTAGCGTCTGATAAATGGTAATCATTTGTTTGGAAAAAGACATTCTAGACGTTTAAAATTGATTTTAGTTCCTGTGTTAAAATAATAATATTTGGCATTTCGAAGAGATATTCCAAGAGTATATCAAAGCCCTTGATTGAAAACGAAATTATACACTTACGCTAGCAAAACCTTTATTTTAACCCAGGGAAAAGCCCTTGCTGTAAAAGCAAATTGATTCACTATGTACCTGGAATTTCAAATATACATAGGGCTTTTCTAAATAATTTCCCATCTTTAATTTAATTCATGTGAGAACAAAGGAATGTATAATCTACCGTCTGATAAATGATCATCATTTGTTTGGAATAAGACATTCTAGAGGTGTTGAATTTGATTTTAGTCCTTGTGTTAAAATAATAATATATGGCGTTTGGAAGTGATATTCCAAGAGTTTATCAAAGCCTGTGATAGAAAACGAAATTATGCGCTTACGTTAGCAAAAAGTTCATTTTAATCTGGAGAAAAGTCTCTTCTGTATATGCAAATTGATTGACTATATATCTGGAATTGAAAATAAACATTGGGCTTCTCAAAAATATTTCCCATTTTTAATTAAATTCCACCGAGAAAAAACGAATGTATAACCTAGCGCCTGAGAAATGATCATCATTTGTTTGGAAAAAGACATTCTAGAGGTGTTAAAATTGATTTTAGTTGCAATTAAATTGACTATGTATCTAGAATTTAAAATAATCATTGGGCTTTTCTAAATAATTTCCCATCTATAATTCAATTCCTGTGAGAAAATACGATTGTATAATCTAGCGTCTGATAAATGATAATCATGTGTTTGGAAAAAGGCATTCTATACGTTTAAAATTGATTTTAGTTCCTGTGTTAAAATAATAATATTTGGCATTTCGAAGAGATATTCCAAGAGTATATCAAAGCCCATGATAGAAAACGAAATTATACACTAACGCTAGCAAAACGTTTATTTTAACCCAGGGAAAAGCCCTTGCTGTAAAAGCGAATTGATTCACTATGTATCTGGAATTTCAAATAATCATTGGGCTTTTCTAAATAATTCCCATCTATAATTCAATTCCTGTGAGAAATCGAATATATACTCTGCCGTCTGATAAATGATCATCATTTGTTTGGAAAAAGACATTCTAGAGGTGTTAAAATTGATTTTAGTTCCTGTGTCTAAATAATAATATTTGACATTTCGAAGTGATATTCCCAGAGTTTATCAAAGCCTTTGCTAGAAAACGAAAATATACGCTTACGTTAGCAAAACAATTATTTTAATCCGGAGAAAAGCCCTTTCTGTAAATGCAAATTGATAGACTATAAAACTGGAATTTCAAATAAACATTGGGCTTTTATAAATAATTTCCCATCTTTATTTCAATTCCTGTGAGAAAAAACGAATGTATAATCTAGCGTGTGATAAATGATCATCATTTGTTTGGAAAAAGACATTCTAGACGTGTTAAAATTGATTTTGGTTCCTGTGTTAAAATAATAAAATTTGACGTTTCGAAGAGATATTCCAAGAGTATATCAAAGCCTGTAATAGAAAACGAAAATATGCGCTTACGGAAGCAAAAAGTATATTATAATCTGGAGAAAGCCCTTGCTGTAAATTCTAATTGATTGTCAATATATCTGGAATTTCAAATATCCATAGGGCTTTTCTAAATAATTTCCCATCTTTAATTTAATTCATGTGAGAACAAAGGAATGTATAATCTACCGTCTGATAAATGATCATCATTTGTTTGGAAAAAGACATTCTAGATGTGTTGAAATTGATTATAGTCCTTGTATTAAAATAATAATATATGGCGTTTGGAAGTGATATTCCAAGAGGTTATCAAAGCCTGTGATAGAAAACGAAATTATGGGCTTACGTTAGCAATAATTTTATTTTAATCTGGAGAAATGTCCTTGCTGTAAATGCAAATTGATTGACTATATATCTGGATTTTCAAATAAACTTTGGGGCTTTCCAAATAATTTCCCATCTATAATTCAATTCGTGTGAGAAAAAAGTAATGTGTAATCTAGCGTCTGATAAATGATAATCATTTTTGGTAAAAAGACATTCTAGACGTGTAAAATTGATTTTTGTTCCTGTGTTAAAATAATAATATATGGCGTTTGGAAGTGATATTCCAAGAGTTTATCAAAACTTGTGATAGAAAACGAAATTATGCGCTTACGATAGGCAAAAAGTTCATTTTAATCTGGAGAAAAGTCCCTTCTGTATATGCAATTTGATTGACTATATATCTGGAATTGAAAATAAACATTGGGCTTCTCAAAATTATTTCCCATCTTTAATTCAATTCCTGTGAGAAAAAACGAATGTATATTCAAGCGTCTGATAAATTATCATCATCTGTTTGGAAAAAGACAATCTAAACGTGTAAAATTAATTTTAGTTCCTGTGTTAAAATAATAATATTTGGCATTTCGAAGACATATTCCAAGTGCATAAAAAGTCTTTGCTAGAAAACGAAATTATACACTTACGCTAGCAAAATGTTTATTTTCACCCAAGGAAAAGCCCTAGCTGTAAATGAAAATTGATTGACTACGTAACTGGAATTTCAAATAAACAATGGGCTTTTCTAAATAATTTCCCATCTATAATTCAATTCCTGTGAGAAAATACGATTGTATAATCTAGCCTCTGATAAGTGATCATCATTTGTTTGGAAAAAGACATTCTAGAGGTGTTGAAATTGATTTTTGTACCTGGATTTAAATAATAGTATTTGGCGTTTCAAAGTGATATTCCAAGAGTATATCAAACCCGGTGATTGAAAACGAAATTATTCGCTTACGGAAGCATAAAGTATATTATAATATGGAGAAAGCCCTTGCTATAAATTATAATTGATTTTCTATGTATCTGGAATTTCAAATATACATAAGGCTTTTCTAAATAATTTACCATATTTAATTCAATTCATGTGAGAAAAAGGAATGTATAATCTACCGTCTGATAAATGATCATCATTTGTTTGGAAAAAGACACTCTAGAGGTGTTGAAATTGATTTTTATACCTGGATTTAAATAATAGTATTTTGCGTTTCCAAGTGATATTCCAAGAGTATATCAAAGCCGGTGATAGAAAACGAAATTATGCGCTTACGGAAGCAAAAAGTATTATATAATATGGATAAAGCCCTTGCTGTAAATTCTAATTGATTGTCTATGTATCTGGAATTTCAAATAAACATTGGGCTTTTCTAAATAATTTCCCATCTTTAATTCAATTCCTTTGAGAAAAAACGAATGTATAATCTCCCGTCAGATAAATGATCATCATTTGTTTGGAAAAAGACATTCTAGAGGTGTTGAAATTGATTTTATTACCTGGGTTTAAATAATAGTATTTGGGGTTTCCAAGTGATATTCCAAGAGTATATCAAAGGCTGTGATAGAGAACGAAATTATTTGCTTCCCTTAGAAAAAATTTTATTTTATTAGGGAGAAAAGTCCTTGCTGTAAATGCAAATTGATTGACTATTTATCTTGAATTTCAAATAAACATTGGGCTTTTCTAAATAATTTCCCATCTTTAATTCAATTCCTTTGAGAAAAAACGAATGTATAATCTACCGTCTGATAAATGATCATCATTTGTTTGGAAAAAGACTTTCTAGAGGTGTTGAAATTGATTTTTGTACCTGGATTTAAATAAAAGTATTTGGCGTTTCCAAGAGATATTCCAGGAGTATATCAAAGCCTGTGATAGAAAACGAAATTATGCGCTTACGTTAAAAAAGTTCATTTTAATCCTGAGAAAAGTCTATTCTGTATATGCAAATTGATTGACTATATATCTGGTATTGAATATAAACATTGGGCTTCTCAAAATTATTTCCCATTTTTAATTAAATCCCACTAAGAAAAAACGAATGTATAATCTAGCGCCTGAGAAATGATCATCATTTGTTTGGAAAAACACATTCTAGAGGTGTTAAAATTGATTTTAGTTCCTGTGTCTAAATAATAATATTTGGCGTTTCGAAGTGATATTTCAAGAGTTTATCAAAGCCTTTGCTAGAAAACGAAAGTATAGGCTTACGTTAGCAAAACATTTATTTTAAACCGGAGAAAAGCCCTTGCTGTAAATATAAATTGATAGACTATATATCAGGAATTTCAAATAAACTTTGGGCCTTTCCAAATAATTTCCCATCTATAATTCAATTCCTGTGAGAAAAAAGTAAAGTATAATCTAGCGTCTAAAAAATGATAATCATTGTTTGGATAAGGACATTCTAGACGTGTAAAACTGATTTTAGTTCCTGTGTTAAAATAATAATATATGGCGTTTAGAAGTGATATTCCAAGAGTTTATCAAAGCCTGTGACAGAAAACGAAATTATGCGCTTACGTGAGCAAAAAGTTCATTTTAATCTGGAGAAAAGTCTATTCTGTATATGCAAATTGATTGACTATATATCTGGTATTGAATATAAACATTGGGCTTCTCAAAATTATTTCCCATCTTTAATTCAATTCCTGTGAGAAAAAACGAATGTATAATCAAGCGTCTGATAAATGATCATCATTTGATTGGAAAAAGTCATTCTAGACGTGTAAATTTGATTTTATTACCTGTGTCTAAATAATAATATTTGGCGTTTCGAAGTGATATTTCAAGAGTATATAAAAGCCTTTGCTAGAAAACGAAATTATACACTTACGCTAGCAAAACGTTTATTTTGACCCAGGGAAAAGCCCTTGCTGTAAATGCAAATTGATTGACTATGTATCTGGAATTGAAAATAAACATTGGGCTTTTCTAAATAATTATCCATTTATAAATCAATTCCTGTGAAATAATACGATTGTATAATCTAGCGTCTGATAAATGATCATCATTTGTTGGGATAAAGACATTCTAGAGGTGTTGAAATTGATTTTATTTCCTGGGTTTAAATAATAGTATTTGGCGTTTCGAAGTTATATTCCAAGAGTATATCAAAGCCTTTGATAGAAAACGAAATTTTGCGCTTCTCTTAGAAAAAATTTTATTTTAATCTGGAGAAAAGTCCTTGCTGTAAATGCAAATTGATTGACTATATATCTGGAATTTCAAATAAACATTGGGCTTTTCTAAATAATTTCGAATCTTTAATTCAATTCCTGTGAGAAAAAGCGAATGTATAATCTAGCGTTTTGATAAATGATCATCATCTGTTTGGAAAAAGACAATCTAGACGTGTAAAATTGATTTTAGTTCCTGTGTTAAAATAATAATATTTGGCGTTTCGATGAGATATTCCAAGAGTATATCAAAGCCTGTGACATAAAACGAAATTATGCGCTTACGGAAGCAAAAAGTATTATATAATATGGATAAAGCCCTTGCTGTAAATTCTAATTGATTGTCTATGTATCTGGAATTTCAAATAAACATTGGGCTTTTCTAAATAATTTCCCATCTTTAATTCAATTCCTTTGAGAAAAAACGAATGTATAATCTCCCGTCAGATAAATGATCATCATTTGTTTGGAAAAAGACATTCTAGAGGTGTTGAAATTGATTTTATTACCTGGGTTTAAATAATAGTATTTGGGGTTTCCAAGTGATATTCCAAGAGTATATCAAAGGCTGTGATAGAGAACGAAATTATTTGCTTCCCTTAGAAAAAATTTTATTTTATTAGGGAGAAAAGTCCTTGCTGTAAATGCAAATTGATTGACTATTTATCTTGAATTTCAAATAAACATTGGGCTTTTCTAAATAATTTCCCATCTTTAATTCAATTCCTTTGAGAAAAAACGAATGTATAATCTACCGTCTGATAAATGATC
This sequence comes from Ceriagrion tenellum, assembly GCA_963169105.1. Lineage (NCBI taxonomy): Eukaryota > Metazoa > Arthropoda > Insecta > Odonata > Coenagrionidae > Ceriagrion > Ceriagrion tenellum. The sequence goes on along the minus strand of OY720642.1, from coordinate 103,001,761 downwards.
ATCATTTGTTTGGAAAAAGACTTTCTAGAGGTGTTGAAATTGATTTTTGTACCTGGATTTAAATAAAAGTATTTGGCGTTTCCAAGAGATATTCCAGGAGTATATCAAAGCCTGTGATAGAAAACGAAATTATGCGCTTACGTTAAAAAAGTTCATTTTAATCCTGAGAAAAGTCTATTCTGTATATGCAAATTGATTGACTATATATCTGGTATTGAATATAAACATTGGGCTTCTCAAAATTATTTCCCATTTTTAATTAAATCCCACTAAGAAAAAACGAATGTATAATCTAGCGCCTGAGAAATGATCATCATTTGTTTGGAAAAACACATTCTAGAGGTGTTAAAATTGATTTTAGTTCCTGTGTCTAAATAATAATATTTGGCGTTTC